>CAJQZP010000150.1:1795000-2182500 GCA_907164705.1 Parnassius apollo
TTCTCCTTAAATTATAACGTTTGGAATTTTGTTGGTGATGATGCCATAGTGACGCCTGAACTTTGTTGAATATGTTAGCGAGGCAGCCGATGTTTTCAGCATAAGCGTCTCGCGGTAAGAAAACAATTTCGTCACCGAGGTCGTTGTCAACGTAGTGAGAACCACATATTACTAATTCACGTCCATATACAAGAAATGATGGAGTGTATCCAGTAACCTCGTTTACAGAGTTGTTTATTGCAAACAGTATTTTTGGCAAATATACATCCCAAGAACGCTGATCTTCATCCACAAAGGTAGATAGACAGGTCATAATTGTTTTATTATAGCGTTCTACCAAATTAACCTGAGGAGTATATTTAGGTGTAAGAAAAACGTTAGGAATATTATACCTATTAAAGAGCGCAATGGTCTTCGCACAAATAAATTGGCTGCCATTATCCATGTACACCGTTTGGGGGATTCCATGTGTTAAAAATACAGAATCTTCCAAATGTTTAGTTACAATGTCGGCTGTAGCTCTTCTTACCGTAAACGCTAAACAATATTTAGAGAAACAACATGTTACGACTAAGATATAAGAATTTTGTTTTCTACTTACTGGCATGGGTCCGATGAAATCTATTGAAATAATTTGGAAAGGTCTGCAACACTGTTTAGGTCGACCCATTTCTCCTAATACATTATGAGTAGGAGATTTATAAGATAAGCAGATGTCACACTTTGTAACAAATTTTACGACATCCCGATGCATACCTGGCCAAAAATACTGCAATGCTAAACGACGATATGTTTTATGGATGCCTAAATGACCTGAAGTGGGTTCTGCGTGGTTTTCTTTGATAATGTGTTCTCGTAATTCTAATGGAACTACTTCTTTCCACGAAAACTCTGTAGTTAATAAACATTTGTTTTTAGAACGCCGATATAGTTTTTCCTCCTTAATAATAAAATTTTCAAATTTACCAGGATTATTCATACAACCATTATAAATGTCTAGATACCATTTATCATTTGTCGTTAGGTAAGATTTTGCTGTAGAAATAGCAGAAACTACGACAGCGCGAGATAACGCGTCTGGAATGATATTATCAGCACCGCGTCTATGTTTAATAGTAAAATTAAAAGAAGATAGTCTAATGCCCCATCTTGCAAGCCTGCCAGTAGGGTTATTTAAAGAGAGAAACCACTTCAACGCTGAATGATCAGTGTAAACTACAAATGGTTGACCATTTTCAAGATAGCAACGCCAGTGTTCTAATGCTACTATTACGGCTAATGTCTCTCTCTCGGTAATACTGTAATTCTTTTCTGCAGCGTTAAGAGACTTGCTCATATAGGCAACAGGATGTTCTTTGTCATTGACTGTTTGGGTTAACATTGCACCTACTCCATAATTACTGGCGTCTGTGTGAACCTGGAAGGGCAAATTATAGTCAGGGCAATGCAAGACTGGTGCAGATACTAAACATTCTTTTAGCTTTTTAAAAGCTTTGTCTGCCTCTGACGACCAGTGAAATTTTGGAGCACCTTTGCGATTTGAAGTTAGTTTATTAAGAGGGCCAGCTATAGTGCTAAAGTTTGGCACAAAACGTCTATACCAGGTTGCTGTTCCTAAAAAACGTTTTACATCTTTTTTTGAAGATGGTGTTGGATACTCTAAAATTGCTTTTACTTTTTCGGGGTCTGTTCTGAGACCCTGGGCGTCTATTACGTAGCCCAAATATTTTAGGCGAGACCGAAAGAATTGACTTTTTTCGAAGTTAATCGTTAAATTTGCTTCCTTTAATTTATTTATTACACGAGATAATAAAGAAACGTGTTCATCAAATGTGTTAGAAATAACAATTATATCGTCGAGGTATGCAAATACCTTAAGATCAAATGAACCAAATAATAAATCTACAAGCCTTTGTTGGGTTGCAGGTGCATTAGTAAGACCGAAAGCCATCCTCTTAAAACAGAAGGTCCCGCGACCCTGGACATAAAAGGCAGTTTTTTCGCGATCGCGTTCTGAAATTAAAATTTGCCAAAATGCTTTAGAAAGATCTATACTAGATATAAATTTTGCGTCTCGCAGATTATCTAGTATTTCGGAAACATAAGGCAAGGAGTAAGCATCGCGTTTAGTTACAGAATTTAACTTGCGACTGTCCAAGCAAATGCGTGGTTGGCCATTTTTTTTAGTAACGATTAAGATTGGAGAGGACCAAGAGCTCTCACAGGGCTGAATTACGTCCAATGAAAGCATTTCATCAACCTGCTGGCATAAGATTTGTTGCTTTACAGGGGACATTCTATAATAACGTTGTCGTATAGGTTTCGTGTCACCCGTATCAATAGAATGACATACAAGAGAAGTACAGCCTAAGCCCTTGCGTTCGGAAGAAACGTCCTTAAATTGTTCAATTAAATCGTCAGCAATCAAGCGTTGATTTTCATTAAGGGATGCGTATGAATGTACGTGGGAATTTAAAATTGATTCATTTGTGTTTGAATAATGATCTGTAGGTTCTCTTTTATATTCGATGCTGTTGATGTATTTTGGACATATGTTAAATTTTTTCCAGATATCAATACAACTAATATAAGAGAGGTCTCTATTTCAGGAACTACAAAAGTCTTCAACGTATAATAATTGTTTTCAAAATTAAATGGGAGATTAATATAGCCTAAGCAATTTAGTTTTTGTCCACCAGCTGCTGTTATAGAGATTATTTCATCAGTGTGCATAGCAAATCCTTGATGTATCAGTAAACGATGTGCATTATTACCTAGCAAGGTAACGGCTGAGCCAGAATCTAATAACCCCCAAAACTTTATATGTCCTATTTTGATTGATAAATAAGGTCGGACGTCGTTAGGTGGTTTATTATATAGAACTGTAGCAACGGTGTAGCTATTAAAAAAATTATTAATAAATTTCAACCACTCTTTCCAATCTGTATTATAAGAGTGGTTGGCGAGGTCGCTACAATTCTGCTTTATTAGTTTTTTGAACTAGCAAAAACTAATAAAAAGACGGAAGACTTGTGCAATCTGGACAAGTGTAAAATGTGTAGTCATCACGACCACATTTGAAACAAAATACTTTGCGTTTCTCAGTGCATTGTCTTAAGTTGTGTGTATCAACACGACATCGAGGGCAAAACTTTTGTTTACTATCGTCATTTTGAATAGCATCTATAGGTTTATTATTACCATAAAATTTTTGTTGCCTTTGCGGATTAGTATTATTAAATAGATTAGAATTGGAAAAATATTTTCTATTAATGTTACTTGAAGGTTTATTATCGGTTGTATAAGTTTTATTATAATTAAATTTGTTTGTGGTAGAATAGTGCATTTTATTTTTCTCTGTCGAGTTTGTGAGTGGCTTAAATGCAAATTCGGGTGCTAATGTAGTTGAAGTTATTTTAGGAGGTTCATGATATTTAGAAAGACGGGACTGTACATTCTCATAATTTTTACAAACTGTACGTAATACATCAATAGATTTAAGGTTAGGCACTGCAACTAAGGCGCTAGCATAACAAGGTTTGATATTGTGCATAATAATTTCTAACTGATCTTCCTCAGAAGGTTTTTTAAATAAACGGGAAAACATTCCGGTCATAATAGCTAGGTAAATAGTAATATTCTCAGTTTCGCCTTGTGTGCGAGATTTTATCTCGTCCAATAATCGATAATCATGATCGGGAATAACAAAAACATCCTTTAGTAATTCGCATAATCTTTCCCAAGAAGTAACATGTGGTTTTACACTCCGAAACCAGTGTAAGGCATCATCAACGAAAATTTCTGATCCAAAATCTATAATTTTAGAAGAGGGAATACCACGGGCTGTTATATAATCGTTTATACGTTGGATAAATGATAGGACGCATGATTTTCCATCAAACTTAATACTAGTTAAGTCCGAAGAATAAGCTCGATCACACGTAACGACCATAGGGGGCGGTGTAATTGTAATAGCATCTGTAAATTCAGACAAGGAATCCGTATCAGGCTTAAAATGTTCTAAGTTTTTGAAATTTGTATTTAGCTTAAGCCTGAGGCTTTCTAAAATATCTGTAGACTTTTTATCTACAGCATCCAGACGCTGGATCCTATGATATAAATGATTCAGTAAATTTTGAGTACGATTATGTTTTTTTTTATCATACTTCACTGATAATGTTTTTAAGTTTGTTTCAACTTTAACAAAAGTTCCTCTTATACCCTCTACGTCTATAGAAAACTCAAACCCAGATTCAATAATATCATCTGAAGGCATCGAATTGGCTAACTTGACTATCTGCTGCGTAATTCTTGAACGTTTTCCACAGGTGTGCCACCTCTAATGGCTACCTCATAGCTTAGTTCGTTTTTTTGTAAGGACAAAAATTGAATTTCGTATGACATAATTTCAGAAGTCGAAGAGAATCCTTATACTAGGTTTATGTGAGCAAGTATAAAATTCTACAAATAACAAAACTTACTTGTATAAATAATAAATAATATTCTTCCGTACCGTTACAGTTAATATCATAATAATCTTCTAAGTTTTCTATGTTTAGTAATCAATGATAAGATGTTCGAAAAATAAACTACGACAAAAGCAATTAAAAAGAGAAAAAAAAATGCAACTAAAAAGTGCAACTGTAGTATACTTGTGTTTAAATAAAACTTACTACTATAAATATATAATTATAAAACCAAAATACAGTAATATAGTGTTATGCTTGTATATGAACAACATAATAGACAAAACAAAAGAAAAAAGAGACAATTCGACACAGTTATGAAACTTTTTACTTTATATAACACTATATTTACTACAGTTGCAAAAGCATAAAGAGCAAAGTAAAAGTTATAAAAAACATGGGTTTACAATATAAACGTACACACAAACTAAAATGACTGATCCTGAATAACCGAGTTGAGGCGCCAAATGTCACGTTATTATTATTTGTTTAACAAATAAATAATGACATCAAAATTGTTTTAAGGCGTTTAATGATTTTAGTAATAAACTATACTAATATACGTACTAAAAAAAAACTATACTAAAATACAAAACTACTAAAACTATGCTAATACTAAATCGATATATATGAAAGAATTAAAATAAAATTAGAAGGTCGCGGGTTCGACGCCTTTCAGGATCAGAAGGAAAAGTGAGTACTTCCCTGACACGTCTGGCGGCGAGTCCGGCGGGAGTGGTAGGGGATAAGTGTCCTTTTACAACGGATTAAACTCGTGCGAGTTTAATTCGTATGAATTTATTTCATATATTTAATTATAACCTCCCATCCTTAATATTTGAGAAAATAATAACATGGATTCACAGCTCCAGCAAAGTTCCCTGGAACACACAGTCAAAATCCTTAATTTACCTTGCAACCAAGGTTGAAAACATATACGTCCACTGCTAGAATTAACTGGGAAAGTGAAACTAATAAATTTGGTACGGCGGTACATGCTAATCGCAAAAGAGGCAAAAATTAAAGTTATATCTAGCTAAGTACAATGAAAAGACATAAAAATTACATGACAAAATAACTAGCATATGACATATTTAATTTACATACTAAGTATGTATTGTTTATATATTTCTTTAAAAAATCAAACTAATGTAATTATTGTACTATATTATAAATTTGCTCACACTTACCCAATATAAGGGGAAGAAAATAAACATTTCAATAATTATCAAACTAATTAGAAGCAATTAGATATAATTTGCATAACATATGTGTTTGGGATGATTAAAAAAAATGCATTTACAGAAATGCATTTAGGCGAGTTGTGCCTTCACGGTCACTCAGGTCACTGGCAAGCCGCGCGAGCTATCATGCGTCCCCACTTGTCTCCGCACGCGAAGTAGATAACATATTACACGTTATATTCAATTTACCTACATTTCATTCATTACAATTTTGTTTTAAATTTTGTTCAAACACTATCATTCCTGTTATACTGCATTTATAAATGCTGTCCTCTTCCTTCAAAGTAGAATTTGCGAACCAAAGTCAGGAGCGTAGGTATCTATACAGGGTTATTTTGCAATAACCGGCCAAATTTTACAGAGTAGGTTCAGAATAAGTAATATATAAAAATAAATATATATATATATATATATATATATATATATATATATATATATATAACTAGCTTGCCAGGCAGACGTCGTTCTGCCCTTTACGACGACCCTTTGTCATGTCCTATCCATATCCTTAAATTCGCAAAAAAAATTGTGGATCACTCATGGGCAAAATAACTAATCCTATTTCTCAAGTTGTATAAAACTGCACACGGTGAGCAAATTTGATTAAAATCGGTTAAGTAGTGTAGGAGTCCATCGCGGACAAACGTGACATGTAATTCATATATATTAATATAATAAAGAAAAAAATTCAAACATTCTGTACTTTTTATCTTTTAAATTCAAAATGCGTGGTAATGCATTATTTTAACTGATTTTACTGCACACTCATACATTCGAAAGGGTCGATCGGTAGGCAAGAACGTTGTTGACCATAAATCACTTTCAATTTGGGATAATTTCAAATAAAATTAAAAGCCTTATTTACTCAAATTTTCAAATAATGCAATAAAGGTATATCATTATTTATATATATTTGAACTTATGTTTAAAATTAGGGTACTCTTTGAAAAATAACCCTGTATAAGGAGATTGTGTAAATACGTGTAATATTATAATATTGTCTTACCTAATCATAGTTTGTAGCAATATTACAGAATTTCAAGATGTCATTTAAAAAAAAACGTAATTGGTAGAGCAACACCATAGCTATATAATTATGTATGCAGAATGGAATAGGTCGGCTCGAGGAAGGACTTTGCTCGCTTCTGCACTGTATTTCATGTGGTGTGTGAAGAGATCTGGAGGCCCATGTTAGTATGTATTTATAATCTTAGTCTTCAGGGGTGAGAAAGCATCTTCATTTTGATTCTTAATCAATGTTCGATAGGTATAGGTAAGTTGTTGCTGGAAACACCTACGTGTTTCCAGCAACAACTTACCAACTATTTGTTTTGTGTCACCCCTCCATCCATTACAGCCTATAAAAGTCCACTGCTGAATATAGGCCTGCCTGCCACATAAATTGCCTCATTTTATTTTGCCATAGTTGCCACACTTTCAGGCTGGTTGGCAAAGGCATGCTGCCATTTCCTGTTTTAGTTTCCATCTGCCACCTCTTACGACACCCACGGAGCTATATGGAGCAGTGGATATTCTTATTGGTCAGTTAACTAGAGCTGGCATGTTCACAGTACTCACACCTATACAATTTCACTATACAGTATGTTTGAAAAATAAATGATTTTGATTCTAAATGCGACTCTGGTCTAAGTGTAGACTAGAGTTAAGTTTTAGTAGGATTGGGTGATAGATAAATAAAAATATATGAGTTGCTTGCTATACATAACATAAACACTCACGCCTAACACCCAGAAGGGTTGGCAGAGACTACAGACTTCCATTTGGCAGGATCCTGACACACCTCTCTCGCCTCCTTCACATCCATACACCTACGCATACATGCTCGTCGGTTAAGGGTACTCCTAATTTGACCCGTTTTTAAAAAAATCGCCAATTTGGTCGATAAATTTTCGCCTAGGACGTGCCTTACCGACTCTGCCATTCTCTTCTGCAACATAAATTTTCTTTGTCACTGTGTGTGTTGCTTGCTATAATATATTATGATTATTACATTATTGCTTTTAATCAGAATTGTAAATTAAATCTTCTACCCCACTCAAACTTTCATCGCTCGAAGAACTTGATATTTCGCCGACGGAATTTCCTAGTGTTATTATAAATGAGTCACGAGATTGTCCTGTTAAAGTTTTTAATTCTTTCAGAAGACATTTTATTCTAACCTCCAAATAGGTATATAATCACACGCGCAGCGTGTCGATCACACGTGACTGACGCTAACGGTTGAATACCAAAAAGACCACGCTGTATTTATAAACAGTAGCAAAAGCAAAACAATAACTGTCCCCTTCACACTCATAAGCTAGACCGCGCGAGAGGGAGACGAGCAGACTTTTCATGATGCGCATGTAGTGGGACGTAACGCCGCGCGTTATTCACATATACTACAAGCGCAATGTGTAAATGTGTTGAACGTGCCAGCTTTAGTTAACTGACCTTTACACCGCCACTACGTAGTTAAAGGGTTTTTGTTATCGTTATTTCTGTGAATAAATATCTTTACAATAAGGAGACACCATTTCCTGTTAATGTTAATCTCACGTGCACGCGATGTGTTGACGGATTGTGAAAATGATGATTGTATTTATGATAATTTCTCTTCAGTCTTGATTAACTGTTTACATTTTTTACAGATGTTCTACAAAACTCTGCCGCATCTAACAGATACGCAAATTAAAAACGCTAAGATTGTACGCAACAGGGATGGTACTGTAGTTGAAGGACAAAGTGATGAAAAAAGGAAATGATGAGTAGAATGGATGATAATTGTGATGATGTTTCTGTATAGAGAATAATAAGAATGCTTTTAAGAAAGTTTATGATTAATAACCGTTGTTATTTATTAAGTAATAAGAAACGGTTTGTTCCTGGTCCTCCTAGTGTGTCCTCAAAGTGGGTGAAGCGTAGGGTTGCCAACTTTTTTTAAATGAAATATAAGATTTTCGAGATACCTGGAACCTGTAAAAATAGTGAAGTTGGCGAAATAATAAAGCACATAATATATTATGTTTCAAATGAATATGAATATTTTCAGAGGGATATTATTACTGCTTTTTGAGTCTTCATTAACAGCTACTCACCATTGTCAGCTATTTTTAAGTACAGCAGTGGCGCCTACTATAATTTTTTTAGAATTAAAATATTGGGTGTTACATAGGGTTAGCAACCCTAGCAGAGCATGAGAGCATTAGATAATTCATAAATAAATAAAAAAACATTTGTTTGCTAAACTCCAAAAACAAATATTTCGTAGAAAGTAAAATAGTTCTTACTTTTTCAACCAAATTCAAAAAAGTAGGAGGTATTCAGTGTGACCATATTTTTATCTGTGTTACCTCAGAACTTTTTCTAGATGAACCTATTTTAATGATTCTATTTTTATTTGCCATGCTGCAGTTATTATGGCTATAGCATAAATGGGTCAGCTCGACTGGGGTAGAACCACGCTTTCACAAAATACCAGTTTGAAACAGCTAAATAACTTTCATTGGTAACTAGACATTCCATCTTAGTGGTGACAACGCATCTGTGCATTTAGATTTTTAATAGATGATGGATGTAGATATCTATAGGCCACAGCATCAATTTACTATTAGGTCAAATCTGTGAACGCTTGCCACCCTAATTCTATAAAAAAATATTAGTCTCACTGCTGGGCACAGATACCCCTCTCATCTCATTTTTGAGAGGTTTACAGAGAAATTGTCCACCGCGCCGCTGCAGTGCTTGGGAGCGGACTTCGAAATACTTCCTACCTCATTTCGCCGTACCTTCGGAATATTTTATTCCTCTAAATAAAGTTTGATAGAGATAATGTTTATGGCATCAGGCCGCCAATTTTATTTGGTCGAGGAATGATGTCCCGAGTCTGGTAGACTCGAGTACCGTGTATTCACGTACTTGAGTTCCTAAAATAAGTGTTCAGATACACTAAACTCGAGTAAAACTATCAAGTATTCGTACTCGATCACTGAACAGAATACTTAAAACTTTATAACATAATGCTTTCTTATATTATTCTTGTTTAGTTTTATTTTGTGATTTATTAATAGTCTGTAAAATGAATTTGTATTTATTTACTCTTTATTTTATTTTTGATGGTGTTTTTGGAAGTGAGAAACTAGGCCTGAGTCGATTATGATTGATTGAATTATCTTTGATTTGATCACGAACAACATGCGAGTGATCCAGTCACAGCTCAAAAGATTTGATAATTTTTAACCAACATTTTGTTGTTTTTTTATTGTTTGCTTTTCTTGACGTGTACATCATGATATTTGGTGACTTTGCTGCGCTGGGGATAGTTTATTTATTTTTTATATTACATAATTATTCAAAAATATTAAATGTATATTTTTACATTGATCATTACAGTCACGTTTGACCCGGGTTAGCGTCGTAGTCACATACCATCAACACATGCCTATGAGAAACATTAAGGTATTCGAATTCAATGAGGTACTTGAGTACCTGGTAAATGTGGTTAGTGACTTAAATACTCTTTGGTATCCAACCTGGTACTCGAATACTAGATTCAAGTAAGTGACTCGATTATGTTTTAACCAGTTCCAAGGTATTCAAATACCAAAAATAGCCAACTCGACACAGTCGTGTAGTGATCATTGCACAACAGAGATATTTAACTAAGCATATAAATGTTCCAAATATACAAAGTGTAATTTTTATACCCCAGTACGAGGTATGAATGTTAAAGCTATATTGGTCAATGCTATGTAATAAACAATTTTAATTTATTTTTTACGAATAAAGACTGATATGTTAATCGTTACCTTCATTTAATATAATTTACCCTTAACTTTTTAAATGTTTAACACACATATACACATGTACGCACACACACGCGATGAAACTAATGAAAACCTCTAGTACTCACGTTGTCTAAAATAATTTAGTAAATATAATCTAAAAAAGTCGCCGTAAAACACGTTGAGAGTGATTTTGAAAACAATAAAATAGTCTTGTTTTCAAAATTTCTATTGATTTATTTCTAGAGATAGTCTGTGCAATAAAATGTTATAAAAGTTCTTCTAAATGTAACCTCTAGCTACAGTAGCGCCACCCTTATTTAACGCTTTTCTACACACAGTGTGTTCTCCTTACCTCTACACTCCATAGTTCTTGCTTATAGTGCGACTACAGTGGCGCTATATTTGGTATGAAATGAAATTGTAAAGGATTTATATACATAGTAGAGACACACTACAGTGAAATAATTATGTCTGCAACACACTGACCTCTGTATATACAAATGTATATATAGAGGTCAGTGCTGCACATAGATAAATATGTAGCAAGGTGCTGCAACACGATTGGTTCGTCCCGAAAGGGGAAGAGTCATGCTCATGGAGGTTAGAGAACAGGAGAACGATCGCCGTAGAAAACAGCGTCCCAGAAATATGGACACCATAAGTGAGGCGCTGCGATCGCTAAGTTCGCTTAATAAAAGTCATTTTCAGTCTATTTTTCTGATCAGATGTCAAACCACTTGCACATCCACGCACAATAAAATATTTTGTTATTTACGTAGCGATCGTTCTCCTGTTCTCTAACCTCCATGGTCACGTTCTTATTCGACACAATGCTGCTTTCGTATGGTAAGTGATGAGAACCGAAGATCCTTTAACAGTAACAAGGTATTCCAATTGTAAAGGTGACGCATCTGCATTTTAGATGTAAGCGTTTATAGACGATACCGTCCACTTGTCATCAAGGGAACTTTATGCTTGTCACCCTTGTATAATATAGGCATTTAAAGGACTAAACAACACGCATACATCATGAGTTCTGCTGATCCCATTGAGAATTATTGTATTACCATCGAATCTTTACACGTGTGCAAAATTTCAGATTGTTCAGGCCTTCGGAAATGGGTGAAAACTAAATGATAGTATTCCAATGCATTCATTATTACATACAGGTCAATCTAATAAAACCGTGATTAAAAATTGAAAAATAAAACAAATATTTTAATACGAAAAAGTGTTTTATTACGCACTTATTATTTCAATCAAATGTTTTACGAAATACTCATCTATAGCATAATGCATACACGATCGTTAGAAGACACCACAAATTTTATAATGGCTCATTACATACTAGGAAAATACAAAAATATTAAGCGGTTTCTTGGTAAACACTAAGGATACCTTAACTTTTAAATATGCGAATTTACACGTATTTATGAAATGCACTGTTTTATACTCATACAATTCACAGCTGAACGCTTTTTATAACACCTTTTGACAAGGAATAACGGTCATATCTCCATGTAATTAAGGATCAGTTCACACCGAGAAGTGACGCTACGCTACTAAGTACGCGACGCGGCACGCTTGTTTTAAGATAGTTACACAAAAAACAACTTTATTTACTACTAAGATGCCTCGTGGCGACGCGCTGCATGGAGTGAAACCACTGGCCTCGTCAAGCATCGTCGCTTCGTGTCGCGTCTCTTTGTGAACTTACCCTAAGACTTACGGTTGTTCAGTGTCAATAACAGAGAAGTTTAAATTTCTTTGGTTATGTTAATTACGACATATTTTAGTCCTTAGCACAAGACACCTTCACTCACTTACGGTTAGTAAAATAAGGCTATTCACGAGATTACTAACAATAACTCACGTGTGAACATTGAATACATATTGCATTACGTACTAGGAGACGCCGAGACTGCTTTGTTTGCAACACGATTTTGAGCCCACGAGCTCGAACTTACTTAGTTTTTGCCATAAAAAGGTATTCTGTGCCTTCTTCCACGCGCCCCGCACTAGTATGTAGTACATAATTACTTCAATGCGTGTGTATAGACTGAACACGTTTAAATCTTTTTGATGTTTCTTTCAAGCGTGAATCGTATTCTTTCAATTCGATAACCTTGTTTACACTAAAAGACCGCGTTAGATTTACAGTATTCTTAAAGGATGCTTCTATTTTTATAGATTTTATTTGAATTATTTACTTGTACTGGGTTTGTTGCTCCCGCAGAAGCTTTGTAATAATCAATAAGGTTCGGTCAGGGATCGCCGATTATCTTATCGCCGAACTTATCCTATTAAAGGCTATTGTATCCAGTGCATTATTTATTTTTACAGCTAAGAAAAGCGTTTTTTACCTCTAATCTCGACAGTAACAATCACAATCGGCCAACATTCACGAAAACTAACGTCAATTCTTCTATATACTCTCTCCAATACTGATTGCAATTTTACCCTAACAATGGTCCAAAAATATCTAACAGCATTCCTAAACGATCAAGTAGAAAAATATTTTAAATATGCCTCACAGAAATTTTTAATAATCTTTTTTCTCACTTTAAACATCATGATATATTTTTTTTTGTGAAATGCGCCCTAATAAGGATGTAGATACAGTGATCTGTAAAGAGTGTTTGTTAATTATCTATAATGACATTCTGTTTAATGCCTGGTTTCTATATTTAGAAAAATTTTGTTCGTGACTCGTTTTATTCGGACAAATACTGCACGAAAAATCCAACAATTTATGCAACAACTTTACCCATAAGCTGTTGAATTTTAAGTCTTCTTTTAACGACATAATAGTATGTAAAATCAGTTTTTACGTGCGCTTCACACAAAATAAAACCGATCGTAACGGTGAACCAAACGTTTCTTGAATATAGGAATCGGGCATCAGTTTCATGTCTACATAATATTACCTAATTTAAAATGTTTTTAATGAAATCTACAGAGTCCTTGATAATTCGATATTGAAACCACAGAATTGTATGGTTTCATAGAAAATTAATTGGCATAATAAACTATATACCTATAGGCTAAGTTCTCAACGGACTTACATCATGCTGATCTAATATGTGAGTAAATGCTAAGTTATAACACCAGTATTCAACTATAACTAACACAAAAAGTACGCAAATATGTAATGTTTTAAATAAATCTTAAAAGCCGATTGATTTTCTACAAATGTATTAAAATAATGATGGAGGAACACATAACAATTATGCAAACACAATGTTCGGATTGAAAATTCAACACGCCCCTTTCTAGACCGCAAGAGAAAAGCACGGTTGATCTTTGTGTAACGCTAGTTTTTAAGTATTTCTGTCGAAAACTTAACATACTATGAACATTTTCAAAATATTCTAGTTGCATTTAAAACTGGTTCTTCTACAAAAGGTGTGTCAAGTTATACATATATGTTACTATATGAGGTATAATGTGAAAAGTGAAACAAGAGAGTGAAGGTATTGATATAGTTCCATCTTTTTCGCGCTAGACGATCGTTTCTCTCACTCACGATTAGGCCATCTATTTTTTTTTTCAGGAAAAAACATTTAAGTATATAATATTTTAAAATCATTACAAGCTATTGGTGTTATTAGAATGAGATTTTATGAGATTAAGAGAATGAGACCCATTTTATAGAGAAACGATTGGTGGATGTTGAGTTTAATAGAGAAACGATCGATCGGTGTATGGTGACGCAACAAAACATGTAAATAAATAGGGTCCTCAAGTTTTAAACGTTCAAAATGTGTAATTACGGGAAAAGTAAGTGCAAATTCTTAATTTAACATGTCACTTATCAAATGTTACTGTATAATCATTTGTGAAAATATATTATACTATGGATATACTCGGCCAAGATATGAAGATAGACGGAGCGCTGCACACATCGTTCTTTGTTTCTTCATCAGATTCATATATGCACCATGTTGTGGCAAGCAAACGATTTTTTAGACGCATAATATGTCTATACGTGTTGTTGAATTAAATATAGTTTTGGTTCGGTTTTCGCTTCACTAAACATGTAGGTACGCAGCACTTTGTCTCTCTTTGTTGGTCTGAGCGAACGATAACGACCTTAATCTCTAAACAAATTCGAAACACTATTGTAGCCATCTATTGTTTATTTTTTACTGTAAAAATAAACACTTTCGAATATCAAACGAGCGTCACTTATGTTGAATTTTTATTACATTACATTTATAATATATATTACAATTATGTGTATTACTAGTGGCAGTTATAACTTATAACGCTCAGTTTTCACGGCGATGGCATAAGTTAATAGCGTACAATATAATATGACAACGTTACACACTAAGACCCGACTACAATATACATTATTAATTTTAGCGGCTTCTTCTCAGAAACTAATATGAATTTTTAAAATTATTGCAATAATAATTATTTGTTTTAATTATTACGACAATAAACGTCATTTTTAGTTGAGCATCACCATTTTGTCATAAAAATATCACCATTTTTTGTCGTTTGAACAAAATGGCTGAAAATAAGTCCTTTGTATTTTTTTTATAATATATATAGGCGGCTTTTTATTGACATAATGTGTATTACATACATACATTTCCTACTGGCATTTTTTAAACTGTGGCTGCACAGCTGAGTGACGTCTGCGTCAACAATTTTTACAGTGGTATCCATATTTTCGATATTCTATGTTATTTCGTTCTATAGTACGTAACTCGTTATATTTTATTTTAATTAAAGTATTGTAACTACATGCATTTACAAATTAACGTTTTTAATTTGTAAATGCATGTAGACTGGAAGTAATTTTGTTAAATTTTGTTTAGCATTTGGACACATTTTATAAACTTAAACGTCATGGTTGCAATGAAAGTATAAAAACCTAAATCTGGCTGGTGAAAGTCACCTATATAGTCTGGGAGTTGGTCTGAATTGACAAAAACATTTTACGCACTGCTCTGTTCTGGTTTGCAAGGTAAGAGATTACACTGTTAGGGTTCCCAGCTATTTTATGTTAAATAGAGTATTTTCGGGGAAAAAATAAACATATTAAATTTGAAGTTAATATTTTAAAGGCATATTTTTTAGTAATTTGAGCTTTCTAAACAGTTTCAGGAGATAATAGTCAGCTTTTATTAAAATATAGTAGTTTCGGCACCTACCTGTATTTTATTGAAATTACGTTGTTTGGACCCTGAATATAGTAGAACCCCAGACTTATTTTAATTATTCGATTTGAGGCAATCCATTTTAGCCTTCAGGTATGCTAAAATCATTTATCATCAGGTGCACTGATTATCTTGGTTGTGACTCTTGGTATCATCATCATTACATCTCATTACATTTCCACTGCGCCCCCAAATATGCCCAAAAACACGGTATTCAGCCACATGCGCCTGGAGATAGGGGGGGGGGGGGGGATACTCACGCCCTAGACGACGTAAGTAAATTATTTTCTTTAATATTCATATAAAAATACAATAAGCGACAATAATTGTACGAGTATAGTTGGCAACCTTAAACTTAAAATGTTTGACCGCCATTATGCATGTTATATTTTGTTGATATTTAACGAGTTACGTAGGTAATCGAATGTTATAGAGTAAATTTTTTATCGATCGATTGTTAGAGATTATTCAAAGCTCACTTGGATTCTCATATAGACAAACATTACTATACGTAAATGAAATATAATGCCGATTATAATAAAGGAGTTTAAAAATCGCTACTAATGATTACATTGTAATAGAAACAATAAATGAATAATAAAACTTGACTCCTAACCATCTGTATAAAAATGTTTTTGATTCAGTCGAATCCTCTCCGTCTATAAATTCTCATCAATCCCTAAAAGAACATAAAGTTGAAAAAAGTTTTTCAAGAGTAAGCAAAAAAGATAAAATCAATAAGGAATAGTCGTAAATAATTGTAACTAAAACTAACAAATCACTAATTCTGATGCAAAGCAAAATAATATCGAATTCACATTTGCACGACTAGTTTCCTTAAAAAAAATTATACGAAAGCAAACTATAGCAGACATTAGGAACATACGTCTGACATTCCTGAGCAACTCTTGAAAAAAATCGTTCAAGAAATCCAAAAATTCTATACTAACGTACTTATCACAGGTAAAGGGGACAAGAGAAAGTATTAGTGTTCTCTCAATACAGTATGACGAGTAATGTAAAAACTAATACAACTTAAGATACGACCTACCGCTTGGTAGCGGCGAAACAAAATATCGTTTGTTAAAACTAAAAATTAGTAGGTAATAATAATTCTAAGCCCAATGCGCCCTTACGTAGGGCGGCTGAGATCGATAACTGCGCATATTGTAACGTCGGCTGGCGGTGTTCAAGCGCTTAAGCGCTGTAATACCTAAGGCGACATAAAGGCCGAGACACACTCGAAACTACCGCTTTCGATCTCCAAATAAGAATTATTAGTATGACAAAAATATATAATTATCGAAGGCGAGCGTTGCGAGTGCGACAGGGCCCTAATATCTATCCGAACATTCGCGAGGCGAGCTTTGCAAACTCGCCTGACACGTCATCACGATGGCTCCAACCGTCGTCTACTCATCCTCGATACTACATCATACTTGACGATCGTTACATCCACTTAATTGACGAAAATGTCGCGTCACGCCATTTTGCACCGCACTTATAGTCCGTGGCGGGCGCCACTTTCGCGCCCTAATCCCATCCGTTCTCTTTCACCATGTGAGCCAGTTCTATTATGAACTTGCCCTCTTTGTATTTCTGACTCGACTCGAAAGCGTGCTCCTGGAAATTAAATTTGCATTTCAATACATATTGCATTTTATTTTGAATTTTTGTGTATGAGTAGGCAATGATTGTCTTACACGTGGTAGAGCCACGCCGCAGCTATATTATGATTGTACCACGAACGGGCCGGCTCGACCGGGGAAGGAACCACGCCTCATAGAATACCAGCGTAAAATAGCAGCTTAATACTGCTGACCGGAGACCTTTTTTTACTGGAAATGAGGCATTCCGTCTTCGTCCTCAGGGCTGACAACGCATCTGCATTTTGATTCTTAATCGAGGATAAATATAGATGTCTATGGGCCACAGCACTACTCTCTACTCTACTCTACTTAGCATCAGGTGGACTATGTGCTCGTTTGTCACCATTATACTATAAAAAATTAGTAATTTTGAAATAACAAAATAATGGGTCGAATATGTTAACAAAACTTTACTAATATACTAAAAATATTTTACTTGAAACAAATAATTAAAACCCACTTTGATAAACTAAAAATAGTAATATGCCACGTAAATTAGTGCCTAGTAGTTTAATTATTTAATATTACAATATTAAGCAGTGACTTCAGAAGCTAAAATTATGTGGAAGTTACTATATTCCTTCGGCTTCTTGGTGTCGGTTTTTGGTTTTTATTTGACCCTTTTGAGTGGACTAAGCAATGTCACACACAGCCTCAAGATGTTAGTAAAGTTATATTGTAAATTTAATTTTTCCTTCTCTTAGGATTTCTTCCCTTAAAATTTAAGTGATACAACCCTTGAAATATTACGAAGACTATTTAATAAAAAAGAGATATCATCATTCTCTAAACCATTTCCCATTATCTGGGGTCGGCGCAGTAAATCTTCTTGTTCCATTCCTCTCTATCAGCCGTCATTTCCATACTTACTCCTTTCATTCTCATATCACTCTTCACACAATCGATCCATCTTTTATTCGGCCTTCCTCTGCCCGTGTGTCCCTCCACATTCATATTCAACACTCGTTTTGTGACGTGACTTTCATCCCTCCGCATCACATGCCCAAAACATGCCAATCTGCTTCCTCTCACCTTTTCTACCACTGGCGCTACTTTCAGGCTTCCTCTTATATACTCATTCCTTATCTTATCCATCCTTGTCACACCACACATCCATCGTAACATTCTCATTTCATTCGCATGCAATCTATTTTCATCCTTCTTCTTGACGGCCCAGCATTCACTTCCATACATGACGACAGGTCGGATGGTCGATTTGTAAATTTTCCCCTTCAGCCTTATTTGCATTCGGGGATCGCACGTTGTGGCTTTGTCCTGTCGCCATTTCATCCACCCCGCGTTAATCTAAATTAATAAAAAAGAGATAGTCGAATTAAAATCTTTGTCATTTTTGGAGGCCGACTTAAATCTGTATCTGTTTGTAATCTTTTTACGTTAAAAACAAAGGGTCGGCAAATTTCCCATCGATTCTATTTTTATTTTCAATCCATTTCCATTAGTAAGGATGTTTACAAATAGTTAACCAACAGAGATGTTAAAACTTGCGGTTGCCAACACACCCCCCAAGAGTTGGCAACTATGGTAACTATACCCCTTATAAAGGGAGATTTTTCTAATCCGTCATCATTATCTAATATAGTATTATCTAATATATATCTAATATAATCAACATAAGAGTACATCTCTTATGTTGAATTTAATTATGTTTTATGGTAATGTGTACAAAATGATTCTCACTTATCAAACTTACAAGAACAAGAAATATAAGCCAACGTAAAATATTATTCGCAAGGCAGTAAACCTTTTTTTACCGTCTTCAAAAAGGAGGAGGTAATCAATTCTACTGTACGATTTTGAAGTAAAACTTCTTTAGGCACGCTTGACTTGGGAAGTAAGCTGGTGAACACGAGACGAACGCGTTACGAAAAGTGTGATCAGGCGAGGCGAACGGGAGTTGAGTGGGCGATATAAGCAAGAGAGTGCAGTGCGCGCGCCGTAGATAGAGAATGCTATAGACAAATATATATCTTTTGTCGGAGCCACACAGAAGAAAGAGCAACTTACGCCGAAGTCTTGTAAAGAAATGAAGTAGAACAATGAGATTTTTTTTCGCTGAGCGTGTCACTTTTTTCAAGGTTAGCACACTACTTAGCTAAACAAAGTTTGACAGCTAACGCGTAGCGAGATATTGTATTTTTTTTATAAAATACAGTTTTTTTTACGTGTTTTATATTAAGTAATTCATGTTATATTTTGTTGTGAACCATTTAGACTTAGTATTCCAACTATTTTTTAGAAAACATGATGCGGTGTAGGTGTAGGTGTTATAGGTGAACTGCCAAGGTTTTCTTTTCATTCGTAAGTACACCACCTTTTTATCGGTTACTAGGCCTTCTGTTACATTTTATAAAATTCATTTATTGTGTATAATGTACTCTAGACGTAAATTTATCGCTAAAAAGCACAAAAATAACAATTTTAAATTTTAACCTCAAAACTTTTAGAGTTGCCAACATTTCTACTATTACCCAATCTAATAGAAAATAATAATATGTATTCTGCAGTGTCTATTAATTAAATGTGACTTGTTACAGCTTTTCTAAACATGATAATTTGCGTTGGAATTGGATTTTAGCTAAAAGACGAACAGATTGGACACCAAAACCGTCATCAAAAATTTGCAGCAGACCTTTAAAAGATAAAATGTTAATAAAAAAGAAGAAACTTACTCTGCTATTATTAAGTTTCGACCCGGTATAGATTTTTATATATATGATACAAGATTTTTATATATGCTTAGTGTTTTTACAACTATTTAGTAGTGTGAGTTGCAAACAATATTTTGTGCATTTTATTAGCAATAAATGACTGAGACAGGCTTCTCTTAAACTCTGAATGCGATTCAAGTTTTAATAATCAATAATAAAACTTGAATCTCGTTCAGACTTTAAATTAAATTTTCTGTAAAAGCATCTTTCTACGGCTTCTATTAACTAATGTTTTAGAGATAATTAATTTTTTAGGAAGCAAAAGCGCCCATCTCTCCCCCAGCGAAGAAAGGAAATTGAAAATAATTTAAGTCATCACAGTAAACAGTATTAAATAAAAATAATATTAATTTCCCTAGACACAAAACAGTATTTTGCGATGTATTCTACAGTATTAAAATAAATTACATTCGATATAATCTATATATATTAATGCATTATCAAGCCGTTCGATCAAGGGATGTTATGAAACCTAATGTGGCAGATTTAACATACAAATCGCTTGATTTCAGATTAATCCTGCTGTTGATTTACTGCCGTCGACTAGTGATTAAAAGCCAGTTGAAATAGTCAACCCTCCATTGCACTCGAACCCAAAAATTAGAAACCTTCATACGAAGGTTGTTTTGTTTAAAGGACAATACTCAATAAAAGCTTATTATTAATAAACATGTTGTATATTTACTCACGAAGTCAGAACAAAAGAAATTACAGGAATTTAGAACTAAATCGTCATCATCCATCCTCACCCTTCTGCCCTCATCACAATTGATTTGAGTTTGGCAGCATGTGTTCTCCTCCGCATCGCATGCCAATAGCGTGGTAGAACCATGCTGCAGTTATATTAGGAATATAGTTGTAGCGTGAATGGGTCGGCTCGACCGGGGAAGGACCACCCTCTCACAGAATACCAGCGTAAAATAATAGCATAATACTGCTGTGTTTGGTATGGTGACTGTAGAGAATCGGAGAACCTTCTTACTGGAAACCAGGCATTCCATCTTAGTCCTCATGGCTGACAACGCATTGCATTTTGATGCGTAATCGAGGATAGATGTAGATGTCTATGGGGATCGTGCGTGAAACATAGAGGCAGCACTATTGCCGAAATAAGCCCTCTCTATTGTTATTTTGCCGAAGATAGTGGGATCAAAACATTCGTTACACACAGCACAAAATATTTATAAAAAATGGAAAAAATAATAAAATACGGCTTCCAATCAGTTATCAATAATATTACGTGGCCAGAATGATTAAAAAAGAAAAAACATATATTATTATAATATTGCTCCATTACTGCGTTCATTGTATTGATAGTGGTTATTAAATTATTAGTTTCCTTACTCACAAGTGATTTATTAATACTGGGAACTTTTGATAATTCACGATTTGCGACTCGCTGGAAACGTTCAGAGGATTGTATTTTTTTTATATTTTCGCTTCCAGGAAAAATCGAGGAAACGTAAGACGGATGTAACGGATGTTCCGATTTTTCGTTATTGGTAAAATAAGAACTACAAATTCTTGTATTTTTATTTGTTGCCCAGTCTTTTGGATTTTCTTTAAAACCAAAAAAAAATGAAAGGTTCAGTATTTAATAAAAGAAATATATTAATAATAAGAAAATCCTTATCAAAATAATAGTTTTTTACATGCCTCGAGTTTAATCTGAAAATTTATTTTAATTTTGTAATAAATTTTTAATTAATATAGGACTTGCACATAATTTTTTACTGCTTTTATCCAATGTTTATGTTTTGCTACTTTTCATGCAGCTCCAAACATGCTCTTCGGGAATTGATAAAATTTCACTTTCACATCAATTCCACGTTCTTGACGTGATGTATTATTATAGTCACGGATACAGCAATTTTCCTTGAAGAATTGTATTAATATATTTTATTAATATGTAATTACGCATTAATCACGTGTTAAAACGAAATAAACGATCTATAATATACTCTGTGAAACGATCCCAATTAGTTACGATATTTGTCACCAGTTGGCGTAAAAGTCTAGATGCACGGTCCCTATGGGCCACAGCAACCACTTACTATCAGGTGGACTGTGTGCTCGTTTGTCACCTTATCCTATAAAAAAACCTATCGATTATAATCGGTAATAGCAATGTCCCTTTTCAGGCTTACTTTACGTATTCATTTCTTATTTTATAACTAGTCGTGGGGTCAATTTTATCTTCACACTTGTCTTTTTGCGACACGCCTTCCCGGTGTCTATAGCATTCTCTGTCAACGGCGCGCGCACATTTTCGTTCTGTCTTTCTCTTATAGCCAGTTATTTTTCGTAATTTTATTTCACTTTGAACAATTTTATGAATTAATATTTTGTTCAATACATTAAAATATATTCTACGTTTAAAGTGAATGAAATTGTAAGTTCATTTTAAAGTTCATGTTTTGTGAATTTTCGGGTGAATCATAATCATAGAGAGAGCAAGAAGTTTTACTTCAGTCGTGTATTATCTGTGTGTTAACCCAGAACTTTTTTTAGGAAAACTGATTTTGACGATTCTTTTTTATTTAAAAAGTGGTGCTTCTCATGTGGTCATAATGAAATTTAATGATATCTTGATATGACTAGTAGTTTTTATTTTATCCTTAATAATGCGTATTTAATTGACTTCGAATAAATTGATGTTCTCATTTTATTTTTATAATTTCCGAAAGAAACATTAATCTTTACATTTTTCTAACAAATTAACTTGCCCTGCTATGAAATCTGTCAAACCTCATACCCCAGTGGCGCCGCTCTGGCGGCTGAAAAGTCTCGTATTTTGACATGAGTGGTGTCTGCTTGTATTGAGACGACTTACATATTTCCAGCCGAGCATTGTCTTGCAGCATTCACAGTAGATATCTGCGACCGCGTGCAGGCCCGTCAACAGGACCCGTTCCTCCGCCGGCCCGCAGCCAACGTTCACTCTGCGAATTATTACATTTCATTTACATTTTATGGTTGCAAGGGTAAAACTAACCGCGTAGTGGCGGTGTAAGAATATCCAGTATCCCATATCCTCCCGATGATGTAGTAAGAGGCGATAGAGGGGAAACAAATCGGGAAATGGGCAGCAGCTTCTTTCTAATAACGACTAAAAATAAAAACAAATGCGGTTGGCAACCCGCTTGCCAAGCGTGCCAACTACGGAAAATATCCCCCCTATAAGGTAATCTATGGAGGAGGCCTATGTTCAGCAGTGGACTTTAAAAGGTAATACGGTAAACTTTTCTAAAAATGTCAGGTTTTAATTGACTCTTATTTATTGATTAATGTTTTCGTTAGTTTCCAAGTAATACATGCCATCAGGTACTTATTTGTCCAGGTTCCTCTAGGTATCTAGATGTGAACCTATCTAGAATCTTTAACATATTGCAAACCTTGAGCAGCAGTCCATCCCCTGAGGGAAGACATTTCCAGAAAAATTGCTGACGATGAGACATTCTATTTTTGACGTTAGGTTGTTTGGAATAGGATGTAAGTGCGCATACGCTGTCAATAATAAATACAAATACATAAAAAAAAACTAAAACTTTATATTTGTCTGTACAGACTTTCAAATAATTAATTTAATTTTTCAATCAAAAATCTTTAAAAATAATAATGTCCTCCAGACCGAATTTCGGTCACGGCGGCCTGCCCCAATGGAGGCTAGCCATCGGCGCAAGACAGGATTATAGTGCCCAAGTGTACGCGCACGAACACAGGTGCACTCTCTATTCTATTCCCTCACTCTTGTAATCCGATGGGACGGTAAACAGACGTGGTGGTGGATGGTTTAGTGGGTAAAAGTCTCCACATAACCACGCAGCCGGCTGCGTGGTATGCTATGAGCATTCACTGCCTCCCTCCCCCGCTTTCCAGAGGGTTGCCCATATTTGCTTCGGGCGCAAAAAAAAACGCAGGGCCAACGGCTTTACGTGCTTTCCGAGGCACGGGGGTGAGACACCGCCAACTTCCTGACTCCGGGCAGCTACTGAGAATTTCTTGACAGAAAAACTCAATAATTGATTTTTTGGCCCGACCCGGCCACGACCTCATGATCAGCAGTCGCACTACTACAACCACTAGACTAACGAGGCAAATTTTAAAAAAATATAACACTGAATCTTCAATACCATATAACATGGCGCTAAACAACTGAAAAAAGTGCTAAATTTCTCTAAATTACTTTCATAGAATTAAAGGGATCGGGTACGGTATCAACTTTTTTTAAATTTTATAAAATGTTTGTAAGATGGCTGCAAATAACAATATTAGAAACAAATACTTAATAAGAATTTCATGAAAACCACAGTTCATTATACTAATGTACATGAACTAAGAAGTACAAATGAGATCTCCGTCGTAATAAACGACAATGTTTCCCTTTATAACAAAGCCTTTCGAACAACTAATCGCGTTAATGAGATACGAGATCTAATTACACGGAGTTGGTAGATTTAGTGAAATTTAAAAAGGTATGTTTTACGCTTTTCATTAAAATGCGAATTTGTTCAATTTTAAAAAAATTAACGGAGGGAGGTCCAAAACTCTGTGAAGCGAATAGAAAAGTTAAGGGATAATACTATACTCGTTCGGTACTATAACAATGAGAGACTGTCCGAAACTTTGCGGAGAAAATAAGAAAGGGTAAGGTACGATAAAAAATAAAAAAAAATTTGTTTCAACCCCTAAACAAAAGTTCCCACCTCCCCCCACTCTCCGAAGAACACAAAGTTTAGCGGGGAAAATTTTTATATAATATCCGCAATAACGCTATTCTATATACGGTATATTGTTAGGTACCATAATAATGGGAGACTAACTATTTATACCACTTTAATTCTATTAAAGTGGTAATGATTTCTTCGTCATTAGTTTAGTTTAATAAAGAAGTCAATCCGGAAGAAAAGTGAAAATTTTTCAATGATAAAGACGACGACTTATTTTTAGAGTAAACGCGATAAGTATTTTTGATTATTTTAAAGTTTCAATGGTAGAGCCATGCTGCAATTATATTAATAGTATAGTTGTAGCACGAATGGGTCGGCTCGACCGGGGAAGGACCACGCTCTCACAGAATACCAGCATAAAATAGTAGCTTAATGCTGCTGTGTTTCGTATGGTGATTGTAGAGAACTGGGTCTCCGTAAACTGTAGCCGAGATTTTTTACTGTAAACGAGGCATTCCATCTTAGTCCTCACGGGTGACAACGCATCTGCATTTTGATTTGTAATCGAGGATAGATGTAGATGTCTATGGGCCACAGCAACCACTTACCATCAGGTGGACTGTGTGCTCGTTTGTCATCCTATCCTATAAAAAATGCTTAAAAGGCTTATATACGAGTAGATTACATAGAGGTGATTAAGTTAGTAAACAAGTGACTTTTTGTTTTGTATTAAAAAAATGAATGTACCTACCACGTTTTTGATATTTTTACATTGTATCGAGAAGTGCGCGATATTTAGTTATTTAGATATTTAGTTTTTTCAAGATTTGGAAGTTTTGCAAGACTCCACCACAGGCTAACATGACTTCATAAAAACGTGTTAAAAATCGTATCGTTTTAGGTGTGACTCGATTTTTATATACAGGCAGGAGATGGGCAGCAGCATCTTCCTGATAACAGCATTGATATAATAAAAAACTGCGGTTGCCAACCCGCTCGCAGAAAATATCCCATGAATAACGACGCAAAAACCCGCAGTCCGGCGGCCCCCTATTCCTGGCTACGGTGGCGACCATGGTAACGGCGGGGCAGGGGGGTGCTAAGAATCTCCGGTGGAGGTTCGGTGGCCACCTACGACGATTCGACCTGGCAACAAATGACGCACGCACCCTGAGGACTGACGAGAAGATACTGGAGCTGGAAGAAGAGGTAGACAAGTTGCGCTGGCATATTATTGGATTATCTGAGGTCCGAAGAGAGGGGGAGGACACGGTAATCCTCGAGTCCGGTAACTTGTTCTATCACCGGGAGGGCGACCATCTGTCCCAAGGAGGTGTCGGATTTATCGTCCACAAGTCTCTCGTCAACAACGTTGTAAAGATTGGGAGTGTGTCGACGAGGGTCGCGTACCTGATACTCAGAATCACCAAACGGTATTCGCTGAAGGTCATACAGGTCTACGCACCAACCTCGGCACATCCCGATGAGGAGGTGGAGGAAATGTATGAGAATATTTCCAGAGCCATGCATTCCTCCAAAACCCACCACACGGTGTTGATGGGAGACTTCTAGTGCCTCGAAAACTAGGCACAAGAGAAAGCGGTGAGCTGAAGGTAGGGAAATTTCGAGTAGGGCAACGGAACCTAAGGGGCCAGCAGCTGGCCGACTTTATGGAGAAAGAGGGACTCTTTATGATGAACTCTTTCTTCCAGAAGCGGCCCCACAGGAAGTGGACCTGGTCGAGCCCCGACGGTTCGACAAAAAATGAGATTGACTTCATTATGACGACCAGACGCCAACTGTTCAGTAATGTCTCAGTGATCGCAAGGGTGAAAACTGGCAGCGATCACCGAATGGTTACACGCTCGTCTACAACGCTCCGTCCCCCTCGTGCTCTAATCCAGAATCCCGAAGTCTTTCAGCTCGAGTTACGTAACCGCTTTCAGTGCCTAGAAGATTGCAATGCAGTGGACGATATGAATGACAAGCTCGTGGAAACTGTCCATGCGGTCGGAGCTAAGTTCTGCAAGACCCGTCGCAGAAGAACACACAAACTCTCCGATCACACTCTTAATCTCATGGCTGTTAGACGAGAGATGAGGCTGCAATCGTCAACAGATTTGACAGCATACTAAAGAGACAGATCTCCAAAGGCATGCGGCGAGACTTACGCAAATTTAATACTGCTAGTATTAAAGAAGCGATCGAGCGGAACCAGGGCTCCAAAGTCTTTGCCAGAGATCTGTCTGCCAGAAAGAGCCAACTGTCAAAGCTGAAGACTGAGTGTGGCAACATCGTTTTCGGGACACCTGAGATTCTGAGTGAGATTGAGAGGTTATATGGGCAGCTGTACAGATCATCGTTGGAGCCACACGCAAGTGTGAGTAACGATCCAAGAGCAAGTCTTATCCGACACTATTCCGATGATATCCCGGACGTCAGTCTGAGCAAGATTAGAATAGCTCTCCACCACCTTAAAAACGGCAAGGCCCCGGGCGAGGATGGAATTACAGCGGAGCTTCTGAAAGCGGGTGGAACACCGGTACTTGAAGTCCTTCGGAAGCTCTTCAATTCCGTCCTCCATGGTGGCACTGCTCCGGAGGCGTAAAGCAGAAGCGCGGTGATCTTGTTCTTTAAGAAAGGCGACAACGCTCTCTTGAAGAACTACAGACCGATTTCCCTTCTGAGCCGCGTCTACGTGCTGTTTTCGAGAGTCATTACGAATCGTCTCGCACGCAGATTCGACGATTTCCAGCCTCCCCAACAAGCCGGTTTCCGAAAAGGTTTTAGTACCATTGACCACATACATACCCTGCGGCAGATTGTACAGAAGACCGAAGAGTACAATCTGCCACTTTGCCTGGCATATGTGGACTATGAGAAAGCCTTTGATTCCGTCGAAATTTGGATGGTGCTACAGTCCCAACAGCATTCCCATGTTGACTGTCTGGTATATCGAAGTGCTGAACTGTTTGTACAGTAGGGCTACGATGGCTATCCGAGTACAGAACCAGAGTACGAAACCTATCCAACTGCAGAGAGGTGTAAGACAGGGTGATGTTATATCCCCGAAACTCTTCACCGCTGCGTTGGAAGACGTTTTCAAGCTACTGGACTGAAAAGGATACGGTATTAACATCAATGGCGAGTACATCACTCACCTTCGATTTGCCGACGATATAGTCCTTATGGCAGAATCGCTGGAGGACCTTAGCACTATTTTCAATGACGTCAATGGTATCTCCCAACGCATAGGTCTTAAGATGAACATGGACAAAACAAAGATCATGTTTAATGTCCATGTCACACCTATGCCGGTAGTTGTTGGGAGCACTATGCTTGAAGTTGTTGACGAATACGTTTACCTGGGACTAATAGTCCGACTAGGTAAGTCCAACTTCGACCGAGAGGTCAATCGACGGATTCAACTCGGCTGGGCAGCGTTCGGGAAATTACGACACATCTTCTCGTCAGGTATACCTCAATCTCTGAAAACTAAAGTGTATAACCAGTGCATGTTGCCAGTGATGACTTACGGATCTGAGACGTGGTCCTTCACTGCTGGCCGTATGAGGACGCTCAAGGTCGCTCAGCGAGCTATGGAGAGGGCTATGCTCGGAGTTACTCTGCGTGATAGGCTCAGAAATGAGGATATCCGCAGTAAAACCAGAGTGACCCAACGGATTAGTAAGCTAAAGTGGCAATGTGCCGGCCATATAGCTCGAAGAACCGATAACCGATGGGGAAGAAAGGTTCTCGAGTGGCAGCCTCGTACCGGTAGGCGTAGTGTAGGGCGATCCCCACTAGATGGAGTGATGACCTGGTAAGACATGCAGGAAGTCGATGGATGCAGGTGGCTCAGGACCGTGCTTTGTGGCATTACTTGGGGGAGGCCTATGTTAAGCAGTGGACTTGTGAAGGGCTGTAATGATGATGATGGTGATGATGACGATTGTTACATTGCCGTGATCGATTGAACTGTCATAAATATTTTTTCATTATGTAACTGATAAAACAAGTCCAATCTTAGAGCATACATTACATGGAGGGAGCACTGTGTGAGCAGAAAGCGTGATCGGCGTAGAGAGAGAGAGAGACTGAGTTTATGTAGAGTCTGTCTCTCTCGCACAGTCATTGGCTGTTTCATTGGGCATGCGCTATGAACGCAGTTCAGCTGAATACAATCAGAAGCATGTGCGAGAGAGACAGACTCTACCTAAACCTTAGAGCACCGATCACGCTTTCTGCTCACACAGTGCTCCCTCCATGTAATGTATGCTCTAAGAGTCCAATAGTTAAACAGTAATTAAAAAAAACCTGGCTGCGTAAGTTTATTGAAAAGAGAAAAAATTTTACCTAATGTCACAATTATGACGAATCTAACGACATCTCATATAATATATGTTAATATCCATCAAGCCATTTAGGCTACAGAGCGTGCCAAAGTTACATATTACATACATTTTCGAAAAATATTACCCTCCCTCTGTGGCAGTCGGGTAATAAATCTGAGTTCCCGTTAAATCTTCTTCATCAGCTGGTAAAAGTTTACAGCTGGACCTGGGGCATTTCCATCAGATCATTCGGGATTCGGTCGGTTTTCGGCTTCATTTATCATTCACACTAATCATTCACAATTCACACTAATCACGAGTTAAAAAGGTAAGTACCGTCAATTGTTTGTGATTGGTTGTACTGGTACATTCAAAAACAAATGAACTAACCTTCAATACTTTAAAGTGTACCAGCTCAAACGAACGAATCATGCATAATTGACACATGTCTAATTTCCACGCTTGGGTGGCGAATTATCGAACGCAGTGTCAGACGTCCCGCAGCTTTGACGCTGGATGCGGCCACGGATTTAGAAAAGAGACGCGACTCCGTCTTCTCTCTCTCTCTCTCTCCATCGGTCTGAGAATTTTGTGTATGATCGTGAGATCTTCCTGGGATTCCCCGTAAGCTAATTGAGATGATAAATTCGTTTACTCCGTCAATACACGGCAAATTTGTTATATAATATATAATTTTATATGATACCAGTTACTAGTATACAATACTAGCGGGTAGTAGGAATCAATCCTAGATCGCTCCTGGCATTGCTATTTACTGTTTGTGAAGTTTCATTACAAACCGTTCAGCCATTCTGTATATTAGCCTGGACAGACAGACAATTTTTATAAACTGGTTATTCATGACTTAATGGTATGCAAATAACTCCTTTAGCAATAAAAAGGTTTTATTTCGGTTTTATAGATGGACAGTTCAATTTTATTTACATGTTGAATAATACTTACACTGAATTGAAAAGATACGCGCGCCCCTGGCTGCCCTGGAACGACTGGAAAACAGAAACACTCATATAAATATCATCGAGCATTTAATGATTTCCTACGTGGTAGAGCCATGCTGCAGTTATATTAGTAGTATAGTTGTAGCACGATTGGGTCGACTCGGCCGGGGAAGGACCACGCTCTTAGAGTAAAATAGCAGCTTAATGCTAATTTGTTTCGTATGGTAAGTGTAGAGAACCGGAGACACTTTTTACTGGAAACGTGGCATTCCATCTCAGTTCTCACGGGTGACAACGTATCTGCATTTTTAATCGAGGATATATGTAGATGTCTATGGGCTACAGCAACCAATTAACATCAGGTGAACTGTGTGCTCGTTTGTCACCCTATTCTATAAAAATATTTAATTATCGATTTGAGTTACTTTTGCGGCTCGTACGACTATGATGTCATCGTATGCTTCTAGGTCACGAGATTATGATTTTGGTATGGCAAAAATATAGTACTTTTGGGAAATTCTGGAAAAAGTACATATTTATTTTTAATCATTATGTATTTTCCCATATATTATATTTGTTATTGCCCTTCGCTTTGATCATCAACGATCTATTAATTTTAAAATAATTAAATTATAAGGATCTTAACAATTTAGATTCATATTAAAATCTAGTAAGATTTTTTACTGGCAAGAGCACAGAATAAATACCACAGCAAAAGTACTAATCGTATGAGTCAATAACCGAATAAAAAATATTTTAAATGAAAGAGAAGGGCAAAATATCACCCTCTTCTATGTTGTAAGCAGGGGGCAAGAATAAAATAGCTTCAAATGTAGTTGGCACGCGCGCTGTTATTACTCGAGTGTGTGGCATGGCACGCGTTTGAACCGGTACAGTTGTTGGTACGTAAATATCCTGTTATACTGTTCGTGTGTACTTTTTGTACGCATTCCGTTTGGAATAAATTGTCAAGTATTTTACGTTAATTGCGTACATTGTAAAGGAAAACTTTTTGGCGAGGATGCATCTTTAAATTTTCTTCCATAGTGGGAGGTAGTCCAGAAAACTTGATGATAACAAAATTAGAGGATAAAATTTGGTATAGCAGCTACATGTAAGTATTCACGTAAAACACGACACAGCCATACGCTTACTTTTTTAAATTTGTAAACAGGTAAGACAGTTCAAAAGTTCAAGACACGCTTGACATACTTACATTTTGGGATTGACATGCAAGCGTGTGTTTATTATCCACGCTCGTTACCCAGTCACCACTCTTCTTACACTGCCGCCATATTGCAAGATGTTTGATTCCAAGTTTAGATTCTTGCCATTTCTTGAGTACCAGTGGCTACATGTGAGGGTTCTAGTGCAGCGGAAAATTTGTGTTGTGTCGGCACTATAATATGTCTTAGACGATTCACTTCTATGCGAGAACATCAACAACAACAAGCACAAACTTTTCTTTGTACCTAGTTCACCCACGCTGATCACGGTTCAGCACAAATGGGTCGGCTTAATAGGACAAAGATCACATTCACACAGAATGCCAGCGTTAAACAGCAGCATAATGCTGCTGTTTCATATAGTGAGTGGCGAGACCTCTAGAAATAGGGTGTCTCCGTTTTAACTGGTAACGTAGCATTCCATCTCCATCTTGGTCCCCAGGAGTAACAATATAACTAGACTGCACTCGTTTGTTACCTTAACCTATAGAATACTATATGCGCATCCACTGCTCACCTTGGAAATGAGCTCGTCATGGCTGGCCAGGTGCGCGCGGCAGTGTATGCAGCTGTAAGTGCGGTGCGCCGGCGGCAGGTACGCCTGGAAGGTCTTGTTGGGCGCGCGCGTGGCCGCGGCGCCGCCTTCGCCTGCCACCCCGCCACGTTTAGTCACCCCGTCACGCATGAGTGCCTGCTAGCTACCAACACACAGCCCCGTCAGAATGGGGCGCTTCGGGTGCACTATACAAGGTTGCTACCGACTTGAGACAGTATTTTTATTACTGAGATTGGCGAACGGAACATCTCGTCGCGTCGCGTCGTTCGAAATTCACGGTGTTCTATTGTGCGTCGCGGGTTAGGTTGTCTACAATCTCCATTGTGCGCTTATCAAACTAAAGTAACGGCTAAGTATTAGTTCTCTTGGCGAAAAGTAGACCGCCGCGCCGGCGGATTACTGCTCTTGTTTTATTGTTTAAAAATGTTTTAAAGTGGATTTAGTAGAAGTATAAAAATCTTATAAGAACTTCGCAATGATGACACATCGGCAAATTGTGAAGAAGTTTTTGAAATAAATACATAGCATATATTCATATTACTTGACACTGGCAAAAGTATATAATCGTGCGAATCCGTAACCAAAGAAAAAAAGAAACGTTCGAAATTCGCGTGGTCGTAATGTGTAAGGCGGTTAGGTTGTCTACATTATGCGAATCAAACAAAATAACAGCTTTAATAAAGTTGGCATGAGTTTGACATTAATAAGAAATTAACACAAAAAAAATGTTGCATAATGTGCAGTCCATAAAATGGTACATTTTTGAGAATATTAACCGTTTTACCCTTTAATTCCCGACTTCAATGCAATTTTTTATTACTAACTTTTCTAAACTGAACTTGGCATAGATAATCTACGTAGTCGTTGTGTAAACAGTATGTAGCACTCTTATCCCCGACTCCGATCTAATTTTTGTCGGGTCAAGTCATCTCCTCGGAAACCAATTTTTCGATTTCGATAGAACATTGCACAGATAATCTTCGTAGTGTGAACGAAAGTGCATCGATTCATTTCATGTCTCTAGCGATTTGCATTCGTAAATATATCAAGATTTTTAATATCACACAAATTTGTATGTATGTATATTTAAATAATATTACAAGCGTCATCTCTTGATAAATAATATGCTTTTGAACGTTGAGACTCGTGTGCTGGTAAAATATGAGTCGTGTAAATATTTTTAAATTTTAATTTTACCTGTACATTCTCACGTTTGTTTATTTTTTTTACTTTGTGTTCTTATTTTTTATTTAACTTAAGAACTTTAATTATTAAATGTGATTATTGTAATAAAATAATACATTTTTGGTTACATGTTTTTTATAAAGTTGAACTAACGAACTTACAGTCCACCTGATGGTAAGTGGTTCAGTAGCTCATGAACATCTGCAACCAACTTCTATCAAACAAGGCTACAGCTGCGTTGTCACCTCTGAGGACTGAAACGGAATGCCTCACAGACTTGTTTCGATATATGATTTAAATTATATCATACACAGAATACCAGCGTAAAATAGCAGCTTAATGCTGCTGTGTTTCGGATGGTTAGTGTAGAGAACCGTAGACCCGATTTACTGGAATCGAGCATTCATTTCTTAGTCCTCAGGGGTGACAACGCATCTGCATTTCGATTCTTAATCGCTGTTAAATGTAAATTTCTATCGGCCACAGCATCCACTTACCATCAGGTGGACTGTGTGCTCGTTTTTCACCCTTATTCAATAAAAAAAAACACTTTGTTATAATATTATAACTCTTTACAACTTTTGGTCGCAACGCGGACGTACACCTAGTTAATTAATTGAATCTGATTTCATATTAGAATCTAAAACGCTACTCGACCCAGTAGAATTGTAAGATAAAAACATTATTACTAAGTCAGTGGGTCACTTCCATACTGTTTTAAGTAATTAAAATATTATAGCATAAAGTATAATTAAATTAAGTTCTCGTAGTAAACCCTAACAGCTGTCTCTTTGAATAGTGCACGCGAGGCATTAGAGTAACAGGACTCATGCGACGTTAAATGATACGGTACGAAGTTTCATTTTTTCATAATTAATTACACAATAAAAGTTTAAAGAAGAGAAATAGAAAACTATCTTATTTTAAATTAGGACGTTGCTTCTATAATATCATAATAACTACTCTAAATATGACGATAATCATTTATATTCGATAAATTTTTCGTTAAAATTATTGTAACAAATACCAAACAGGTTTTCACAACATCCTTATCCCACGAACAGTTCATAGTTGGACAAGGATATTTTACATAATATGAATAAATCTTTACGCTTGACAGGCGATTTGGTACTTGTAGTACCAGACATTTTGCGCCTTTGACACAGTAGGGCTGGTTTTATCGTTACACGTCTCGGCAGCGCTGATGGTGCGCGCGCGGTCAGACATGTATTGGGTTTGTAGTTGCGTTTCAAAGTCGCGCGCTTGAGCAGCGCCGTTCGGTAAACGCGCGTTGTTCACCGTCACTGCCGAAGCGCGCGCCGCTTGGGCGCCTCTACAACTCTACATCCAGTATGCGTTTTAGTGTGACTGTGACGCCGTTGAGACGCGCCGTTAGGTACTGTGGTGTACAAAATTACATCGATACGAGACGAGTAATTGAGGAAGTGCGATTTAGAAGATGTTTATGGGACACAAAATTAGAGTGTGATTAAAATAAGACTGATTAAAAATGTTAATGATCGCCAATTTTTCCACAGGAGTTATGGGGATGCAACGTAAGCTGGATCGTCGTAAAGAAAACTCCAACTTGCAGACTAATTCGTCGAAACTGCTTGTTGATAGGCGAAAACATTTATAAAATTTATAACCTCGTAAATCGGAGAAAGATGTTACGTGTTCGCCTCTCAGTAACCTTGTAGCGTTATAAGGATCAACTTCTCTTCTTCTAAATCGGTGTTGCTTTTTCCATAAAATGTAAACAGCCAGTACTCTAAGAGCATTAACGTGAGCCATTTTGTACACGACTGTCTCACAGCAGCGGAACGCGCGGTACAAATCTCGTTTTATAGTGCACCGCTGTTCAAGCGCGCGCTGTTAATAGCCCAGCGGCCAGCGGCGCGTCTAGCGGCGTGACGATAAAACCACCCTAGTAGTACTCATTACGGCCAGTAGGAACTTCTTATCGTTAGGTGGACTGAAAGCTACTTCATCATATTGATATTATATTATGTCTACGTAATATGTCTAGGTTTTCAAAATATACAATATTTATCATGACGGGCTAGTGGGGATGATTATGAGAGCATTATATTCATTAATAACGATTGAATCATCGATTTACGACTGTTACCATCATCGTCGCCACCGACCCGACTAGTATGCACGCACGATTAATAGGTATACTCAACACTGACAAGATAACTGTCAAACTTATAATTATTTCTACTTCGTTGGGTACTTACTAAAAGTACATTGTAAAAGTGTGCAGAGAAAAAAACTAATAGTGATCCCATCGGGAGGTTTAAGTCGATTTTAAATTTGTAGCAAACACATAAACAAATCAACAGACCGACAAGACATTCAGTTCCGTTCTCTAGCTCTCTAGAAAAATAGTTAGTAATCGAATGGAAAATGTGTACCAAAACAAACACACTAGAGAGGGATTTACAAAAACGGTTAAATAGGTACACAATAATACTAATAATAATAACAAAAAACAGGCAGGAGATGGGCAGCAGCATCTTCCTGATAACAGCAACTGTACGACAAAAAAAAAACTGCGGTTGCCAACCCGCTCGCCAAGCGTGGCAACTATGGCAATATACCCCCCCATGAACAATTACACAAATAGACGGCCCCCAGTCCCCGGCGGCCCCGCTATTCCTGGCTACGGTGGCGACCATGGTAACGGCGGGGCAGGGGGTGCTAAGAATCTCCGGTGGAGGTTCGGTTGCCACCTACGACGACTCGACCTGGCAACATTTAACGCACGCACACTGAGGACTGACGAGAAGATCCTGGAGCTGGAAGAAGAGATAGACAAGTTGCGCTGGAGTATTATAGGATTATCCGAGGTCCGAAGAGAGGGGGAGGACACGGTGATTCTCGAATCCGGCAACTTGTTCTATCACCGGGAGGGCGACCATCTGTCCCAAGGAGGTGTCGGATTTATCGTCCACAAGTCTCTCGTCAACAACGTTGTACAGATTGAGAGTGTGTCGACGAGGGTCGCGTACCTGATACTCAGAATCACCAAACGGTATTCGCTGAAGGTCATACAGGTTTACGCACCAACGTCGGCACATTCCGATGAGGAGGTGGAGGAAATGTATGAGGATATTTCCAAAGCCATACATTCCTCCAAAACCCACTACACGGTGTTGATGGGAGACTTCAACGCAAAACTAGGCACAAGAGAAAGCGGTGAGCTGAAGTTAGGGAAATTTGGAGTAGGGCAACGGAACCGAAGGGGCCAGCAGCTGGCCGACTTTATGGAGAAAGAGGGACTCTTTATGATGAACTCTTTCTTCCAGAAGCGGCCCCACAGGAAGTGGACCTGGTCGAGCCCCGACGGTTCGACAAAAAATGAGATTGACTTCATTATGACGACCAGACGCCAACTGTTCAGTGATGTCTCAGTGATCGCAAGGGTGAAAACTGGCAGCGATCACCGAATGGTTAGAGGCACACTGAACCTAAACGTTAAGTTGGAGAGGTCTCGTCTAATGAAGTCAACGCTCCGTCCCCCCTCGTGCTCTGATCCAAAATCCCGAAAACTTTCAGCTCGAGTTACACAACCGCTTTCAGTGCCTACAAGATTGCAATGCAGTGGACGATATGAATGACAAGCTCGTGGAAACTGTCCATGCGGTCGGAGCTAAGTTCTGCAAGACCCGCCGCAGAAGAACACAAAAACTCTCCGATCACACTCTTAATCTCATGGCTGTTAGACGGGAGATGAGGCTGCAATCGTCAACAGATTTGACAGCATACAGGCAACTGAACAGACAGATCTCCAAATGCATGCGGCGAGACTTACGCAACTTTAATACTGCTCGTATTAAAGAAGCGATCGAGCGGAACCAGGGCTCCAAAGTCTTTGCCAGAGATCTATCTGCCAGAAAGAGCCAACTGTCAAGGCTGAAGACTGAGTGTGGCAGCATCGTTTCCGGGACACCTGAGATTTTGAGTGAGATTGAGAGGTTCTATGGGCAGCTGTACACATCATCGTTGGAGCCACACGCAAGTGTGAGTAACGATCCAAGAGCAAGTCTTATCCGACACTATTCCGATGATATCCCGGACGTCAGTCTAAGCGAGATTAGAATGGCTCTCCAGCACCTTAAAAACGGCAGGGCCCCAGGCGAGGATGGAATTACAGCGGAGCTTCTGAAAGCGGGTGGAACACCGGTACTTGAAGTCCTTCAGAAGCTCTTCAATTCCGTCCTCCATGGTGGCACTACTCCAGAGGCGTGGAGCAGAAGTGCGGTGGTCTTGTTCTTTAAGAAAGGCGACAACGCTCTCTTGAAGAACTACAGACCGATTTCCCTTCTGAGCCGCGTCTACGTGCTGTTTACGAGAGTCATTACGAATCGTCTCGCACGCAGACTCGACGACTTCCAGCCTCCCGAACAAGCCGGTTTCCGAAAAGGCTTCAGTACCATAGACCACATACATACCCTGCGGCAGATTGTACAGAAGACTGAAGAGTACAATTTGCCACTTTGCCTGGCGTATGTGGACTATGAGAAAGCCTTTGATTCCGTCGAAATTTGGGCGGTGCTGCAGTCCCTTCAGCGGTGCCAAGTTGACTGTCGGTATATTGAAGTGCTGAAGTGTTTGTACAGTAGGGCTACGATGGCTATCCGAGTACAGAACCAGAGCTCGAAACCTATCCAACTGCAGAGAGGTGTAAGACAGGGTGACGTTATATCCCCGAAACTCTTCACCGCTGCTTTGGAAGACGTTTTCAAGCTACTGGACTGGAAAGGATACGGTATTAACATCAATGGCGAGTACATCACTCACCTTCGATTTGCCGACGATATAGTCCTTATGGCAGAATCGCTGGAGGACTTAAGCACTATGCTCAATGACCTCAATAGTGCCTCCCAACGGATAGGTCTTAAGATGAACATGGACAAAACAAAGATTATGTTTAATGTCCATGTCACACCTATGCCGGTAGTTGTTGGGAGCACTATGCTCGAAGTTGTTGACGAGTACGTTTACCTGGGACAAATAGTCCGACTAGGTAAGTCCAACTTCGACCGAGAGGTCAATCGACGGATTCAACTCGGCTGGGCAGCGTTCGGGAAATTACGACATATCTTCTCGTCAGGTATACCTCAATCTCTGAAAACTAAAGTGTACAACCAGTGCGTGTTGCCAGTGATGACTTACGGATCAGAGACGTGGTCCTTCACTGCTGGCCGTATGAGGACGCTCAAGGTCGCTCAGCGAGCTATGGAGAGGGCTATGCTCGGAGTTTCTCTGCGTGATAGACTCAGAAATGAGGATATCCGCAGTAAAACCAGATTGACCGACATAGCCCAACGGATTAGTAAGCTGAAGTGGCAATGGGCCGGCCATATAGCTCGAAGAACCGATAACCGATGGGGAAGAAAGGTTCTCGAGTGGCAGCCTCGTACCGGTAGGCGTAGTGTAGGGCGACCCCCCACTAGATGGAGTGACGACCTGGTAAGATATGCAGGAAGTCGATGGATGCAGGTGGCTCAGGACCGTGCTTTGTGGCATTACTTGGGGGAGGCCTATGTTCAGCAGTGGACTTGTGAAGGGCTGTGATGATGATGATGATGATGAGGTACACAATTTTGGGTTAATTATACTAACGTAGATTAATGTTAGTTAGTAACTTATTAGATTTAGTTCATTTAATTATTTTAAAGAAATAATTTATTAAAAAAATCAGTTCGTCCTTTTGGAATATTTATATGTTTTTCCCACAGAAATCGTAATAATATTGTCTTATTACTATTTCTGTAGTTTTTCCCGACGTACATATTTTGCTGACGGTACAAAACAGTACAAACCATACATAGTTGTCTGACGGTGACAAGTAAACAGTGAAGTTATTACTTATTACCAAACGTTATCCTATTCTAATCGTGCGTGCATAGAAAAGACAGCGGCGCGAGTCGTGAGCTACAGGGGTATAGTCACAGAAATCGTAATAAGATAGTAGTGGAGCAAGCTTGCCAGTTTGCAACTGCAAATTAAATTCCCCAGTCTCCAGCAAATGTACGAATGATAATGAAAGGCGAGTTATCCAAAAGAGGATCACGACCTTCAGGGCCGAACGGGTGAAAGAATTCGTCCGTCCTAGACCTGTACCCTTGTCCTTGCCCTTATATGTTTGTATTTTCTAAACCGATTCAGCATATCCAAAGTCTATGGGTGGCCCTAACCCATTAATTGCCTCATAGCGAGGATACTTGACATAGTTGTCACTTGGCAGACGGTTAAGCAATCCCAGTTTTTTTTTTCGTTGTTATTAGGAAAACATTGCCCATATCCCGGCTTGTGTCCCTCTGTCGCTTCCTATGACATCCACTGGATGACATGGGGCAGTGGGCATTCGCAACTAAATGGTTGTACAAAAGAGATCTGTAAAGATTTTTGTTTCAACGCTGCTGCCCATTTGCTGGTTCGTTCTCCTGTACTGCCTTCTACGACATCCACGGTATGATATGGGGATAGTGGATATTCTTACGGCCACTACACGGTTGTGCTCGCGACTCGCGCCGCTATACGCTTACGTAAGGTGGCAACAGAAGTGATCACCGCTACCGTCGTCATCACCTGGCTGGCGCGAGCAGCAGGCGCCGGCCGCCCACATGAGCCGCGCGCCGCCGGTCAGCTGCCGCGCGCGCTCTCCTCCCGCGCCCCGCGCCTCACACCCGTGCCCGCCACCCTCTGCAACAAACACACACAACATTCGTCAGTCTACTTTACTCAACTCTTCCCGAGACATCGTGATGATAGCAATGATGCACGTGCTGGGGGGCGGGAACTTCTGCCCCCGGCACGTGCTTCCAATAAACCAAGCGAAAACGGACGCGGATGTGTTCGAACGGAGACCCCGGGACCCTTTGAATACGCTAATAGGGTTTTTATACGTGGTAGAGCCAGAGGAGGACCACGCTCTTACGGAGTAAAATAGCAGCTTAATGCTAATTTGTTTCGTATGGTGAGCGTAAAGAACCGAAGACCTTTTTACGGGAAACGACGCATTACATCGTAGACCTCAGGGGTCTTGGGCCACAATAACCAAAAACTATCAGGTGGACTGTAGTTCGTTTGTCACCTTTATACTAAAAAAAATGCAAACTTGTAATGTTTGTAATTTACTCCTACCATAAGTGAATTCATCATCATATTTTGCCCCTGGGGTGCTGTAAAAGAAGACTTTGGTAAGAGGTAGAAAGATCTCACAAACTCCAATAGATGCCGTTATACAATCTTAATATAAAATATCTAGGCTAGTCTTAGAGGGCATCGTCAAAGTGTGTAACATCTGGTGATGAGAACGCTAACCTGTCTGCCATTGTAAGAAAGCATAACCTTCCGACAATAGCAGGAGCGGAGACAGGTCTTCCATGTACAATAACTGTAACTGATAAAGAAGTAGGTGTCCACCACGTGTATTTCGCAGACAAATATTATTTATGTAGCTGGTATCGTCTCAGTGACAATTATAGGATAATAGTGAAAAACGAGCACGCAGTCCACCTGATAATAAGTAGTTACTGTGGCCCATAGACATCTACATCTATCCTCGATTAGGAACCAAAATGCCGATACGTTGTCACCAGTGAGGACTAAGATAGAATATCTCGTTTCCAGTAAAAACGGTCTCTGGTTCTCTACACTCACCATACGAAATACGACAGCTTCAAGCTGCTATTTTATGCTAGTATTCTCCGAGAGTGTCGTCCTTCCCCGGTCGAGCCGACCTAATAATGCTACAACTATACTACTAATATAACTGCAGCATGACTCTAACATGTAAAAGACCACATACTTGCTACCCTGGTGATATTTGTAGATTTTCAGAATGTGCAATGTTAGATTTTAAGAGGGTCAGTAATTTAGAAGGTTTTTCACACACCTACCTACATTTTAACTACAGATCAGGTATTGTGAATCCAGCCGGATACCGGATAATGACGTTATATGTATACGTATTGTGATATTACTCATTTTTATTTATTAAAGTCTGAGGAAAATGCTATATTAACCTCTAACAACAGAATATTTAAATTTTTCTACACAATTATAACAAGCAACCTTTAATTAACTTTGAGTATGAAATCAATTTTTTCTCTTAATACCGGCTTATGCTCGTGGGAAAATAATTTATTTTTATAATCATTGGGGCATCATTTAGGGATCTTACTCGACTTGACTGATTAGGGTCATATTCACTAAATATATTTTTGTCAAGATTGTGATAGAATTAGGATCACAGGTGGCTGTGATCGAGCAATCAGTAAATTTTATTTACACTGTGTAAGTCCGAACCGTTCCGCGCAGTGGCGGTGTAAGTATATCGACTATCTCATATCGTCTCGTGGATGTCGTAAATTAAATCCTTAAGGGGATATAGTGTCAGCTCAAATTCTAATTTCGCCCCCACTTCCCCGCGCGTCGTATGCTATGTACCGACATGTTTGTAATCACTAATACTGTAAGTACAAAGGTCGTTAGACACTTATTTCATTAGGTTTATCATATTTATGCCTGTTTCTTAACGCCAACCCAGTCGCTTCTTATTTTTATTACGGTCATTACCCATTTTAATTTTACGTCGTCCTGTTGCGTAATGTGTATTCTGATCGCAAGCGACACAACTTCTCCCTTCAAAAGCCTAAGCGATACTAACGGGCGGGTAACGGGGCGACAGCTTCAAGACGCCGATACTTTAGGTAATTTCTTTTTACAGTGAAAATAATGGTATTTAAAAAAAGTAAATAACATAAGCACTGCTTTATAGTTAGTTTAGTTACTATGCAAAGTTTCATGATCTTATTTAAAGTATTTTATGAATAACAGCGGTTTATTGTTCATTTTGGAGGTATCTTTGGATTTTTTTTTCTATCGAAAAATTTTTACGAAATCGTGTTTTCGTCTAACATAGGCCTTAACATCAATCTCCAACTTTACCATATATTTATTTCAAAATTAATGCTGCAAAACTTTCGGCATAACGGAGGATCTTGCTAAGCCATTTGAGGTTATATTTCCCCTTAAAGGTAAAATTATAAGTTATAACTGTGCTTATCAGACCTGCGGGTGAATTTGTTTATACATTGTTCTTCGATGGATACATACAATATGAAAATTGTATTCTTAATGAGTCTCCTTTATTTGCGTTATACGCGATCAATTAGAATTTTATCATCGGTGTACCACTATTGAATAGCAATGAAATAGTTAATAGCCATTTCGTGTTTAATTAATTGCTTCTCGCTTGGCACTGGTCACTATGTAAAATGGGAAGAAGATCTCAAACACTCCGGTAAATTTTGGTGTCGTTCTCGAATACCTCAGAAGTAAATTAAATGGCCTGACGGTTGGCATGGGGACAGTGGCATTGTGAGAAGACTGACACCGCGATCGTCAATTCACTTGCTATTCTGAATGTTGGTGATGTACATAATATTGTACTTCAGGCATCTTCATAAAAACAAATGAAATTCATAAAAGAAGTAAATAAAGTTACTGTGTCTTCTTACTAACGAATAAACACAAACTGCGATTGGCAACCCGCTTGCACCCATAGTCCCCATGAGGCAATCTTTGGAGGTGGCCTACTCGAATGTTTAGCAGTAGACTTTAATAGGCTTTTTTTATAGGATAAGGGTGATAAACGAGCGCACAGTCCACCTGATGGTAAGTGGATGCTGTGGCCCATAGACATCTACATTCGATTAAGAATCAAAATACAAATGTGTTGTCACCTCTGAGGACTAAGATGGAATGCCTCGATCCCAGTAAAACGAGTCCCCGATTCTCTACACTCACCATACGAAACACAGCAGCTTTAAGTTGCACATTTTACGCTCGTTTTCTGTAAAAGCGTGGTCCTTCCCCGGACAAGCCGATCCATACATGCTACAACCTTAATAATGCTGCAGCGTGGCTCTATCATATAAAAAAGTCTGTAACGGTAACGGTAAGTCTGAAATAACTTAGAAGTGAAATTCGTCGGAAACCTATGGAAAGAGCAGAACAACGTCTGCTCATTGTACATATAACTTGGCGCGTCTGTTAGTGATCGTGTAACTTCTGATTGACTGCTGATTGAGGTTATTCATACCACTTTTTTGTCGAAAAATTGGTTCATAGTTATGCGTGGATCCAATAGATTAATAGATGGCGGATAACGGATGGTGGAGAATTAATAGATGGCGGATAACGGATGGTGGAGAATTAATAGATGGCGGATAACGGATGGTGGAGAATTAATAGATGGCGGATAACGGATGGTGGAGAATTAATAGATGGCGGATAACGGATGGTGGAGAATTAATAGATGGCGGATAACGGATGGTGGAGAATTAATAGATGGCGGATAACGGATGGTGGAGAATTAATAGATGGCGGATAACGGATGGTGGAGAATTAATAGATGGCGGATAACGGATGGTGGAGAATTAATAGATGGCGGATAACGGATGGTGGAGAATTAATAGATGGCGCTACAGTTAAGTTATTAACAAATTCTATAACTATGGACCAAAATGTCCCTTATTCGCAGTATATGTTGGTATAGTGCCAAAAATATAACAAAACCTTGACCCGATAGGTAGCGCTGTAGTCGATTTTTAATGATTATTTACCTATATTGTAAATTTTATATACATAAAATTGTTAATCTGTTTTGTTTACAGAAATAATAAATGTAATCGGAAAGGGCTCAATAGCGTTTGACAGGCCGGGTAGTTTTGTTATAAAAGATTTGAATACCACATGGATTTCACTCTTGGGCTCGTATTTTGAAGCAGCAACTCCGCCATATTATGTTTAAGAGGTGAGCAATCTCTTGAAGGAGCGTCTGCAGAGTAACCTGACCGCACTTAACCCGTCAACAACTGAGTGCGAATCAATCAACCCGTATAATTATTTCCGACTATTGATCGAGCAAAAATATCAGTGGGTAGGCCTCATAAAAAAAGTTACTTCGATCGCTCTGCGGGTACACGAATACTCGTGGAGCTGGAGTATATATATAATATATAAACCTTCGCCATAGTCTAAGTCACCTAGATTCCTTATCAACCCGTAATAGTCCACGGCTGGACATGGGCCTCTGAGGCCCGGCCTCACTTGTATTTATATAATAGCCAACATTGGCAGAAAAACTAGTCTATAATGTCTAGATTAGTACACATACATCTGGATAGTGACGGCGCAAAAATGTCCACTATCCCTTACTATCCCATCACTTGGATGTGAGGAAACAAGAGGTTGGTAGCACTATCTTCCTGAAAACAACCGGAAATAATAAAAATCTACAGTTGCTAAGCATAGTTTGCTTATGTCTATACTCTAAGGGTTAAGTAATGAATGAATGAGTAAATTAATACATATAAGAAATAAATCAGGTTGTACAAAAGATATTAAGCATACGTGGTAGAGCTATGTAATACAATATACAATACAGAAAGACAAGCTATATTATTGGTACATGATGGGTCGGCTCGATCGGGACGGACAACGCTCTCACAGAATACCAACGTGAATTTCAATGCTGCTGTGTTACGTACGGTGAGTGTAGAGAACCGGGGACCCTTTTTACTGGAAACGAGGCATTCTATCTTAGTTCTCAGGTGTGGCAACGCATCTGCACTTTGATTCTTAATCGAGGATAGGTGTAGATGTCCATGGGTCACAGCATCCACTCACCATTAGGTAGACTGTGGGCTCGTTTGTCAACATTATTCGATAAAAAAAGCATTGGTATGGTTTCTTAAATAATAAGAAGGAAACAGCAAGGAATAAAAATCATTTTAATTAACTCAGTTATCCATAAATATAGCACAGAATTAAAGTATGATACGGTCACAGTTTAAGTATTAAATCTGCTATGTCCGCGTCAAAGATTTGTCATGTACGCTATTTTTGGCAGCTATTACTCCATCGCAATACCGACAAAGCTAAAATAGCCGTGAAGGTTTGTAAACAAAAAAACGTTTCTTATTGTATCCGCTTATTGGAATTAGGGCCGTCCATGTTATTGATTTTGAATGAGAACTATTAATTTAACGGTACATAAAATCGAATTTAGTAAAACGATAAAAATATCAGATCATGCAGAAAGTAAGACGTAAAAATAAATGACACTGGGCAGTTATAACTTATTTTGAAAATAGGAATATTCACTAGTAAAAATACGAATTTCAAATTTCCCTTCATATTTATTTCCGAGCCAAATTGAAACATAGGACAAAATATAGGACTTGCGTCGGTAAAATTTTCTCATGATGATTTTTTACAATTGCTTAATTATGTCGCCTATAACTGGACTAGTGTTTATTTTTTATAGGAGAGGTGGCAAACGAGCATGCGGCTCACCTGATGTTAATTGACTACCGCCGCTCATGGACAACTGCAACACCAGGGGAGTTGCAGGTGCGTTGTCGGCCTTTTAGAAAGAGGTAAGTGTTTGATAAACTTAAAGTAGCATTTATGAAAAGCCTTTCTAAGGCAACAGTGTACCGCTGGTATAAATTTCAGCACGGTCGACTATTTTTGTGAGGTGAAGAACGAAGTGTTTTTGAAGAAAAATTCTACACGAAGTTTTTTCGAAGGGCCTATTTTGATGACAGGCTGCCGTTGACGAGGGTGTGGTAAGGTATAGGTCGCAATAACTTGAAATTTATATCACCATCGAAACACTCGCTTCATCGTTACCTATACAAACAAAATCGCACCACTTATTCGTTCAAAAGCTACTCCAAACCATTATTTTAACGATACTATAGAAGTAACAATTCGCCGGCGGACTAGTCCTCGCCAAAACCCCAGTGCCCTTGATCATAGCGAACGAAGTTATGATATGGTGAAGTTTTTCGGATCTTACCTTCGTCAATTCAAAAAATTATGTAAGACAAAAGAAGGAAGCTTTTGTCTAACGTAATGTAATTTGTTATTTCAATGACAAAAGGCTTACAATGTATCCGCAGTTTATTTTGTAAATTGCAAAATGTCTGCCGCCGACTTTCGAAATGTCGTCAAAGGACTTGTCATGAAGGATAAGGCACACTCAGCGTAGCGCTAGCGGTTATTGACATCATAGCGTAAAACATAATTCTTATCACATTTAATTTATTCTACATCGTGACCATTAATAAGGATAATTAATTAAATAAATAAGTCGTCACTGTGAAAGTCAATCACTCTTCGGTTCAATGACTTGGAATAAATAAGGCGGTAATAGGAGCCGAGACAAATTGGTGTCATTGCTCCGAAATATTAGAAAAATTCTTTGGATTTTCGATAAATTTATGATAACAACACAAATTCAATTAGTCTGTAGGTTATAGCTCGGAATGTACTCTCTTATCCCATATAAAGATATACATAAGTATTACGAAAGTTTTATACGGGGTAAAGTCCTGCCGTATGCAGCCACTCAGAGCCACGGACTAGACAGATATCTTGTCACTCTTCATGAGATACACAGAACTAAACGTTATCTCCTGTGTTTTGTTATCGTGCGACGAGAACCCGAAGACTGTTACTGGTAACAAGTCCATCATAGCTTTCAAGGTTTGATCGAAAATATAGTCCTGCGATTTGTCACCCTTACTTGCTTAAAAAATTGACTTGCAACGCTGTATATGTATGCATAAATGAAAACTACTGTCTGAAAATGCTGAAAAATTAGTCTTTCTGCACCATAATCTTACACTAATACGACAATTCAAGTGCACAGTATCTGATGTTTTTTGTTATTTTTTTAATAATGAAATTGATTATGTACCTATGACTGCTTTAACAATTATATTAAAATACATTAATATAAAATAAATCAATATTGTTGTTTTACCAATTATCTGAGACTACAGCAAAACATCTAACTCATGCTCAAGTATTCGGTATTCGGCCGAATAGAAAAAAAGTTGCCAAATAGGCCGTATACCAAATAATAGCCAAATATTCTAGTATAATATAATATTCTAGTAAAGCCTGTGTGTGGTAGATAGGGAAGCACTATCACCATGTCAGCTATTCTTGTGCGGCACATAAAGATAAATAGGAAAATTAACGTATAAATTATCTCGGTTTCGGCGAAAACGATAAAAGAAATTATTCCATTACGAAATTATATCAATAAGCAAAAAGCTGTCATCTTTTCTGTCGTTAAATATTAGTCAGGACGGCAAGTTAGACGCGTAAGCTCATTCTGCTAATGGTCCGGCGCGGTATTACCGAGTTTAGTGACGGATTAGCCCGACACGGCCGGAATAGTGGGATAAATCCGGTTAGGTTCAAACTAGGCTAGGTTACAGGTGATTTTAAGCAGGACTTATGTAATGGAATGTGTAAGTAGGCGGCACTGAAAATTTCGGGAATCAAGGAAGTGACACAACATTACTTTTTAAAAATGTATTTATTGCTTTTCGAAGTATTCTCCGCGAAATTTGACACATTTTTCCATACAATGGAACCAATCATTGCAGCAACCATTCCATTCGGAAGTTAGGGTCTCCAAAATGGCCGTTTTGTAGGCGTCCACAGCTTCTTCAGGTGATGAAAATCTCTGTCCACGCAATTTATTCTTTATTTTAGGGAAAGTATAGAAATCATTAGGGCTTAGGTCGGGGCTGTACGGCGGATGGTCTAATAATTCTATGTTTTCTTGCTCTAAAAACTCTTTTGTTCTGTGTGCGGTGTGAGAACTCGCATTGTCGTGATGGAGGATGATGCGGCGGTTGCAGTTCTCTTTACGGAGTTCAGAAACGACCTGTGGCAAACAAATGCTAGCATACCATTCTGCATTAACCGTTTTTTGTCCCTCAAGAGGAATAGTCGTAACAGGGGAGTACACGTGGCCACCATTTTTTTTTGCAACACTCCGTGAACAAACAATTTTTGTTGGCTTTAACTCATTTTCGAACACCAAAACCCGTGACTGGTTTTTTGTTTCGGGTTCGTACGCGTATATCCAGGATTCGTCACCAGATACGATGTTGTATACAGCATTTGAGGATCCTGCGTGGTATCTTTCGAGAGTTCTGACGCACCAAATAACGCGAGCCGCTTTATCCATCGGGAAAACAACTTTTTTACACCTAATTGTTAATGCAAGATTATTTGTATTTGACTCATGCCAATGTCTAAAGTTGCCTGAATTTCGCAGTATGTCATATGTCGATCTTCCTCAATCAGCTTACGCACAGCATCAAAGTTTTTTTGCGTGACTGCAGTTTTTGGACGACCTTAACGGGGATCATCACTGAGCTTGACACGTCCACGTGGAAATTCAGCAAACCAGCGATAAATTGTGGTTTTGGATGGGGCTTCATCACCACATGCAGAAATCATCCGGTCAACACACTGTTTTTGTGTTAAACCACTTCGAAAGTCATAATAAATCATCGCTCTTGAATTTTCTCGAGTCAATTCCATTTTCTCAACGACTAAACAAGTTTGACAAAACCTTGTGACAAGACCGAGAATTTTTTTTTAAATAAATAAATGGTATTCGATTTTTAAAACCAAGGAGTTTTCAATTAAAAAGATTTTAATATGACAGGAACAGTGGAAATATTTCATTCCCGATACTTTTAGTGCAGCCTATGTACCCTGTCATGTCCTATTAAAATCCTTAAATTCGCAAAAAAATAAAAAATAAACTCATGCAAAACATCCATCTCTAGACCAACAAGGTATAAAAATGAAAAATAATTTGCCATAGAAAGCTATATGATTAGAATAACAAAGATTAAAAAAGTAGGATTAAGGGGACGATTTTTCGAGAAACTTTAAAGTAGAAAAATTATTAAAAAAAATACAGATTTTCATCAAAAACCTCTTTAATCTAATTTTATAGTTCAAAATTTTTCTTTAAGGTATATTAAAGTAAAAATTTATTCCATTTTGATAGAACATTCAGTTTAAAAGTTGTAATAATTTATTTAAATAGGGTTAGCAGCTGCAATTTCAAATTTTAAAATATTCTTAAAAAAATAAATATTTTTTTATAATTTTTCCGTCGATGAAATTATGTGTAGTTTCCCTGGTTTTGATATGTGCACTTTATAAAGACTCACACTGTATAAGAATTATATAGGTATATATACATATATATATATATATATATATATATATATATAATACAGTCTGTACGCGTGTTTGTCCACTGCTCTCCTAAACGGCCGGGCAGATTTTTAAGGAATTTTTGTGTGTGTTTGAGACCAGGTGGCGCTGTTGTCGAGGTCCAGAAATCTCCGTTCGGATTGCGGATAGCTTTTGTACAATACAATACACTAGATCATTTTCTTTAACCCGTAATATTCCATTGGTATATATAGGGAGGTTTTGGCATAATTACTTGAGAATTGGCAAGCGAACTTACCATCGAAGTACCTACTAGACGTCTGGCACTATTGACGCTGGTCCCGCCGGTCTAATTATTTTATGTTTAAAAAATTGCAAATGAACTTATAGTCGACTTGATAATGTTACTAACTTGGGGTTTGTGACAATAAAAACTGCCGATTGAATTACCAAAATTGACACTTTAATTACAGAACACTTATAACAACTTAAAACCATACTATATAATAACAACATACAATTATACCATTTAGCTGTATCTCTTCGAAGTAGGTATTCGCTTGATCTCTAATTCAATACTGACTCGGGTCGCGGTCTATACCGGTCTTATATAGGGCCTCTTCTACTGAAACACCTAGAATGTTCGAGTACGTACCGGTCCCAACTGACTAGGTGTAGAAAATTTTGGCATGCAAATCTCTAGAAGGACCTTGACCCTCCTAGTTCTGCTACTCGATACTAGAGGGCGCTAGTGGTAGCTAATGTCGTCATGTGCCAGGCATTAATTATGACGCGCAACAATAATAAGTGGTTACTGAACACTAAGATGTAATGTAATATACCTTACAGCTTGTTATTATACTGGCTCTCTATATCCTTCAGACCGGAGGATCACAGTAGTTCAGGCATTGCTATTTTACCCAGACAGACTCCTAGATAAAAAGGTGTCATACCACTTAATATAGGTAACGCCACGAGTGATGGAAGTGCGCAGAACCGAAAAATAGGTGTCGGCACGGTGAGGTATGAGGTACGGGGAAGCGAAACCATAGCAACGGGCGACGCGCTACTCCTAAGTAGTTTCTTCATACGTCCCGTCGCCCGCGCACCTTCTTGTGTCGTCTTGTGTACTATCGATATCGAAAGTGTTAGCGACTACCTGTTATAAAATTCAAAATTTTTGCGATTACTTATGTACTTTTAAAAATATTGTTCTATAATATTTTCAAATAGTGTGCAAATATTTATTACTTTATAAATTATTTTGGGACTATTTAAAATAGCGTAGTTCGTAGTAGATTGTATAAAGTTGTAAATATTTTGTTATTTTCTACAAGATGATTTTTTTATAAATTATTGCATGTAAAATATCCTTATAATCGAAGGCTATTGCATAGTATAGTTTAAAAAGCAATTACAAATACAAAACATTTTATTTATTTAACTAAGTGTACATAAAATGCAGATTATTATTTAGAAGCAGTGAAAACCTAACGATGATATATAAATATATCGTTCAGTTTTCGTGGAGACTTTGATGTGTAGTTATAATGTTGCCTTTGACTTTTTACATATTAAAATGCCATAATAAAATTTTCATTTTTCTGCTTGATTGTACATGCACAGTGAACCCTATTCAATTTCATCTTACGTGGCACGACCTATAATCGGTTTTAACTTGAACAAGTTAACAGACGATTTTCTTTGAAGATTCCGACTCAACCTGGACTCAGTTTAGTCATAACTTAAATAGACAATTCCCATGCTGTAATAATCTCCAGACGATAACACTAATAACAATACTTCCATAAGAGTCGTCAAGAGTCCAAACATGAGTCCGATTTAACGTCCTTTGCGTGCACCGAAGCTCGGAGTTGTGACTCATATGTATTTGATGAATCCACTGATTTTATCTCGCTTTGCGTGCTGGATGCCTAACTAGGGCGTTGTTTTTTTTCTATATAACGAACAGGCAAAACTTTGCCAAGTGCGGTCACGCAGTCAAAGTCCTTTTTTGGTTGAGATTATAACGATAGTGCCTTTTTAAATGTACGGCAGTGTAGGTAAGTGAATAAGTTGATACTAGTCGTAGTTTTTTTTATGTTTAAAAAATGTTACCTCGGTGAACTTTACTTTGGACGTGGTAGAGCTATGCTGCAACTATATTACTGGTATAGTTGTAGCACGAATGGGTCAGCGCGACCAGAGTAAGACCACGCTCTCACATAATATCATAAAATAGCAGCTAAATGCTGCTGTGTTTCGTATGGTGAATGAGAGAACCGGAGACCCTTTTTTTAGGAAGCGAGGCATTCCATCTTAGTGCTCACGAGTGACAACGCATCTGCATTTTGATTCGTAATGGAAGATACATGTATACGCCCATGAGGCACAGCAACCACTTACCATCAGGCGGACTGTGTGCCCGTTTTTCACTATTATCCAATAAAAAAAAAGAAAACTTGAAGATCCCGCGATCCCGCCAGGCAAGTTGCTCTGTTTCGTCTGCTCTATTTCTTGTGGTAGATACGGTAGAAACTTTGCTAGCGTGATTTAGGCCCCAGGCATTGGTACTCGAAATTCGGAGGTACCGATAACGCCGCCACAATACTACTAGTGAGTGGCGAAAGTGATAATTGCTGGCGGCAACCTCTTAACTGGCTTTATTTTCTTTGTTTACTTATTAGTTGTCGACCAGTTCGTCGCTGATATCGCAAAGGACGAAACTCATTTTTTTAAGTTACTAGAGGGTAAGAAAACATTGATTAAAACTACTTTTACGGATTTTATCGCGTTTTATTTATATTAATTTTAATACCCGACGTTTCGGGTGCTTTCCAGCACCCATGGTCACGGGGGACTGAGGTGACTGACGTCCCAATGTCAAAGTTAACCCGGAGTACCTTCAGCTTTTTAGTTATTGTTTTTGGTCCGATCTACGCAGAATGAACTAAAGGGACCCAGCCTCCTTCAATAGAGAAGAGGCTGGGTACTACCACCTGCTTGGGATCCTATAATTAATAAAATTAAAACTAAGCCCAAGCATACCACTGCAAGACTTTTTACATTTATTTTTCCCCGTACTAGGTTTTTTTACATAAGAAATTTAAAAAAAAAAATAGATTTAATGGAAAACTACAAATAGGATAAATTTTCGGATGGATGGAAAGCTAGTAATCGGGAAATTTTTAATTTATAAAAATTTAAAAAAAAAATTGAAATTTTTGCTTTCCTGTTTTTTTTTTAAATTGAGGTTCGCCTCTTTGCGATATCAGCGACGATTTTGCGGTGTCAGCGAGGAATTATGTACTTAAAGAATTTAAAGTATTCAAGTTACTATTCTAAAATATTACATAGTTACTGCCTCATAAGAATACCAAGAAAGAAACATAAAGTAGAATAAAATATGTGTTAAATTTTTATACCCGTTATTATGAATTCCATACGGATCAAAGCGTGAATTTATTATCAAAGAATAACTAGTTATTTTGAAGCAAATGGAAATGGCTTAAATTCAGTCGGTTATTATGCATTCGTTACAAGAGGAAATATCTGACGTTGGATTATAAAAACATGACCTACGCAGTCGGGTAAAAACACAAAATTAAGTTGTATCGATCTCTTACTAAAGTGAAAGTTAAGGGGATATAGTAAGTCAGCTCAAATTCTAATTTCGTTCCCACTTCCCCGCGCGTCGTATGCTATGTACCGACATGTTTGTAATCACTAATAATGTAAGTAGAAAGGTCGTTAGATACTTATTTCATTAGGTTTATCATATTTATGCCTGTTTTTTAACGCCAACACAATCGCTTCTTATTTTTATCACGGTTATTTCCCATTTTAATTTTACGTCGTCCTGTTGCGTAATATGTATTCTGATCGTAAGCGACACAACTTCTCCCTTCAAAAGCCTAAGCGATACTAACGGGCGGGTAACGGGACGACAGCTTCAAGACGCCGATAGTTTAGGTAATTTCTTTTTACAGTAAAAATAATGGTATTTAAAAAAAGTAAATAACATAAGCACTGCTTTATAGTTAGTTCAGTTAGTATGCAAAGTTTCATGATCTTATTTAAAGTATTTTATGAATAACACCGGTTTATTGTTCAGTTTGGAGGTATCTTTGGATTTTTTTTCTATGGAAAAATTTTTACGAAATCGTGTTTTCGTCTAACATAGTCCTTAAAATCAATCCCCAACTTTACCATATATTTATTTCAAAATTAATGCTGCAATACTTTCGGCATAACGGAGGATCTTGCTAAGCCATTTGAGGTTATATTTCCCCTTAAGACTCGACCAGGTAAGGATCACGCTCTCACAGAATACCAGCTTAATGCTGCTGTGTTTCGTATGAGGAGTGGTACGACTTCTTACCAGTAGAAAATTTTTATTGAAAAATAAGCAAGCTCGCTCCTCTTCTTGCTCCTTAAAGGTGATAACGCATTCACATTTTGACTCTTATTCGAGAATAAATGTACCTAAGTGTTTACGGGCCATGACTGACTATGGGCCATGGCCCATAGACACTTAGGTACATTTATCGTCGAATAAGAATCAAAATGTGTATACGTTATCACTGTGTGTTCGTTTTTGACCCTTACTTCATAAAAACAATAGTCAGATCAGAATTAGATCAATGTGAAATGAAAAAAAAAACATACAATTATAAGAAAAAAAAATAGTTGATAGATTGACTCTCAGGCGTTCGAATGAAGGCGGAAAATCACCATCCATTTTTGAATTCGAATCCAAATATTTACTCGTGAATAATTGTTAGTAAATGTGTGTCGGGAAAAGATTATTTGAGCTCCATGAAGCATATTTACGAAATTTTTCAAATAAGAAAAAGCCTCAACAAAATCAAGGCAGCTTTGAAACGCTGTAAAAACGGCTTGAGTGTACGGCGAGTTGCGCCCCAACATCGCAGCGATTCTGTGTCGATATATAATTCAATGGAAAATCAAGGGAGGTTGACCTTTTGAAAGTTACGCGTCGTACTTCCCGAAGCTCTCCCTTGTTGCCTGCTGTCGTTTTAGATAGTGCCGGTTTTTCATTGATTCATTTATTTCAGTATAGATAACCTCGTACCAAAACGCTTTGCTTCAGCGTTCGTCATACGTACAGCAAAGGAGTGGAATAAATTGCCGGCATTTGTTTTTCCATCCGATTAAATTTATGTGTGTCTACGAGGCAAGACTGAAAAGGCTTTTTCTAAGTTAGTGCAATTAACCATCTTCGGCTGCATCAACTTACCATCAAGTGGAATAGTAATCAAACACTGGCATGGAATGGTTAAAAAAATAAAAGAAATTGCACGGTTGTTTGTAATACGTTTTGATTATTAATGTTAACTAAATAAATATTAAAAATGCCAATGTTTTATTTTGATTCGAAGCTTTTTTTTATCAGATTAATAACATACGATAACAAAAAGAAATTGGAACACCAACATTGTATCTATTTGCGTATCTCCTGTTTCTAGTTCGTTCACCTCGGCACTGACATATTAATCTTTTGCCATTTTATCAGTTTAAATGCAAGCGTCGCCTCGTGTAGTGATGAAACTGTGGCGTGAATATTCATGTTATGCCCACAATTGGCTCTGCATTGTGTTTGTGTGCGGCCTCGGATACAAATTTTATGTAGGGTCACAATTTCTCTGTAATATTTGGCACTGTATTTTATGTAAATCCTTTGATATTGTTAAGGTGAATTTCTACAGCCTCGTTGGTCTAGCGGTCGTAAACGCGATTGTTGATAGTGTGGTTCCGGGTTCGAATCCCGGGTCGGTCGGGCCAAAATCAGGAAGTTGGCGGTGCTTCATTCCCGTACCTTGGAAAGCACGTAAAGCCGTTGGTGTTATGTCTGATCACTCTCCGGTTATGTCAGATTGGTGTCTCATAGCGTGAAGGAATAGAAAATGCACCTGTACTTGCGCAATGCGCATACACTTGAACGCAATAAGTCTGTTCTGCGCAGATGGTTAGTCTCCGTTGAGACTGGCCGCTATGACCGAAATTCGGTCTGGAGGACATTATTATGTTAATTTATGTTTAATCCGTAATAATTTGGATTCAAAACATTTGTGGTTAAATAAAAAGTCTTACTTATTAGATATTTTACCACAAACTACAAAAGTTGACCCGAATGACGTTTTTCTAACCTTATCTTTAGGCGCGATGAGTCTTAATTTAAATTTATGTCGGACTTTTTAGTCTTATTATTATTTTAAAAACACATCACAACATATCGACCACAGCGCTACAAAAAGCAGTCCTAAAAAGAGTCACATAGTGTGGTCACCGTAGTTGCGTTGTTACAATATATCAAAACACGTGCGTTAAACTTAGTGTCGAGGATGTGACACTAATTGAAGTCTATCGTAACAATGTGTAAATGGGACTTCACTCAAATCGTATGATACAGGACGCGACGAGCGCGAGACGATATTATTACGATTTCTGTGGGTACTACGCATTGGACTTTTGCAGGCCGATATTTCAAGCACAGAAGATAAATTAAGTTTAATTTTTTTTAAAGACAGCTGGCGCAACGGAGATTTAAAAAACCAAAAAAGTACCAACACTTTTACAGAGAAGCACCACCCTCTATTTATAACAAAAACTATAAAAAAATGAAAATTGAAAAAAAATCATTCATAATACATAGTTTCTGATCTCGAAATAATGTTCTTTCAAAGTTTTTTTTTTTATTCAACGTTATTCGATGTAGCGAATATTTTTCAAATGTATTTCCGAAACATCATTTATTTTCATTTGCCTTTTTTTTCTCTTAATACATTTTGAATTCGATGTAAAAGTAAAAAATCTATGTACGGATAACGAATCCAATTTTGGTGTTTTGATGAAGTTTGATAAATGTACAAAGATGTCGGTATGTCAGATAAACACAGATAAACGTGTCAAAATATCTAAGACAAGAACAAACAATATTTTTTTCCTTACAATTGTAATAATTTTTTACGTGGTAGAGCCACGCTGCAACTATATTATAGTTGTAGCACGAATGGGTCGGCTCGACCGGGGGAAGGACCACGCTCTCACGGAATACCAGCGTAGAATAGCAGTTTAATGCCATTGTGTTTCGTATGGTTAGTGTAGAGATTCGGAGACTCTTTTACTGGAAACGTAGCATTCCATCTTAGTCTTCACGGGTGACAACGCATCTGCATTTTGATTCTTAATCGAAGATAGATGTAGATGTCTTCTATGGGCCAATACATCCACTTACCATCACGTGGACTATGTGCTCGTTTGTCATCCTATTCTATATTTAAAAAAAAAGGTCTGTAGTACATTTTTATAGTATAAGGGTGAACAACGAGCATACATCGACCCAATGGATGCTGTAGCCTATCGACATTTACATCTAGCAGCGAATAAGAAACAAAATGCAGATGCGTTGTTACAAACAAACATAAGCTCTCATGCCTGTTTTTGGGAGTGACTAGATTTAGTCACCCCCAATCTGAGACTTTCTTGTTGTGTGTTCATCCCGGTACTCGGCGACCATTTCCCGAGAAATATTGGCACGGCCGATGTATAAGGTATCACCAGTGCTGTCGCCTGTATAGCAATGAATGCTATCAGTTTGCAACATATCATTAGCATGCAGAAGAAACTGCGTTGGTAATGGCACGCAGCCTTGTGGAACACCAGTGTTAATAGGCTTGTAATTAGAGCATGCACTGTCCACTTCGCCCTTCAATATGCACACGGTCAGATCCGACCACACCCACCCACAGTACTTTAAATTTAAACCATAAAAACTTATATTTAGAGATTACCTGGAGAGACAGGCAGAGACTACGGACTTCCTTTTGGCACGATCCTGACACCAACACTCGTTACATTCACGTCTATATATTTTCGCATACATGCTCGCCGATTAAGGGTAATTCTTAATTTTAATATATCGCAAATTGAATCGACAAACTTGCATCTAAGGCGTCTATTGCCGACTCAGCCACTACTGCCACATTAATTTGCTTTGTCACTCTTTGCTCATTATTTTTTAACTTTTCATTAGGTATCGTTTGCTTTGTGTGTACACGAATAGAAAGGTCTGATAAGCTGACATGTTTCCGGAGTATGTTTTTTTTGTCTTTTACTCACGCAGGTGTCTCAGAACCGTGCTTTGTGGCAGCCCTCGTGATATGCCTATGTTCAGCAGTGGACTTGTGAAGAGCTGTAATGACGATAACTCATGCAGACTATATCGCAGGCACAGCTCATTGCATATGTAGCGGCGCTGTCGTCGCGCCACTTGCACACCGAAACACACCAAAGCCTAAATCGCGCTATTAACATACCGAATCATAGACAGTATATATAGAACTTCTCCGACCCTCCCCCCCGGCCCTCCCAATCTACCAAGTCCCTCCCTCATATTGCTTCGCGAAAAAAAAAAAACTATCACTCGGAGCGTTGGCCGCTCCCCGGGCAGAACACCTTGCCCGGCGGGAGATCTCCCCTTTTCCTTCATCAGCCACACATATAGCCCAGAACGTGAAGTTCGACTCGCCGCCATTAATCCGCGACACAAAGGCTCGGGTCAACGCTGCATTGCTCTCTGTCGTTGCCTAACATCGACTGTTCACAATGGCGCATTATAGCACTGCGAAAGAATCACGCGTTAGCATTGTAGTGTCGTTGTATTTCTCTTGCACCTGCAGACTTCTTGTTTCATACTGACAATGTCCAGTTGCCTGATTTCTGCCTCGGAGACACACTCCGGCTAACTAAGTGACGTAGTGTAATTAGTCTCACTCGTCTTTTCTTTCCACGCTTCCTTTATAATTTCCGAGTGTACTTGAAGCGGTTTCAGAGACAAATTTTTATAAAACTACACTAAACACTAGGATTTTCTCCTGCATTGTGGATACATTTTAAATAGGGTACTTCAATGCACATAAACAAACATTTAGCCAGGTACCTACAATTTTTGTAGAACATGCAAATATTTATTGAGAATGATAATGTGAAAATAAAGAAATGCTTCGGTGGTTTGGTTATTTAGTAAGAATGTATGAGAAAAGAGCGACAAAGCAAATTTCTGCTGCAGAAGTACATGGCAGTGTCGATAAAGGACGGAAATAAATACGGAAATTTATCGAACAAATTTGATATAGATATATATTGTAAATTCCAAAATAAAAGTACCCTCAACAGATAAACATGTATACATAGTAAATAATACGAGAAAGATGTGTCAGGATCGAGTCGAATGTATGTCCATAGTCTCTGCCTACCTCTCTGGGTGTCTGGGTGATAGAGTATGCATATATGTATGCAGGAAGTGAAAATGCCCATCAGCTAAGCAACTCTCGCAATTCATTGAATATATAGGTTAGAGCAGTGAAGTTTAGTCTTACCAGCAATCAATAACAGATAATAGAGGTAGTGATACCAGTCTTCTAAGTCCTGCATTCCTGCTCTAATAGACCAACGTTATACAAAGACCTCATGTAATGTTTAGCTTTTTTTATTGTATAAAATTGGAATGACAAACGAACTTCAGTCCACCAGATGGTAAGACGCTACTGTAGTCCATGGACAGTAGATCATCACTGGCAACACGCACTGGGTGTACAATCTAGATTTGAGATTTTGAGGTATGCCTGACGAGAAGATGTGTCGCAATCTCCCGAACGCTGCCCAGCCAACTTGAATCCGTCGATTATGTGATACACCTACTTTAAGTTTGAAAGAAAATCTGAACGCAAATTCCGAACCAGTGGTTTTTGTATACCTCGAACACGAAATGGAGCCACTTCTTGGGCTGAGCTTTACAGTCGACCGATCAAAGTCAGGTGACTTGCTTACATAAATTAGAATTCATTGTTTTTGTAACGCACTGAAACGTGATGAAAACAACAATGATTTTAAGATCAACTAGGAATTCAAACAAAAAAGGCTACTGATGCGTAGTTACCTCTGAGGACTAAGATACAATGCCTCACAACCTGCCGTCATAATACTGTCCATCTATTCCTACCCTTTAGAATTTCTGCTTTTCGACTGAAATACAAGGTATCACAAACTGTAGTAGCTAGGGAAGACTGAAGTAGTAGGTGTAGAATTTCAAACCCTCATGTGCTATACACAAGTGGTAAAATTAAAAAATATTGTACAACCGACTTCAATACGACCGAATCAATGTATTCGAAGTCAATGAATATACTCATTATTAAAGATAATTCAAAAACTGGTCAGATCCTGAAATTTATATGCGACCGAACGTGAAGCACCAGATTTCAGATAAAAAAGAATGAATCATCAAAATCGGTTCACCCGGACAAAATTTATGAGGTAACAGTAACACACATTAAAAAAAAATACACTCCAATTGAATACTCCTCTTTGAATTCAGTAAAAAAGCACGATACTCGTGCGAGGTAGCTACGTTTAAAAAAGTAATAAGTCAATATTAATATTTCCGTTAACCACTCCAAACTCCAAGTAAACTCAAAATGTATGTGTTAAGAGTTATTCACGACATTAGTCGAATGGCGAGTTTGCTGTCCGCACGCTACTATAACATATTAACGAATATAATAATATGTCAACAACTATATTATGCCGAGTCGTTCGTTAACAAAATAGACATGTAGGAATTAGAGAGTGCACTTCTTGCGCAAACTCCGTGTTTATTAAAAGAATAAAAATTTTACCAACATGCAAAAAATACCATCTCGATAGATTTTTTAGATGGGAAAAATGAGTAATGACCTAAACAAGTACGCGACTACCTGATAGTACATAATTATCGTCGCCCATAAACAAAGACCTAAATTATATTCTCTATACCCATTAACAATTGCAACACCATGAGGATCCCAGGTTTCTGTTATAATTATAAATTGCAATTTTTAACAATTTCATCAGCGCCGGTTTTCACAATACCGCGTAAGCTACCATGGCCCTAATTACGTATATAAAATATTTGCTTATAGATTAAATTTAAATGTATATTAACGCGTAGTCTACTTCGGATATAAATGTTTATACGCTGTGTTACAAAGACGTGTGTCGGCATAATAAATTGATAATGCAAATACAATTTCCTTAGTGATGTATATTGTGATTAATAGCTGTAGCGTCCCGTTATAACTTAGGCACCTGACAGGTGACATTATTTAGGATGACAAGGTGTTAATAATAGTCGAAATGACAACTTAATTGTATCGTCGTATCATTCGGCTGAGTGATTCATAGGAGGCGGAAAGGTGAGTGAGGTGGCGTTGTCCTTGAGCTGACATTATCCCATTATATTGCAGTTAACAAGTAGAGCCGTGGTAGCACAGATGGTTAACGCTCGCTGTAAATATAACAGAACGCGAGTAACCCGGATTCGATCGCCGTCGGCCCCAACGAAATTATTAATTGCAATTTTAAGTGCTGATTTACCATGTGCTCGGCGGTGAAGGAAAACATCGTGAGGAAACCTGCATGTCTGAGGAATAAGAAAAGAAAAAAAAATTCGAAGACATGTGAAGTTCACCAACACGCATTGGGGCAGCGCGGCGGACAATTCCTTGCCCTAAAATTTAAATTAAATACCATTTTAATAAAATCTCTCTTTTATTAAAAACTAAAGTGATAAACGATATTTATACGTGGTTGAGCCACGCTGCAGCTATATTATGGTTGTAGCACGAATGGGTCGGCTCGACCGGAGGACCTCGCCCTCACAAAATACTAGCGTAAAGTAGCAGCTTAATACTGCTGTGTTTCGTATGGTGAGTGTAGAGAACCGGAGACCCTTTTTACTGGAAACGAGGCATTCCATCTTAGACACGGGTGACAACGCATCTGCATTTTATCCGTATTCGAGGATAGATGTAGATGTCTATGGGCCGCAGCAACCACTTACCATCAGGCGGACCGTGTGCTCGTTTGTCCCCTTATACTATAAAAAAATACATGGTTATTTTGCAATAACCGGCCATATTTGCAGAGTAGGTTCAGAATAAGTAATATAGGCAAATGGTGTTTTCATTCTGTCCTTTTTATCTTTTAAATTTAAAATGCGTGTTAATGGGTTGCCAGATAGCCGGAATTCGTCTGGGTTCTACTGACATTTTAAATGATCTCCAAATTCCCGACAAAACTCGAAATTTCCAGTCACACAACTCCTCGGAAAGTTGACGAACCTTTGATTTAATAAAACATGAGTTAGTTATTAGACTGAACTATGAAGTAAATTGTTTGAATTTCAAATTTTTTTCTCAATACTACTAAAGGATCCAAATTGATGGTCTCTAGTAAATTCCAATGCCAAATAGATGTGGCAATTTAAAAATTAAGTGAACTTATATTAGTTATGTGACAACAATGTTACGTCTTTTTGTAGCCCCTTAATTTAAAAAACAAAATTTTTATTTTTAATATTTATTTCTTCCGACAACAATTCCAAAATGCCGATATTTCCAAAATTTGTCCAGATATTTCGGTCTTCCGATCTGGCAAACCTAGTGGTAACGCATTATTTTATTTCAACTGATTTTACTGCGCACGCACACATTCATAAGGGTCAATCGGTAGGCAAAAAACATTGTCGCCCATAAATCACATTAAAATTTGGGATAGTTTCAAATAAGAATAAAAGCCTAATTTACTCGTATTTTCGAAAACTGCAATAACGGTATATCATTGTATATGTAAGTATATGAACTTAAGTTTAAAATTTGGCTACTCATTGAAAAATAACCCTGTATAAATGACAGTATTAGTGTTAACTATCAGTTAATAACGTCTTTAAACTTTATCGTTTACTCTATTAAACCATAGTATTCATGAGAATGTAAAGATAACTTAAATTAATAATATCTCGTATGGTCCTGCCCTAAATACGCTCGTTCTTTATAAAGGTGACTGACATCGTACTCTTGTGTTCCACTATGTGCAACGTATGTGAAAATATTTGTTAAGATTATTCCGAGCTCTCGTATTTGCTCGCTATGTTTGCAGATATGCCTGGCATGGTAATTGTTTTGATAAAGTTTATGAACTCGTTTTTATTTGTTAGTAAATCTGTTTGTAATACGTCTAAGCTTAAAAGTAAAGTTACTGTTAAAAAAGCTTATGGCTTAAAAGTAAAGTTACGGTGAAATTTGCAGCGAGCACTAACAATCTGAGCTACCACGTCTAAGCTTATTAAATAATAATAAAAAATTACTGCTGTGTGTATTTTTGAAGCCTTTGCCAAGAGGCGGAACCATGGTAGCTCAGATGGTTAGGTGGCCGTGGCCCGTAGTAGCTCAGATGGTTAGCGCTCGCTATAAAGTCACAGTACGCGAGCAATTCCGGTTCGACTCCGCCGGCACCAATGGATTAGTTAATTACAATTGTAAGTGCTAATGTGCCACGTGCTCAGCGGAGAAGGAAAACATCGTGAGGAAACCTACATGTCTGAGAAATAAAAAAATATATTTCGAAGACAACACACACACACACACATGCACGCAACACGCACGCGCGCACGCACATGCGCACGCGCACGCGCACGCGCACGCACACGCACACGCACACGCATTCGCACACGCACACGCACACGCACACACGCACGCACACGCAAGCGCGCTAGCAAAAACAAATGAGACCCTGAATAGGCAACTTATCCCCTGCATGGCATAAGACGGCCATGATTTTTATATGACCTTCACCCTACAACAATGGGCTAATCGAGACGAAACCTTCGCGAACCGGTTTAATCCAACCGTTTCGAATTCTTATATCGGCCAGCTGTCTCCAAAGCCGCTTCTGTATAGTGTGGTGTAAACAGATGCACTTTGTCCCACTGTACGAGTACAGTCAGCGCCGCCGCCAACGCGCGTTCTATTTTCATTATTCTATTATTAGAATATATAAAGACGCTTCCACTCCACCAACCTTGCTGCTAAATCTGGATTTTCAAGATCAATATCGGCCATCCCCCGCGGACTACAAACCGCAACATGAAAGTTATTTTTATGATGCCTTCCTTATATCGAAACACTTTGTAGTGGCCTTCTAGATCTTTTTATAGGCTTTATAGGATCTTCTTATCTTGATGAATTTGACATAGAATATTGATTCACTCACATGATGTGTAAACATAAAAACACACAAGTGTAACAATAGATTTTTTTGGGTTCAAAAGCAAACCAACAGTTTGACTTTTATTCTTGCAATGCTCCCCCATATTCCCCATTTTTCTATCTTTGTATTTGCCTAAGCTATTTTGCTTAACGCTAAAATGGATTCATTCATGCATGTTAAAAATAAGCAACTTAAAAAACTAAGTCTAGCTTGCTTAACTTAAATATTATTTTAACTCTACACCTCTCTTTTTTATTGTCATTTGTTGAAGAAAGAAAGAGATATTAATGTTAAGCAGCACTTATACTTAACATTAAGCTCTTATTAGGCGTCTTTTTATGAGTATGGCCGTAAATTTATTTTGTTTGCATTAAAATATATTTACAAAGGCACGCGTTACAAGCTTACAACATTGCGTCTAATTACTAACTCAGCTTTTATTGAATCAAAGGCCATACGACAACTTCCCGAGAAAGCTGTTCATCTGGAGATTTTGAGTTTTGTCGGGATAGTGGAGATTATTTAATATGTGGGGAGAATTCAGACGAATCCGGACCATCTGGCAACCTTGAGTTTAGTCAGAGACACGAGGACCTACCCGTAATTTTGTAGTGTACCCAAAACTTCCTTGAAGTAAGGGACACTCACTAAACATCACATTCGTTAATCCTCATATAACCAGAGAGCCGAAAACCCTTTTTACCGGTATAGAGGTGCCATCTTAGTCCAATAGATTGACTGCGTATTTGCATTTCAATTGTAAATCGACAATAGATGTCAGGTGTGTATAGGCCACAGCATCTACTTACGAGTACCATGAGATTTGCAGCCATATTATATACACAAGTGCTCATTTCCCTAAAATTATTTGTAGACTTCAACTGATTCTCGTTATTCAAGTGCTTCCTACTTTTATTTATTAATTACCAGATGGTATCTGGCGGTACTTTGCAGTAATTTGTTTGAATTTCACTCAAACATCAATTTCATAAGAACATCACTATTCAAAGAATTTAAATTGTTGGACTCTTAAAGTCCAATGCCAAATACATGTGGCAACCTTAAAAAAATCTTTAGTAACCGCTTAATAAAAAATTAAATTTCTATTTTTAATAATTGTTTCTCCCGAAAACAATCTTAAAATCCCTATATTTTCAAAATTGGCCCAGATACTTTGGTCTTCCGATCTTGTAAACCTAACTAAACTGTAAGTTAATGATTTTACAAACCTGTTCCCGTACGAACATTGTACTTATTTTATTATTATTATCATATGACAAATAGTAGAATTTTACTAATATATTTTCTGCTAATATCTTTCTAAAATGGTTGTGATGGGAGATCCATATGAGACAAATCACAAAACACACATCTTAGATTATTGGTAGATCTTCGCACGCTCAGAAGCGCGAAGACCTACCTGTCAATAACCTAAGGAGTCAATCTATGAACCCACAGACCTATGTTCAGTAATGGACTTTTATAGGCTGCAATATAATAACAGCATGGATATGGTAACTTGAATATAATGTACATCTAGTCTCAATTCATTAAAGAAAAAAGCCTTAGATAATTGATTAGATGAGTGCTCAGCGCGCGAAGACCGATCAATAATCTAAGCAAAAAAACTAAAATGCACACAAAACAAACAGCGTAGCGTATACAAAAACTTTACGAAAATAAAACCGGCAACAGGCAACGCAATAATCACACAGCACGTGTTAAAAAATGGGCCTCGACTAGCACTTCCCATGTAAACATTTGTGCTTTTGATCCAGAATCGATCCATTTGACTGACTTTCCGATGATGATAAATCTATTATATAGGTTGTTGTATAATAAAATGCGAGTTCAGGCGCGATTGCGTCAGAACAACAAACCTACTGATAAAGACCAAACTCCCGGCTCTTATGCAACCAGATAACAGCTGTGGCGCATTTACCAATTGCGCACTATTTTATGTCGTATGTTGTGACTCGTTTAGATCACAATCGTTTGAAGTACACTGTGAAATCTCTGGGTGACCACGCGGCTACACAGCTGTGCACATTTGCATAATCTAACGACGCGCTACACGATTGAAAATCAAACGTAAAATTACGTAGTGAGAGGTTTATTTTGCAACAATGTCTATATGGTGTTTACTACCTTATTGATAGATAAGTAACATTTGCAAAACAGGCATTTATCACGTAGTAAGACTTCCGCGACGCACGGACGCAGTGGTTATAGGCACGTGTACCGTGTAGCTTGTCTTTCGATAAAACCACATAAGATCATTTTTAAAATAAAAACAGTAGGAGTATCAATGATTTTTTTTTGCTTTATTTTACACCTCTGCTATGTATTTAGGGGTCATTAATTATTTACGTAAGGATGAAATTGGCAATTTTTCACCCTACCCCCATGTAAGGGGACATAAGATTTCGCAACCCCCCCCCCCTGCTTACGTAAGATTCTATCTCGTTTTTCAGAACAATAAAATGTTGTTAGAATAAAAGAATCAATTTTTATATCCTTTTTAACCTTGGCTTAACCCATAGTATTTATGGTCTAACCCTTACGTAATTAATGAATGTCCCCTTATGGCAAAATATTAGGTGATTTAATAATTAAATATTACATCTTTTCTTATTGTTCATCAGTCCATAAACGTCCACTAAAGAGCATGGACTATTTCTACCTTAAACCAGTTCCGTGTGCGCACCGCCCCCGAGCGGTCGTGCATACAGTGCTCCGTCCTAGTGCGGAGTGCAACCTCTCGCCCGCGCACCGCGCTCTCCCCGGCTTACACCGGCCGAGCAGACGCTGTCTGCTCTATGTTTTGTTTTGCATCGTTCTTGCCCCCTCGCTCCGGCGGAGAGGTTCGAGCGCGCTTTGCTTTTATTGTTTTGTTTGTTGTTTTACTTTTGTTCTGTTATTGTTTATTGTTATACTGTTACTTTGTTGTTTGTTACTGTTCTTGGAAGATCGTTCTTGCTCTTCTCAGAGAGAGCCCTTGTTCTTGTCAGAACATAGGGACCCCACTTCTGGGAATAGAGCGTCAGTCCTCCCCATCTGCCACCCAAGGCCCTGTTCTTCTCAGAGCAGCGACTTCTAGATTCTTAGACTAAAATCGTCACGCCCCCCCCATTCCAAATCACGTCTAGCATCATGTCTGCCATAGACATGAGCAATTTCGAGAGCCAACTTATGGCCATGGTCGCCCAATTCGTCCAAGCCACAGGCCTACCCATCCAAATAAACGAGATCGCTCTCGTCACTGCTTTTTCTCCCATTGCCCCTATGACATGTGTCCCCCCGTCCGCCGTCGCGGCTTTCCCCGCGACCCAAGCGGCTGCGTCGTCAAAAGGTCGTCCCGGCTGCTAAAATTAGTCTTCCCCTAGATATTAGCAACCTGCTAAAAGCCAAAAAAGCTGCCCTCCGTAGAGCTGCACGCTATCCCACTCCCGAATATAGACTCGCGGCCCACCGCCTTCAACGCAAACTCCGTTACCGCCTCCAAGATTACAGAGACCTCGAAAGGGGCAATCTCATGGAGAAAATCTCTCTATCCCACACAGCGTACTACCAGATGGTGAGAGCCTTCCGGATAGACGCTATAACGCATACTCCCCCTCTGTCTCGTCCCGACGGCTCTATTGCTTTCGAGGACGAAGAAAAGGCTGAGTGCTTCGCCGACAGCGTCGCCGCTCAATGCTCTCCCAGCTCACAACCCACTGACCCCATACACATCCAACTAGTGGAGGACGAGGTCCGTCGCCGGAACTCGCCCCCATCCGCCTCTGACCCTATCACTGTGTCCAAAGATGAGATTTCATCTACCATCAAAGGACTTAAGCCCAAAAAAGCACCGGGTGTGGATGGCATCTCCAACCAAGCTCTCAAACACTTTCCGGAGCAGGTGATCGCCTTATTGGCCATAATCTTCAACGCCTGCTTCGAATTCAGCTACTTTCCCACCTCTTGGAAAGAGGCAACTGTCATTGGCATTCCCAAGCCAGGCAAACCTCACCACCTCCCCCCCAATCACCGTCCCATCAGCCTCCTCAAGGCCATGGGCAAACTTTTCGAACGAGTCATTCTCGTGCGCATGAGGCGCCATTTGTTTCCCACAGACGGCGACCCTCTTGTCATCCCACAACAATTCGGGTTTCGAGCCAAACACTCGTGCCCCCAGCAAGTTCACCGCATAGTGGAATATATCCTCAGCGATTTTTATCCTCGTCGGCAAAAAGCCATCGCGGCCTTTTTCGACATTGCCAAGGCATTCGACAGAGTTTGGCACGAGGGCCTTATCTACAAATTGTACGACTTAGGCCTCCCTGACCGTCTCGTTCGCCTTGTAGCCTCCTATCTGAAGGATCGTACCTTTCGCTTTAGACACGAAGGCACGCTATCCTCTATTCGTCAAATCAAGGCTCTGTGCTTGCCCCCCTCCTATATATACTATTCACCATCTACATCCCTATCCCGTCGAATGGTGTTAAACTAGCCCTCTTCGCAGATGACACAGCCCTTTACTCCAAAGGCAACTCACTGCCACAGATTCGGAACAAGATCCAAAAGTCAGTAAGCGACTTAGGAGCTTGGTTCCAAAAATGGCGTATCGACGTAAACCCGGAGAAGAGCTCCGCCGTTTGCTTCGAATATAAACGACGCCGTTCTCACCACCACTCCGCCAATCAGGATGTTACGAACCCTTGTTCCATGGCAAACTACAGCCAAATATTTAGGCGTCACCCTTGATGCAAGGTTCACTTTCGAACCCCATATCAAGAAGGTTACTCGCACCGCACGATTTTACATGGGTAGGCTCAACAGCATGTTGGGCAGACACAGTAAAATGTCCCTCCGCAACAAGTGAACCCTATATAAGGTCTGCATACGACCTGTCATGACCTACGCGGCCCCCATTTTCGCACATGCTAAGCCCAAAGCTATAAATGAACTTCAAATAGTTCAAAATCTATTCTGTCGTAGGGCCACTAACTCGCCCTATTATGTCCGTAATGCCGACCTACACCGAGACTTAGAGCTCCCAACAATCCAACAGTTCCTTAAATCACTCTCTGAGAGATTTTTCAAAGCCTCAGAGTCCCATCCAAATCATCTCATTCGTGAGACAGCTGCCTATGCAGCCCCTATCCACACTCGCTATAGTGTGCGTAGACAGAGAAACTCTCTCTCGGACCCCCCCCCCCCAACAAGCTTTCGGCTGACCTTAACTGCCTCCTGGCGGCTCAGGCCGAGCCTACATAACACATCCCTTAATCTCCCTTAGTTAGGCACACTTCCAAGCGGCTTTTCGCCGCTTGCGCCCTCCTTTCTGCCAAGGAGGGTCGCATCCGTATACGGCTTAGAGATCTCTAGTTAGACCGTTAAGGCAGTCCCTAAAAGGCGGTGTTTAGTGGGTAAAAGTCTCCACATAACCACGCACCGGCTGCGTGGTATGCTATGAGCATTCCCCGCCCCCCCCCCCCCCACCGCCTCCCTACCCCGCTAACCGGAGGGTTGCCCATATTTGGTTCGGGCGCAAAAAAAATTCTACCTTAATCTACGACGCTGTTGCTTGTCGTCATCACCGTTTTGATTATTTTAGACCAGGCATATTCGATAAACTATCTGATGTGCCATCTTTCGGAGAACATAGCGTCTTTCTGGCCTATCTTTAAGTCGCCTTTTAGGACCTTTTGGAACGAAGTGGGGAAGGGTTGAATTGCTTTTCTTATACTTAGAATAAAATTAATTTTACGGATTTTATCGCGTTGAACTTTAACAACACCCACGGTAGATAAAATAGAACGGGGGAGGAGGGAGGGGGGTGCTGTAAAGTGCCCGAAATGACGGGAATTAAAAAAAATTCTTACAGCGCCAACGCACGACGTTATTATTGTATGTATGTATTTCGGTACAATGTTGTCACTGATTTTGTTATTATGATTTGATATATATATATATATATATATATATATATATATATATATATATATATATATATATATATATATATATGAGTTATATATATATACACATTATGTACTACGCACTAGATATGGCATTCCAAACACTCACTATGTTCAACTGAACTGTACTGCAATCCGCACTACACCTGTTATTGTAACTGTAAAATAATAATTTTATATTAAATTAGCACATACGCAAAATAAACGAAAATTAAAAATAATGTACTCGATTAACAATACAATTTAAATAAACAATTATTTATTATGACAATTTTCGCGCGTTTATATCAACTGCGCGTGCACGACTCTACTGTTTCCCGCGCATGCACGGATACAGAGTAGTCATTGGAGTAATATGTACTTACGTACTAGAACAGCTATCTCAAAAAAAATGTGCGCTACTCTGTGTTCGCGCGGTTGGTTTTTTAATCATAGAATAAACATAGGTAGAATGACCCGTAGGTAATAAGTAGATTGTATTGTTAAATAGGTAAATTATATCGAGAACAATTTTTAAATTTCGTCATTTATTTTGTATATTATATTTGCTTATTTAATATAATATTACATAATATTATATCACAATTACATTTTAATGATATTTTTATCTGAATATTTTAAAAGGTTTCTATGTCAAATATAAAAAAATATAAAGGTATGTTTAAAAAAACTTATTAATATAACGTTTAAATTACAAATATATTTATTTTAATTAGAATAAGAGTCGTTCATAAATGCTGGGCACGCGAGAGTTAAAAATGGACGAATTTATTCCACTTTGACTTGGATGTGGAAACCTAAAAATAAAATAAAAGAATAATAAGCACAATAACTTATACATGTTTCTACAAAAAAAATGTGTTTATTAATATATTCGTCCTATACTTAAGTACCTACAGAAATGTCGCATCTGAACATATTAATTTCATAATCTATATTCCATGACACGAGATGGCGTCTTAGGAATAATTTATTTTATTATTAATCTATAATACTTTTTTATTGATTAAGAATCTTATTAACCGATGAAAAGTAATTACTTGGTTTTTACTGACATTACTTGAATTATTTGTGCAATAGGTATTCTAAGTACACACGACGGCATATTTTTATCAAGAGATTTTTTTTAAATCAACACAACACGTGACAACTCTACAAACGCCTAGCGAGTGAGAGATTAAAGTGCGGTGTATGCACCGCAGTTGAGTGGAACAGAGTAGCTGAATGCAGTGTCGCTTCTAGTACGTAGTACATAATAGCTCAATGAGAGTAGTGCACATTTTGTATTTGGAATAGCTTCTCTAGTACTTAGTACATATAACTCAATGGTCATGTGTAATGGTACTTTGTTCTAATATTCATTCAATTTAGTACTTTAAAGACGAACTCTTTTTATTATATAGTAACAAGTTTATTCAATTATATTTTTGTATAGGATATGGTGACAAACGAGCACACAGTCCACCTGATGGTAAGTGGTTGCTGTGGCCCATTGACATCTACATCTATCCTCGATTACGAATCAAAATGCAGATGCGTTGTCTGCCATGAGGACTAAGATGGAATGTCTCGTTTCCAGTAAAAAGGATCTCCGGGTACTCTACACTCACCATACGAAACACAGCAGCATTAAGTTACTATTTTACGCTGGTATTCTATGAGTGTGGTCCCCGGTCGAGCCGACCCATTCGTGCTACAACAATACTACTAATATAACTGTAGCATGGCTCTACCACGTTGAAAATTCAATTATATGGCAAGTAATAGCACATATTTAAATTTAGAATTGTAAACATTAAACTTAGAAATGAGGATATCCGCAGTAGAACCAGAGTGACCGACATAGCCCAACGGATTAGTAAGCTGAAGTGGCAATGGGCCGGCCATATAGCTCGAAGTACCGACAACCGATGGGTAAACAAGGTTCTCAAGTGGCAGCCTTATAGCGGTAGGCGTAGTGGAAGGCGACCCCCACTAGATGAAGTGACAACCTGGTAAGACATGCCGGAAGTCGATGGATGCAGGTGGCTCAGGACCGTGCTTTATGGCATTCCTTGGACGAGGCCTAAGTTCAGCAGTGGACTTGTGTGGCTCTGTGTGGCTGTAATGATGGTGATGATGATGAATTTCACGTGGCAAAAGTAACAAAAACATAACTAATGGAGAGTTTGTCCCTATCTGTTATAGTTATACAATAAACGCACAAACATAATATTTTATATTAAAAATGAGCCTAATAAATCGTCGCTAACATAAAAATGTATATAGATAAGTTTGCTTTATTAGGAGATTGTACGTACTTCATAATTTAAATTGTATAGGGAATGTAGTGCACGGGAGAAATAATCGCAGATTAAATTTATAAAAATCAATTACAATCAACAACACAATCCCAAAATCAATCCTTCCAGGTTAAAAGTCGTAGGTCCTCTATCCTATTAATTAACGTGTGTACGACGCAAGGATTTCCCGCGCACGTGAATCCCGGGAAATCTTATAAGTGCATAGAAGACACTTGAACAGTACAAACACGTGATAAGTATCACTAGTTCGTCGAATGCACAGACATACGTACATCATGAGCGAAGGACAGTTTCTCTATGTGGTTTTTAAGGTTTACGTTTTGTCGGTTTGGAAAAACATTCGACTATAGTAGCAATTTTCTTGTATTTTTAGTATTTACATATAACTGTTCGCTTTAGCTATCCATTTTTAATGATTTTCTGTAACAAACCTTTTTAAATTAAATACATGACGACCATTCATTCATTGCAGTCGACAGCTGTGTAGGCTTACCCACAGATTATTCCATAACAGTTATATTCCATAGCATTTTATCATAGATGCTTCGTTTAGCTGGGAGACTGACAGCCGTAGTTTCTTTTTTATAATATTTTGTTGTTTTCAAAACGATGCTGCTGTTTGCCTAATTGTATAATGCCCATCTCCTGTTTCATACGTCTCTGACTGATGCCAACCGTACCAACAAGGGTACGTCATAGGTTGGCAACCGAAGAATTTTTAATTTTTTTGTTTATTATTAGAAAGACTCAGCTGCCAACTTCATCATCATGGTTTCTTTATCTGTGTCTTCCGTAACGGCACTCACAGGACTAAATCGGTTAGTGGAGAAAGAGACAAACAATTTTTCACGCACGATCTTTCTTTGTCACTTAGCTTATTGCGTCTATTTAAATGTGCGGGGTGACAGGAAACAAATACCTACCTACGGTTTAACAGTTTGTTTATTGCGATTGTCATAGTAATCATGCCAAAATAATGTAGCGTTGAATGTTTTCTCTTCGAATTTGTAATTTGTATTTTTTAATTCAAATTACCGTTCTTACGGTCTTTGACTACATACATAAAATCAAATCTTACGGTATACTGTCTCGTGTGTCATAAAGTTTCAAACGGGTTACGTCCACATTAAAAAGTAAAAATACGTTTTATTTTTGCGATGCGATCGATTTTTGCATTTAAAAACTATAAATAAATTGTGTGACGCATTTTTAATTTAATAAAATTTCAACTATGAAGGCTGTTCTGAATTTGACTATAGTAACTATATAAATTAGGAATGTTCAATAGACGAAGTTTCATCAAATTTAATTCTTTTTGATGAAATAGGTAGAAGAAGAGTATAAATATTCATATTATGAAATATATAAGGCCGGCAAATCATTGATTCGATAAATAAAGCTGTATTTTAATCATATACGTGGTAGTCATGTTGCAGTTATATATTAGTAGTATAGTTGTAGCTTGTAGCAAGAATGGGTCGGCTCGACCGGGGAAGGACCACGCTCTCACAGAATACCAGCGTAAAATAGCAGCTTAATGCTACTGTGTTTTTAGAGAACCGGAGATCCTTTTAACTGGTAACGAGGCATTCCATCTTAGTTCCTCACGGGTGACAACGCATCTGCATTTTGATTTGTAATCAAGGATAGATGTAGATGTCTATGGGCCACAGCAACCACTTACCATCAGGTGGAATGTGTGCTCGTTTGTCACCCCATCCTATAAAAAAGAAAATCATACCTTAAACCGTGTAGTTGCTGTGAAAGAACACCAAATGCTCCATGTCGTCGCGTATTTGACGTAAGAGCATACACAAGGAAACTGAAGCAGGAGTTGGACATCAGCACTTTTCCGATAACTCAAAATAATTTTAAAAAAAAAACTGCGTTTACCAAACCTCTTTAAAAACCCCTATGAGACAATCAATGGAGCCTTTGTTCACTTGTAAGCGTAATGGAGAAAAAAAAGAGGAGGTCCTCATTCTCAATGCGAGTATATTTTTTATGTGTGTTACCTCATAACTTTTTTCTAGATTTTTCTAATCCGTATGTACTCTTATGTTGGATTTAGTTATGTGTTATGGTAATGTATAGAAAATAATTTTCAAATTAGGAGTACCCCTAACCGACGAGCATGTATGCGTAGATATACGGATGTGGAGCATGCGAGAGAGGTGTCAGGATCGTGCCAAATGGAAGTCTGTAGTCTCTGCCTACCCCTCTGGGTGACAGGCGTGAGTGTAGTGTGTGAAGTAAGATTATACACAAATACACTATTCGTACAAGACCTACATAAGTGAGGCGGTCAGACTGACAAAATTTAAAAAAATATAACCCACTTAAATAGAAAGCAAAGGTCGAAAACCGTTATGGCTGTTTGTACTGTGCCGTAAAGATTACGGGACGATTATCTCGTAGTCTGCTTATCACACACGTAGACGTTGTTATTGTTATTTAATGCTATCATTAATAATAACAAGGTTTGTTTTGTTTTGAAAAGATATTGTTCTGATAGATGGGATCTTGCACAAAAAGTTGAAATTTGAAATTTCTGGATAAACTTGGTAAGTGAGTATATAAAACTATTACGATACTAACTCTATCGCGAGTGAAATTCGAGCATACAGTCCACCTCATTGTTGCCGTGGCCGTGACTGGTTGGATGGGTGCTGTGGCCCACAGCCTCGTAAAGGATATCTATCCTTGATTAAGAATCATAAAGCAGATGCTGGCTCACCACTGAGGACTAAGATAAAACTCTTCATTACCAGTAAGAAGGCTTTATTCACTCATCTATTTACTGCTGTGTTTCGTTTTAAAGGGCATAGAGAATGTCTTATAGACTTCAAGTTCAAAGGTGACAACGCATAAGTAGCCTTCTTTGTTTGAGATCAGTTGCAGGCGTCCAGGTGCAGCAGGACCCACTTACAATCAGGTGGACTGTGAGTTTGTTTGTCACTTCTTTTATTAAAAAAAATATAATAGAGTCGACAATGTAATAATAATAATGTCCTCCAGACCGAATTTCGGTCACGGACAGCCTCATATAGAAACTAGCCATCGGACAGAATTATAGTGCCCAAGCGTATGTGCAAGCACAGGTGCACTCTCTACTCCCTCACTCTCATAATCCGATGGGACGGTAAACTGACACGACCGGAGAGAGATCAGGCGCAGGGCCATGAACCATGATGCACGGGAGTGAGGTACCGCCAACTTCCTTACTCCGAGCAGCTACTAAGAATTTCTTGACGGAAAAACTCAATAATTGATTTTTTTTGGCCCGACCCGGGTTTCGAATCCAGGACCTCATGATCAGCAATCGCACTACTACAAACACTAGACAGCAGTCGACAATAATTCTCGTTCGTTTCAACCAAAAAAGCCATTTAAAATTTATTGTTTTGTAGTTTTGTTGCAGTTATTTTTACAAACATCAAGCGTTCGAAAACTAGCAAGCCGCTCGTCATTCACTTACACTCAATTTGCTCCTAATCGACCGTGAAGAAGGATCAGTGAAGTAGAGTTTTAAGCATGGAGGCATTGGCTGAAATTAGTTTTTCATTTTAAATAATAAAATAAAAACGTTAACCAATATGCAATAATTTCACGTATTGATTTAAACCTATCAACGTCCACAGTTGAACATAAAACCGGGAATTTTGCTATAGTTGCCAAGTTTGGCAGCTTAGTCGACAACAGCAGTTTCTTTTTTTACTATAATTCGTTATTGTCAAAAATATTTTGCTGTTTGCTCGATTTTAAATGCTACTCTACTATAAATCTTTCTGTCGAGTGCCAACCGTACTACATCTCTAATCTTTTTTACAACATAAGCTGCAGAGGTGTCTACTTGGTAGTTTAGATATATGGAGGCCCCACTGAAGCTTAGCGTCGAGAGTGATGCCAAGAAAAATAGAGGATTGAACGGGACTCAGTTCTTCCCCATTTAAAACACATTGGTATTCAGATTTTCAACATTCGTTGTTGTAAATTATATTCTTAGTTTTATTGACGTTTAAATGTAGATTATTAACGTTAAACCAATGCACTAATTTTAATACAGCATTATTCACTTCGTCACATTTGAATGATTGATGTTAAAGTTTAAAAATCAAGGAAGTATCATACGGTGTGTGACGAATCGGTAACGGAGTAGCTGTGTGCTTGGCTGCAACATTGCGGCCGCGGATTCGATTCCAGCACGGAACAAATATTAGTACGAATCTACGAATATTTTTCCCGGTCTGTGTGGTTGTCTATGTAAAACTTTTGTATGTAATATATAACCGCAATACAGAATAAATGTCAAGTGTAAGATGAGAGACCACTGATGGATGTACGGATTCCTAATAATAAGAGAATTTGCCGTAATCGCTACGCTTGGCTGATGGATGGGAAATAATACGTCTGACTAAGGAGATCAACGACCCTTGTGTGCCTGGCTATAAACTTTTTACAGTAGTGGTCACACCTAAACACTTGGGTTTTTACGTGGTAGAGCCAAACTGCAACTCTATATTTTGGTTGTAGTAACACGAATGGGTCGGCTCAACCGGGGAAGGACCACGCTCTCACAGGATACCAGCGTAAAATAGTAGCTTAATGCTGCGGTATTTGGTATGGTGAATGTAGAGAACCAAATACCCTTTTCACTGGCAATGAGGCATTCCATCTTATCCCTTAGGGGCGACAACGCATTTGCATTTTGATTCTTAATCGAAGATAAATAAAAGATAAAATATAAGTAGATGTCAGATGGACTGTATGCTCGTTTGTCAGCGTTATTTTATTTTAAAAAAAAACTAGATTTGATTGATTAATGTAATCGAACTAGTTGTCAACTGTTAAAAGATGTATAAGTGGTAGAAATAAGTAAGTAGAACAACGATATCACCACTAAATCAATTATTATTAAATATTTTGTTTAAAATAACTGGCAGTTAATTATTAAAACGATTAAAGTTTAAACGAACGAGCGGCAATCGAGCGTGATAAAAAAAGAAAATTTTTAATGGGCGACGTTTGTGAAGTGCGCTGAAAGATTTCTGGCCCGCAGGTTTGCACGCGACTTTGTTTGTACGGATACATGAAAATGTTGGAATCCAAATAAACAATTTTGTTTTAAGAATTCCAATGATGTTGAATTAACATATTTGTTTAAAAATGCAAGTCGATCTGGAAAATACAATATATAACTTTAAACAAAGAAGGTTATAGAAGCGTTGCCACCCTTGATGACTAAGATGGAATACCTCACTGTCTGTGGTTTTGCTGGCTATCTATACCCTGAACAAAAGGCTTAAATAATGCATACGTTAAAAGCTCATGTCTACAAGTAGACTTTTAGATGCTTGATGCCTGCGAGCCAAGCCAAGCCAAGCGAGCGCACAGTCCACCTGATGGTAAGTGGATTCTGTGGTCCATAGACATCTACATTTATCCTCGAGTAAGAATCAAAATGCAAATGCGTTGTCACATCTGAGGACTAAGATGGAATGCCTCGTTTCCAGTAAAAAGGGTCTCCGGTTCTCTACACTCACCATACGAAACACAACAGCATGGAGCTGCCATGCTGCTGAGTTTCGTATGGTGAGTGCTTCTTTACCAGTGAAGTGTCTCCGGTTTTCTGCACTCAACATACGAAACTATTATTTTGCTGTTTTACGCTGGTATTACGTGGGAGCGTGGTTCTATCTCGGCCGAGCCGACCAATTCGTGTTGCGTCCATATTCCATAATAGCTAGATATTAGTATTAAACATATTCAATACTACGGAATATATTCCGTAATCAATACCCATTTGATGAGATGATGCGACAAATTCACTTACGTAGCCAATTTATAGATATGAACTGCAATACAAATTACATGATTTATTTAGTTAATAAGAATGTAAAAATATTACAAACTTTTACGAGAAATTAGCCTTTTTTTTTAAAGTACTCGTAAACATAGTCTAAGGTCATACCAGAAAAACAAATAAGTCTCTCTGTTTTTTACAGAGCTAGAAAGCGAGATGTTTGTTTACGCACTACTGCCACTAAGTACAGAAAAAATCTTTCTAATCAGATATTATATACTATATTTAATGACTCAGTGAAAGTACACGAAGCTGATTACTTTTATACCAAACCAAGTGCACGAAGGCGCTTGATGATCTTACAGTTCTCAGCTCTCAATCAGTACTAGTGGAAGACGTTTTCAAGCTACTGGACTGGTAAGGATACGGTATTAACATCAATGGCGAGTACATCACTCACCTTCGATTTGCCGACGATATAGTCCTTATGGCAGAATCGCTGGAGGACCTTAGCACTATGCTCAATGACCTCAATGGTGTCTCCCAACGGATAGGTCTTAAGATGAACATGGACAAAACAAAGATCATGTTTAATGTCCATGTCACACCTATGCCGGTAGTTGTTGGGAGCACTATGCTCGAAGTTGTTGACGAGTACGTTTACCTGGGACAAATAGTCCGACTAGGTAAGTCCAACTTCGACCGAGAGGTCAATCGACGGATCCAACTCGGCTGGGCAGCGTTCGGGAAATTACGACACATCTTCTCGTCAGGTATACCTCAATCTCTGAAAACTAAAGTGTATAACCAGTGCGTGTTGCCAGTGATGACTTACGGATCTGAGACGTGGTCCTTCACCGCTGGCCGTATGAGGACGCTCAAGGTCGCTCAGCGAGCTATGGAGAGGGCTATGCTCGGAGTTTCACTGCGTGATAGACTCAGAAATGAGGATATCCGCAGTAAAACCAGAGTGACCGACATAGCCCAACGGATTAGTAAGCTGAAGTGGCAATGGGCCGGCCATATAGCTCGAAGAACCGATAACCGATGGGGAAGAAAGGTTCTCGAGTGGCAGCCTCGTACCGGTAGGCGTAGTGTAGGGCGACCCCCACTAGATGGAGTGACGACCTGGTATGACATGCAGGAAGTCGATGGATGCAGGTGGCTCAGGACCGTGCTTTGTGGCGTTACTTGGGGGAGGCCTATGTTCAGCAGTGGACTTGTGAAGGGCTGTAATGATGATGATGATGATGATGAATCAGTACTTAACCATCTTAACTGAGTAACTTAATTATTTTTCTTGTTTTTATTCAGTAATAATATTCATTAGAGTTTGATTCATTTATTCGCAGCTGGGCACAGAAATCTCATTTCTTAGAGGGTATTAGGGCAAGTCAATTTTCTTACGCCAGATGTGGTAAGCATGTAGACTATCAACAACATGCAATTATTCGTTACTTTTAATGTACCATGATTAGTGAAGAAGTGATAGTATTTTTATATTGCAAAATGTACTTAAAATATTTTTTTAATTTCTCAGACAAAGAGGTTTCCTCACGCTTCCTTCCTTCGCCGCAAAACACTTGCTAGATCAGCATTTAAAATTGCAATTAATAATTTCATAGGTTCCGGCAAGGATAGAACCAGGATTGTTCGCGTACTGTGAAGTTTTCAGTGAGCGTTTAGCCCCGGAGCTACCACGGCTCATTCAAATGTTCATTACTTTGTGCTATTCATAGTTTGATATCGATCCTACATTATACTCGTACATGGTACGTTATAAAACGAGTTAAAGAAATTTTTACTGCTCGCCCATTAATTGAAATTCACGTTATAACCACTCGTACAAGATATTTTTACATGTAGAGAACAATAATTTTATTCACATTTTTATTTTTATATTTCAGTATTTAATTTATACTTGATTGTTTTTACCTTCTGAAACTCCATGATTACTGGTTTTATATAATTTCCTGTATGAAAAAATTTTCAAAATTTTAATGCACTTCAATGTATCCGTTATAAATATGCTAAATATAGCTTGTACTATTAATAGAGCATTTTGGAAATTTGTTTTTGTTGAGTTTGGACAAACGAGCCCACAGTCCACCTGATGTTACGTGAATATTGTGGCATATAGACATCTATATCCATCCTAGAATGAGAAATAAAATTCAGTTAAGCTGTCACCTCTTAGGAGTAGGGAGGAATGCCTCGTTTCCAGTAAAAAGAATCCGGTTTTCTACACTCACCATACGATGCGATATGCTGGTAGCCTGGTATACTATGAGGGCTGGTCCTACCCCGATCGAGCCGCTCCATTCGTGCTAATTTGTTCACGTAGCATAATTCTAAAAGGTCGTATTTTATTTTCTTATACTAGTATGTATATTTAGTAAAACCATTAAAATTTAATTCAATATAAAACTAATATACTAGTAGTATCATGCAATGTGTGCTGGGAAATTTGCGGTTGGAATTAGTCCGAATAATTCCTCTGAACACTCCCCGTGGTAGATGCGAAGATGCGGTAGAATACGCAAAGAGATGCAACATTTCTTCCCAGCGCCAATGAGTCAATCCGATCAAAAAGAGCTCGGTCGCCGATAAACAAAATTAGATCCTAACCCAGGCATAAAACATTAAGACTTAATACTGTAAGCTTGTTCTGTATCGATCGAAAAAGAAATTAATATTTGGAAGCTGGGAAACGCTGGGAACTATTTACTAAAAATCGCACCACATTGTTTGACGCTGTAGGATTGCGTTTAATAATTCCTCAAATATATTTACATCCAAAAAACGACAAAACTAACTGTATATTGTTCATTCAATACAAAACAGTTATTTACTCTGGTTTACGCTCATTTGGCCGGTAACTGACTTATCTTTATTAAAACCCACAATTTTATGTTTACAGTTACAAAAGCTGTATAACGATGTACCTCGAAAAGAAATGAAGTGACCGAGTCATACCTAAAATAATTAAAGTGGGTCTCTCTTCATCTTTTGTCTCGTACCGCGGTTAGAACAATAGGCTTAGTTCCGCTTCGTTGATCGCCCGCTAATGTAAAATAAATGTAGCCCCATCATTTATTACTTCTATGCGTTTTTTTTTTGCTACAGACAATTAACCTAAATTTAGCAAAATAATGAAAACTTAGAAAATCAAATATACTTTGAACTTTGAGATACTCAAAGACTTTGAAGGTATCTTTTAAAGTACATAAGCTTAGTACCGGAGACCCTCTCCACTGGTAATGAGGATAAGTCCTCAGGCGTGACAACGCATTCTACATTTTGATTCTTAATCGAAGATAGATTTTGATGTCTATGGGCCAAAGCATCCATTTCCCATCAAGTGGACTGTGCGCTCTATAAAAATATTTCGTTTAAAATTGTACAACAATATATTTTATATAATAACAGATTGGCAACAAACGAGTACATAGTACAGCTGATGATTAGTAGATCCTGTGGTCATCAGTATAGACTTGCGGTCCTCGATTAAGAATCAAAATGCAGATTCCTGAGCAGAGTCGATGTCACCACCAAAAATTTTAATGCCATGCCTCTTGGCTTTAAAAAGGGGATCCTATTGATCTTCGACTTCTTCTTCCTATTCTTACTCTTCTTTGTTTGCTGTGCTTCACCAGCAACAAAGTATGAAGCTATTCTTTGCGAGCGTGTTTTTTTTTATATAGCGTAGGGTAAGAAACAAGCACACAGTCCACCTGATAGTAAGTGAATGCTGTGGCCCATAGACATCCATAATCCTCAATTAAGAATCAAAATGCAAATGCGTTCTCACCCCTAAGGACTAAGATGGAATGCCTCGATGTCAGTAAAATGGGTTACCGGTTCTCTACACTCACCATAAGAAACATAACAGCAAGAAGCAGCTTCTATTTTACGCTGGTATTCTGTGAGAGCGTGGTCCTGCCACGGTAGAGCCAGCCCATTCTTCCTACAACGGTAATATAGCTGCAGCGTGGGTTCTCCCTCCTCGGTCAAGCCTACTCATAAAACAGCAGCCATAGCACGTGTTGTCGTCTCAAAATCACTTTCGTAATTGAACCTACTATTGCTGTCTCAATTATAGAGGGCGTGAAATCAAAATTAACACTTTAAATTAATTGGGTAGACTTCGCGGTTTCCAACCGGGTAACATTCATCTATCGATGTCGAAATCAGCCGTCGCGCATCGGTGGCGCCACTGATATTTTTTATTTTGATAGGTTCACGGTCAATTATGTCTGTAATACAGACTCTGTATGAACGACCGCGACGCATAAATTACGAACACGTTCATATTTAAACACGATTTTAGAACCTGTTCGCAGTTTTTACAGCTACAAACTAATTTGTGCGTGACATTGATATCAAAATACTATGGTTTTACTATTCCGTTTGCTAATAATATTATGTTGACGTTTTTAGCGTTTTGATATTTTGTTGTAAATTTTTATCCCACGCGAAATTATATATAATAAAGAAGTTACTTATGTATTTGTGTTCACCTCAAACGATTCCTGAACACTCGAACACACTATCCGATACTGTTTTTACACGCTTTATAATAGCTTGATTTGTATGGTTTTAGAAATTCCATTTTCTTGCAATTTAAGACGTCTAAATAATCTGAAATTTTGGAAACGTATTAGAAACCAATTACAACTCAATAATTTTATATTATATATAATATAATATATAATACTTAATACATAACAACTCATTATCAACGCTTGTCATTTAGGTTGTTTTGTATTTACACACTAAAAATAAATTAAAAAAGATTTGGACCACGGCAACTGACAGCAATGTCAACTGAGCAGAATTTATTATTATTTCTTGCAACACTACTTAATAAATTCTGTGTGTATGCAACAAAGATGTTTTATAGGTATCTATAAAACATCTTTGGTATGCAAACATAAAGATGAGCGATATTGTTGATCTCATTGACGCCCGAGTTCTTGACCTTATTTAATTTCAATTTCTTGTAAATTATTTAAAAAAAATAATATTATTTGTAAAATTTTATATCTACTATCCACATTATGTTCTTTATATTTTTGTCCGAACTATTTTAGTTTAGGAGACCGGACTCGCAAGGTACCCCTGAAATCTTTCCAAGAAAGCGAACATATAACTGAATTTCACAGTTAATTATAAAGCATATTGATGTGATTACTGGTAACAAAACGCTAAAAACGTCAACATAATATTATTAGCAAACGGAATAGTAAAACCATAGCATTTTGATATTAATGTCACGCACAAATTAGTTTGTAGCTGTAAAAACTGCGAACAGGTTCTAAAATCGTGTTTCAATATGAACGTGTTCGTAATTTATGCGTCGCGGTCGTTCATACAGAGTCTGTATTACAGACATAATTGACCGTGAACCTATCAAAATAAAAAAATATCAGTGGCGCCACCGATGCGCGACGGCTGATTTCGACATCGATAGATGAATGTTACCCGGTTGGAAACCGCGAAGCCTACCCAATTAATTTAAAGTGTTAATTTTGATTTCACGCCCTCTATAATTGAGACAGCAATAGTAGGTTCAATTACGAAAGTGATTTTGTGAGACGACAACACGTGCTATGGCTGCTGTATTATGAGTAGGCTTGACCGAGGAGGGAGAACCCACGCTGCAGCTATATTACGCGTAAAATAGAAGTCTATACTGATGTCCACAGAATCTACTAATCATCAGCTGTACTATATAGTCGTTTGTTGCCCATCTGTTATTATATAAAATATATTGTTGTATAATTTTAAACGAAATATTTTTATAGAGCGCACAGTCCACTTGATGGTAAATGGATGCTTTGGCCCATAGACATCAAAATCTATCTTCGATAAAGAATCAAAATGTAGAATGCGTTGTCACGCCTGAGGACTTATCTGTAATGCCTCATTACCAGTGGAGAGGGTCTCCGGTACTAAGCTTATGTACTTTAAAAGATACCTTCAAAGTCTTTGAGTATCTCAATGTTCAAAGTATATTTGATTTTCTAAGTTTTCATTATTTTGCTAAATTTAGGTTAATTGTCTGCAGCAAAAAAAAAACACACTCAAACAGGCGGCCAGTCTCGACGGAGGCTAGCTATCTGCGCGAGACAGGATAAGGCCCGGTTTACATTTTGCGAAGTGACAAGTGCAACTGACAAATGACAAGTGCTTAGTGCGTGTGAACATGCAATGACAAGTGATAAGTGTAAATAAATTACGCACTAAGCACTTGTCATTTGTCAGTTGCACCTACCACTCGCACTCGTCACTTCTCAAAATGTAAACCGGGCCTTATAGTATACGAATGTGTACGCAAGCGCAGGTGCACTCTTCCCTCACTCATGTTATAGTCCGATGACACGTCAATCCCACGCAACCGGAGAGCGAGCAGAAGCAGAATCAACGGCTTTGCGTATTTTTGACTCGCGGGGGTGAAATAGTCTTAGTTTCCAGGTCTGCAGTCGGGAGTTTCTTTACAAAAACCCCAATAGTAGATATTGGTTCCACCCGGGACAACATTATCAGAAGCAAAGTTTTATTCGGATATCATTCATATCCATTTTATCGCTGCCGCGCTCCTATAGTTTTTGAAGTTAAAACTTCTTTAGCGGCGTTGTACACTTTCTTGTAATGGGTAAAAAATGTTAAACTCGCGTCAGGACACATGACCCTGATCGAAAATTCGTAAGACGGATCGAAAGAGAGAGACAGCTGGCGCGATGTAGGAGAGGAAATATCCCCCTCTCATTCTACGGCGCGGCGAAAATGTAGGTATGCCTGCGCCTGCTGTTTCGTGATAACCACTTAAAATATTTAAAAAAAATTGGTTACAACCCGCCTGCCAAGTTTCACAACTATGGCAAAATACTTCCAAGGAGGCAATATATGGGAGAGGCTTATGCTCAGCGGTGGACTTTTATAGGCTGTACTGGATGGTAATTAGGGTTGCCAGATGGCCGGAATTCGTTTGAATTCTCCCGACATTTTAAGTGATCTCCAGACTTCCGACAAAACTCAAAATCTCCAGACAAGTAGCACATATAAAAGCTGAGTTAGTAATTAGACTGAACTTTGAAGTAAATTGTTGGAGTTTTAATTATTTTTTAAATACTACTAAAGGATCCAAATTGGTGGACTCTAAAGTCCAGTGCCAAATACTTGTGGCAACCTAAAAATTTAAAGTTTTTAAATAATTTTTCTTTTGTGGCCCATAGACATCAACATTTATCCTCAACTAAGAATCAAAATACAAATGCGTTGTCACCCCTGAGGGACTAAGATAGAATGCCCCGATTCCAGTAAATGGTTCTGGCACCGATCTCTCTGCACTCACCATACGAAATACAGCAGCATTACGCTGCTATTTCATGCTGATATTCTGTGAGAGCGTGGTCCTGCCCCGGTCGAGCACACCCATTCGTGCTATAAGTATAATATAGCTGCAGCGTGACTCTACCACGTAAAATATTCCAGAAATATTATATTTCCTAGGAACGCTGATTTCGAACGATGGTTTCCTTCACCGCCGTGCACGTTATTGGTGTCGGCGTGTTTCGAACTCGGGTATCTTTCATAACATGATATTTACGGCGAGCGCATGGCTAATGAGCTTCTTCGGCTCGTGTATTTCATGTGTGCTCTATTTTTATTTTATATTTATGTAATTTGCATTTAATGGGGCATCATAAAGTTGCATTTTAGTTTAATCTATTATCCATATAGGAAAAGATATAATGATGATAATGTTCTTTTCTTAGTGTGTTTATAAGTAAGTTTCTTATATACACTATAAGGTTTTTTTGGTCTATTTACGATACTGTCGGCATCTTACGTCAAAATAGTTTTGGTGGTTGCCAATTGCGGAACATATAGTGTCGTAAGTTATTTTATTATAAATTTTAAACAAACAATAATCGTCCAGAAGTCTTACATAAACATGAGACTCCTACCTCCCATACCAACATGTGACTTCAGGACTATATAATTCTGTTTCTAGTATTGTATGTTATATGTACACATATTTCAAACCTAATTATATGTAACTAACCAGTGTCAGTTTTCTTTGTTTGTTGCGAACGTGTGTAAATTATGTGTAGCCAATGAATAGTTCAAACAATTAGTTTTCAAGGCTTAAAGGTAGGTAATGAACTACTCATCTTCTAAAGCTCTGTGATTATATAACGTTACGGTATCTCAGACCTTAATTAATTCTCTAATAAATCGCTCTATGGGTATAATAATTTTTAGTTGTTGACTCCTAAAATAAATCAATATCAATTTCCTGTTATAAACGAACCGGAGTATGTAGATCCAAACATAAATCAATTATGTTTGTCTATATTTTGTTTTCTTAATAACGTTTAATCATATGAGTAAATCCACTACGATAAAAATGGTGCAAATGCAAATCTATTGGATTTTGGATTTAAACAACAGAAATATTATTTTTTCAATCCTATCGTCTTTAGGGTTAGGGTCATATCTAGTTGTGAACTTGTGCAATACTAATAATTAACTTAATATAAATAACTGGCCGCTACGCTATATTACTCTATGTACCTACTATACATTTTCATAGTTTCCACACGTTATTTCTTACCTTCACAGATAAATGTGTGAGCTGTCAATTGAACTGACAGATGTCATAGACAAAACGGACATCGGACGGAGGCGTGCGGCCTTATACGGAACAGAATGATGTACAAATGATACAGGCTGTAAATTTTAATATGCTACCGATTTATATGATATTTTGACATTTAGCCCCTAATTATCTTTCAATTTAGGATATGCCGTGTTGAGAATCCATTACTCCGTTTTTCTCAAGTATGTTTCAAGAGGAGATTATAGGAAACATTGATCAACAAGATATGAGATCTTGTTTCTCATCAACAGACCCGCGACGGGACCCAGCGTCTGTAAAATGAGTAGACTCACAGCAATTACCAATATGCCAGCCAAGCGTGGTGATTATAGAAAATCCTCTCTTTTTTATATAAGAGGAGACAAACAAGTATGCGGTTCGCCTGATGGTAAAAAAAATCGCAAAAGCATGATGTTAAATATTAATGATAACACAATAACGGTCCCATACAAATTTCTAACCTATTTAATGAACATTTTGGCAGCAATTGCAGCAAAGAAAGCGACATGCTCCATGTACCTAACCTCAGTTGATGAAAAGGATATCGAAAATAGTATAAAAAAATTTAAAACTAAATATAGCTATAGTATAGATGATATACCACCGGCGCTTTTAAAACTATGCACTGAAGAATTTGTCTATCCCCTTACTTTTTTAGTAAACCAAAGTTTTCAACATGGCATATTTCCAGACCCTCTCAAAATAGCACTAACAAAACCGTTGCACAAAAAAGAAGATAAAAAAAACCCTAACAACCACAGACCAATAGCCCTATTGCCCACCTTTTCAAAGATTTACGAAAAAGCAATGTGTAATAGACTCTACTCATTCCTTGAAAAGTATGAAATACTAGATGATAGCCAAAATGGATTCAGAAAATCAAGATCAACCACCCTAGCTGTATATAAGTTCATACAAATGGCCCTACAAAATTTAAATGATAAAAAACATACTTTTGGTATTTTACTTGATATGACGAAAGCATATGACAGGGTGCCCTATGATAAACTACTTTTAAAACTTATGAATTCGGGTATCCGTGGGCTAGTACATAACTGGTTCAAATCCTATTTAAATAATCGGAAGCAAATAGTAGAAATTGAACACTACAAGCAAATTACAAATAAAAGTTCGTTCTGAAGGGAAACACCTAACTAGTTCAATCCCACAGGGCAACGTTTTAGGCTGTGTGCTGTTTCTTATTTATGTAAATGACCTGCCAAAGTGTTTGTATAGAGAATCAACACTGCCAGTATTATATTTGCAGATGACTTGTCAATACTTATAAAAAATAACGACAACATTAGCTCTGAAGCCCTTATCTATGATACACTTCATAAAGTCACTCATTGGCTTGGTAGCCATTATCTAGAAATAAACCCTAAAAAGACAAGAATTTTACAATTTCCTTCATATAATAAACCACCCCTAAAAAATAATATTCAATTACAAAATACCCTAATAGAAGAGATAAACTCGTATAACTTGCTTGGACTTAATGTAGATACACATTTAAACTGGAAGTCGCATATTGAAAAAAATAAATGCAACCTCTCTAAATTTACATATGCGCTTTATCAAATCAATCATAGCACAAATTTAGAAACTGCACTTTCCACATATTACGCGTATGTCTTTTCATGGTTTAAATATGGCATTATCCTCTGGGGTAAATAGTGTTAATGCAGATGAATTGTTCATTTTACAAAAAAAATGTGTTAGGATACTTGCCAGAATTGATAACAGACATACCTGTCGACCCTACTTCATTAAATTTAAATTATTAACCTTAGTTTCTATTTACATAAAAGATATAAGTAATTTCGTGTTTAAAAATAAACACTTCTTCACCCAGATAAAAGAAACACACAATGTAAATACTAGGCATAAATATAGGTTATATTTACCCACACCTAGAACCAAAATGCTCAATTGTAGTCCATATTACATGGCAATTAAAATATTCAATAAACTACCCATAAATATAAAATCTGAAGTTCAATTAAGTTCATTCAATAAAAAACTTCATGATTATCTTATTTCCAAATGCTTTTACACGCTCACTGAATTTTTTGATAGTTAATTACTAAGCAGTAAATTACTAAGTATTAAATAAAATTTTATTTTCAAAGTAGCCAAATATAATATAATGATGTTACATAGTTATAAGTCCATTTAATTATTTTATTGTATATTTCTTGTATATTGCAACGCCCGACAGGGTTTATAATGGTCACTGTAACTGCTAAATGCTAATGTACTGTACATTATAGAAGAAATTAAAATTGAAATTAATTCGAGTACTGCTATTGAAGGTTTGAGAAGTAGAGCGTTGAACATTAATTTAAGTTAAAAACACACACTTATAAACATCTTACTAAAATAAATGTTTAAACTCAGTTGAGTACTGGATTGAAACATTACAAAAAACTCGCTCAACTTTAGAATAAACCTAAACTAAAGTTTATCTCGGGTTGCATTTTATGCAGTCGATGATCCCAAGATTGCAAGCACGTGAGGTCGACGTACCGCAGCTTCCAAAGTACCGTGTCCGGATATAATGCAAAGGAAGTATCGACTAACTCGGGTCAACGAATTCGAACCTAAGGTCTTTAAACTCCAGTTGTCGCGAATCGATTGATGAAATCGAGTGAATCGGTGAACTTATCTTCCGGTATTCGATGGAAGCTCGGCAGTTTTGTAACCATTACCATTACCATGGCAATACCCATATACAAAATAAATAAATAAACTGCAGATTAAATAATATATTTTTACTGTATGCACACGGCTTGGTCGAATGATAGTGAAATAAGATAAACCTTTAGGGCGACTCTGGGAAATTTCATAATGGCGATTCGAATGGGTTGGCGATATAGATAACGCCTGGCGTAAAATACTTACCCATTACGGGAAGCATCGTCAAAGGCGCGAGATATCTTGTAACTAAGCCCGTCCCGACCAGTTCAAATGTCCAGGCGCTTTGATTTAGAAAAATACTTCCTACATAACATAGTCCAGGCCCACGTCCAGCAGTGGTCTGTCACAGACTAATGTTTTTTTTATAGAAGAGGGGGCAAACGAACATATCGTTCGCCTGATGGTAAGTGACTACCGTCGCACATGAACAATCGCAACACCAGGGGAATTGCAGGTGTTTTGCCGGCCTTTTAAAAAGGGATAAGCTCTTTTCTTGAAGTAGGGACCTTCGTATCGGGCCTGAAAAATAACCTGTGTAAGCAATTCCACCGAGATGTACGAGGAAGAAAACTCCTAGCAAAACGCACAGTGGTGGACCGCCAAGCATCCAGATGATGAGGATGGTATCGTGAATTTTGAAGCGATGTGGGTTCGTGAAATTTGACGGCTGGAACTAATCCGAACAATTCCTCAGAACACTCCCCGTGGTAGATGCGATAGAAAACGCAAAGGGGTGCAACATCCCCACGCAGCGACAGTGAATTGAGCCGATCAGAAAGAACTCGATGATGAAAATGATTTGAAAAGTAGAGGAAATATAACTCAATATGAGAACGTAGGAGCCGGTCATTTATTACCCTAGCAGTCCTCCCATAAACAGGATCAGTTAACACTTGGCACGTTTGGCGAATGGACCTCTTCCGCTCGTTATGTTATATTATCATTATCACCCATGTTTCGCTCCTTCAAAATACTCCCTATCGTTGGTTGTTGTATTACATATTTGATCATTTATTCATCACAGCATATTAAAATGCCACGACTGAAAATGAGCCTCGCCCACTCTCTCATAGGCGAAATATTTGCTATAGTTACCACGCTTGGCAGAACCCACGGAACTATGATAAATGAATATACTTTATTGTACACCAGAAACAAATATACAGATAACAAAACAAAAAGCAGATTATGTGTACAACTTGGCGACATTATCGCTACATAGTGATCTCTTCCAGGCAACCAAAAGTGTAATGGAATAAAGCAATGAAAACTAGGTAGGTGGTGCGATATAAATACGAGTATACATAATACAATATCAATACATGTGATATCTAGACAATTGATCGAAGCAATACATGCAATAAATAACTAATACATAAAATTATATAAGTTACTAATACATAATAAAATGGCGTGATACATTTCCGGTGGAATTTCTCCTACAATGTGGCGTGAGGCAGGGAGGGCTAGCATCGCCTCTCCTTTTTAGTCTCTATATATATATATATATATATATATATATATATATATATATATATATATATATATATATATATATATATATATATAATATTATTTAGATATTAATAAAGTTGACCATCTATTAAAAATTTCACTAAATGCACAAATAATTACAAATAATTTTAATGAGATTATTCTGCGACCCAAAAAAGGGAACTTATAAATCGCGCGATACGATGACGGATCAGCGCATCGAAACCAGCGATAAATAAAATTAAGAATATTAATAGGACATGACAAAGGGTCGTCGAAAAGGGCAGAACAGAACGTCTGCCTGGTAAGCTAGTATATATATATATATATATATAAATATAAAATTACGTGTCACGTTGTTTGTCCGCGATGGAGTCCTAAACCACTTTAACCGATTATGATCAAATTTGCTCACCGTGTGCAGTTTGGTCCAACTTGAGAGATAGGATAGTTTTTTGCCCATGAGTGACCCACAATTTTTTTTGCGAATATAAGGATTGTTAATAGGACATGAGAAATTGTCGTCGAAAAGGTCAGAACAACGTCTGCCTGAAAAACTAATATAAATATATAAACAAACTTACATAAATACATAATCATATAATTTATCCTAACGAATTATCATACTCATTTATCTTACGAATTATATGAGGTAGTGGAGGGTTTTACTTTGCCAAAAAACGGCATAATATACCATATGGTTTACCACAGATAATATACTCGTAATGTTACTACGTGCGTGTTATAAGGCCAACCATAAGGTCATAAAGACTTCTTGACATTTCTCTCAGTCAATATTTACGAAGCCCGCGATGCGTGACCGAGCGATGAATTTTATTTGTAAGTATACGCGGCCACCATTGTTAATGATTTGTGTATTTAAAATAAATACTTCGGCAGCAATTTGAGCCAAGGCTCATGTAAGGGTTATTTAAGGTTACATCCTGGATTTAGCAGGGCTCATATTGACCCTACTTCGGTGTGAAGGTACAGCGGTCTTATCCCGAAAAAAAAAACTATACCAGTAATAATTTAATTTTCAAAGTTCTATCTTAGTAGATATGGTGCCCGACAAACAAGAATTACTTTGGTCTATTTCCTTTTATTATTTTTGACAAACAACAAAAGACATTTGGCGGTGTGCCTTCTCCTAGTCGGACACTGATCACTGTTGTAGTTTATTAACAGTAATAATGCAGGCACCTTGTGAGGTACTGCAATAAATACGACAATATCGTTATAAACGGCGCGGACAGTGGCGCGACGATTTATGTGAGAATTAAGAGCGTAGTCACACAGCGTGTCGCAGTGGCCCGGTGCCTCTCTGCGACGATTTCACCACATTTGGTTTAGTGCGACAAGGTTAAGGGGATATAGTAAGTCAGCTCAAATTCCAATTTCGCCCCCACTTCCCCGCGCGTCGTATGCTATGTACCGACATGTTTGTAATCACTAATACTGTAAGTAGAAAGGTCGTTAGACACTTATTTCATTAGGTTTATCATATTTATGCCTGTTTCTTAACGCTAACCCAGTCGCTTCTTATTTTTATCACGGTTATTTCCCATTTTAATTTTACGTCGTCCTGTTGCGTAATGTGTATTCTGATCGTAAGCGACACAACTTCTCCCTTCAAAAGCCTAAGCGATACTAACGGGCGGGTAACGGGGCGACAGCTTCAAGACGCCGATAGTTTAGGTAATTTCTTTTTACAGTGGAAATAATGGTATTTAAAAAAGTAAATAACATAAGCACTGCTTTATAGTTAGTTCAGTTAGTATGCAAAGTTTCATAATCTTATTTAAAGTATTTTATGAATAACAGGGGTTTATTGTTCAGTTTGGAGGTATCTTTGGATTTTTTTTCTATCGAAAATTTTTTACGAAATCGTGTTTTCGTCTAACATAGTCCTTAACATTAATCCTCAACTTTACCATATATTTATTTCAAAATTAATGCTGCAATACTTTCGGCATAACGGAGGATCTTGCTAAGCCATTTGAGGTTATATTTCCCCTTAATGTGGAATCGTGCATAGTTTTTTTTAAAAGTCTGATAAACGAGCACACAGTCCAGAGGTAAGTGGATACTGTGGCTCATAGGCGATACATTTATCTTCGATTAAGAACAAAAATGTACTACCCCATATCATCCCGTGGTAAGAGGCAACAAAGGGAAACAAATGATAGATTGTAAGCAGCGTCTTCGTGATAACGAGTCAAAATAAAAAAAACTGCGGTTGCCAACTTGCTTGCAACTGTGGCAAATATGAGGCAATATACTACGACAATATATGGAGGATGCCTATTGCCTATGTTCATCAGTGGACTCAAATAGGCCGTAATGGTAACAGTAAGATTCAAAATGCGGATTTCTTGTCACCCCTAATGACGAAGATGGAATGCCATGCCCTATTCAGTAAAAAGGGTCTCCGTTTCTCTACCACTCACCATACGAAACCATTGCTATAATTAATTTTTCTCAGAGCGTGGTCTTTCCTGTCCAGTCAACCCATTCGTGCTACAACCATAATATAGCTGCAGCACTGCTCTACCACACAATAAAGCAATTGTGCTACAAAACCGTAGCAGCACAGCGGCGTTATTTATAGTAGTAGCCTTTTAAGAGGTTAGAGTAAGTCAGCTCAAATTCTAATTTCGCCCCCACTTCCCCGCGCGTCGTATGCTATGTACCGAAATATTTGTAATCACTAATACTGTAAGTAGAAAGGTCGTTAGACACTTATTTCATTAGGTTTATCATATTTATGCCTGTTTCTTAAAGCCAAGCCAGCCGCTTCTTATTTTTATCACGGTTATTTCCCATTTTAATTTTACGTCGTACTGTTGCGTAATGTATATTCTGATCGTAAGCGACACAACTTCTCTCTTCAAAAGCCTAAGCGATACTAACGGAAGCGGAACGACAGGAATCAAGCTCAAGACGCCGATAGTTTAGGTAATTTCTTTTTACAGTGAAAATAATGGTATTTTAAAAAAAGTAAATAACATAAGCACTGCTTTATAGTTAGTTCAGTTAGTATGCAAAGTTTCATGATCTTATTTAAAGTATTTTATGAATAACAGCGGTTTATTGTTTATTTTGGAGGTAACTTTGGATTTTTTTTTCTATCGAGAAAATTTTACGAAATCGTGTTTTCGTCTAACATAATCACTAACATTAATCCTCAACTTTACCATATATTTATTTCAAAATTAATGCTGCAATATTTTCGGCATAACGAAGGATCTTGCTAAGCCATTTGACATTATATTTCCCCTTAAATGCACTGCCAGGTGGCACTAGAAATGAAGTTTTTTTTTTTATAAAAAAACACTGGCAATAAAATTAATATAACTAATATTACCTTCAACTACTCCTGGTAAACAAATTGATTGTGTTAGAAGTGCTTTACGACAATAGTCGAACGGCGGAGGTGAGCTCAGGACCTTTGCGCGGCTCGCCCTACCGTTAGACTACTTACTGTCACTTAATAAGTTACTAAGTTCATTGTGCTGCCAATGCGATGTCGCAACGCATCGGGTTTACAGAAACGTGTGCAGTGTGCACGTTGCACCGTGCGGACGTGATACCGTACCGTCTCGCCGCAACTTTTCTTAATAGCATGGAAGTTTATTATGTATGTTGCTATATCAAACACCGCTCAGTTATAGTTCTTGCAATTCACGAATGCGGTCGACCTTGGATGTAGTTCGAGATGTGTGACAGTGTGCGTGCCTCGCGGAGTGGGCTCGTGAATTGCAAGAAATATACCACCTTGTCCCTACAGAATACGGTGTGAACTCGCGCTAATGTATGAGTAATAATATTTTATTTTTATTAGAGAAACCCCGAGCATAACCCTCTCCATAGTTCGCCGAGGTCCTCTTTACCTACAACTAAATATAAGATGAAAAGGAGGTAGTACATAGTTTAAAAATTAATAGCCTACTGGTGGAGACATCCCTATAGAATCTATCATACATAAGTGAAATATCACTGACTGACTGCTTATAACAAAACCACATTTTTTCAAATTTTTTTCTGTCTGTGTGTATATTCCGACTAATCACCGAAATGGCTAGACCCACTTCGACGGGACCTTCACTGGCGGCAGATAGCTGATGTAATAGGGAGTGTAGTAATTTAGGCTAATCTTATTTTAGAAAAAGAATTAGGATTCCGGGCAAAAAAATTAAAACTCTAAATTACCGAGTAACAGCTAGTAACTGAAATAAAAATGTAGATAGGATTTGCAATAGCTACATATAATATATGTATATACGACCCGAATATAAAAAACTGGAGCAAAAATAATAATTTTACATTTGGCGTCAGCGAAACTACCTAATTACAGAATTAATCGCTCGTTATTTCTGAACAGGTAATGTAGCAGATTTCAAAGGAATAAATAACCTTTTTCATTCCGTAATAACATGTTTATGAGAGCTAGGTCAGACGGCGCGCGGAAACCCGCAATCCCTTTTGGCGATTCCAATGCGATAGTGTTGAGATAACGTTGAGCGACTTTTGTACTCAAAACAATAAGGTCACTGCCCTCGGGATTGAAATTGATTCATCATAAAACTCTAGAAACTAACAAAACATTTTTATGCTTTCGTAAACATTTCATTCTCCTTTTTTGTTGAAACATTCCGTGCGGAACCGGACTAACCTAAAGGCAAAATACGCAACTGCTTCTGATGCCCGCGTCGCGTTACAGGGGGGCAGAGAAAATATATTACTGGATGACCTTTACGCCCGAAATTAATAATGTATCTCGAATCCAAGATTAACCACAATCTTGGATTGGTGCATATCGTTCGATTGATCTTCTATCTGCATGCCAATAACTTAACTCGGCTATCCCAATTTTTTTTCGACGACAGATTGCAAGCAATCCGATCCCTCTTGACCGTTCCTTTTGATGAAAAATATCGATTGCATAAAACTATATTAAGTGTGATTTAAAAACAAATCATTCACGTAACTACTTAAAAAATCGTTCAAAATGATGTTTGTAGTTAGAACGAGTAATATTATGTCTAAAATTTACGGAAATTATAATTTCACAGTCTATTCTTGGTATTAAAACTGTGACATTATTTAGCTGAAATGGAACGTACGATGTTAGGCGTCTTACGTTTGACATATTTTGATTTTGACAGGTCATTTTGATTGCGAGTTGTGACGTTAGTTACTTAGTTATTTCCGTGTAGCAAATTTAAGAAATCATTATCTCTTGTTCTAATATATATTATATTAGAACAAGAGATAATAAGAGAAGTAAGAGTTCTAATATACAGTAAAATGGATTCAGAAATCGTAAGTACTTATTGTTTTATATAATATGTTTCTAAGTTGGCGTGCTTTCTTTATGACGCTTACTATTCCCGCCTTATTTGTAACATTGATGTTAATCATTATAATTTTCTTTTACTAGCTAGGTAAAAGGCAAACCTCTTACAAAAGAAGAGACAAAGTTTTTGCTTGACCTAATAGAAGGTAGCAAAATAATAACTACCAAAACAACCAACGCCACAAACAACAAACTCAAAACTGAAGAGTGGATTCGTTTGGCAGAGCGGTTCAATGCCACAGCTACGAATTGTCCGAGAACACCACAGCAGTTGCGTTTGAAGTGGGAAAATTTAAAAAAGAACTCGCGCAAGCGCAGCACCCAAATAAGGATGAACCAAATTAAGGTTATCTATTTCTAACACATGTATATCTTTATAGTGTAATGACATGTTGTAAAATAATGTTAATTTAATATTTTTATTGCAGACTGGTGGTGGTCCTGCCGACTATATACCCCCAGATGACATATTAGACCGGGTGACCAGTCTATTAGGAAGTACAGTCAGCGGGTTTACTGTGCCTTTTGGGGGTGATAAGGAAATGGCTTGGTTTGATGTTTGTAGTGGTGCTGATGGTATAGTTGGAATAAGTGGTGATGTTGAAAAAATTGGAAATGTGACGGTGCAGACAAAACAAATAGTGGATTCAAGTGAAATCACAATCTCAACACCATTATCTAATGAAAAAGGTATTGAGACTGTGGTCGCTGACTACCAAGTGTTGGATGTAGTTGACCAAAATCTGATAACTCCTAATAAAACCAAGAGGCTTACATTTGGTACACCTAGAGCAGGTAATGGTTGTTTTGTCGATTTTTGATTTATTACTGATTAATGTTTCTTGTTTTTTTTTACCTTCCTTACTTTCTTTAGATTTATGTAATACAATATTTATTAATTTAACCTTGTGGAGTATTATTTATGTAAGGCTTATTTAATTGTGTCCATGCAAGCTATCACATCACATATATCACAGGAAAATCAGACTGTCAGTCATAATCATTTGTATAAGATCTTTTGTTTATGAGATCGACTCTTTTATGTTAATAGTTATAATCTCATTAAAGTATGTTAACCTCCTTACTAAGTTGGATATAATTGCTTTTTCTTCACACTGTGATCTTATAGATGAGATGATAGAATTTTATGAACACTGATGTCTTTGAAACAGCTAAACATAAACAAAATCTCATTATTGCATCTACAGTATTATTATATGATAAATTTAATGAAAAAAAGTGACTGCACTTATATTGATCTCACATTTGCTTTGTTTTCCAGTGAAAAAGAAATTTAAGCCAGATGAGAACAGGGCAGCCAGGAACACTGCAATAGCTGAATATTATTCAGCGAAAAAACAATGCTTGGATGCCAATTTAAATTATATGAACTTAGAAAATGTAAATTAAAAAAAACTAAAGAATTTAGAGCTTAAATTGAAAAATGAAAAGCTTATGTTAGAGACTGAGAAATTAAAATTAGAATTAGAGAGGATAAGGAAGCAATAATGTCTAGTGTAGTATAATAACTTTATTACTTAATTATTCTGAAGCTTAATAGTAGTTAGCAAATTTGAATATATAAATGAATGTGCAATTGTATAAAATTTAGGGAACTTTTGCATGTAAGTAGGTATTGTTTTCAGCTTATATAATATGGCCTTATTGACCCAGTTGACAAAGCAAGTTGACGCTAAATAAAATAGTGATGAAGAATAAAATTATTACATATGAAATTAAATTACTGTTTTCATTGCCCTTATATTATTGTTTATTTTTAAAGTTAAATACCTCAACTGAGTTATTTTTAGCAAACAACTGTTTTTTTACAGCATTATTTGTTGACACCTAAATTTTAACAATGCATATAATTATAAGGTCTAACTTATTTTGGACCAGGTTAAACAATATTTTAAAATATTTGTATAAATTCAAAAATCATTAAAATAAGTTAAATTTTCATTTATTGCATTCCCCATTACAAAATAATAAAAAGTCAATGCTGTTAGGCTTTCTCTACCAGTCAACCCATAGTTCTATTTTTGTGAAGTAATTGTGTTAATATAAATCCTTTATATTTTTATCTATCATAGCATCATTTATTGGCACGCTTTACTCATAAAATGAATTAAAATACCAATCTAGGATAGCAAAAATTGGATCAGGATTGATTATTAATTTCGGGCGTTATACTGTCTGGAAAAAAAGAGGGTGTAACATGTGAATGGAGTAGAAGCCTGGCACTGATATTCTACAAAAAAAATTTTTAATTAAAATCCATCGAAATTCAAAGCATATCCACCCTACTCTATGAACGCCAATAAAACAATAAATTTGGTAGGCATCTTTGACCTTGTTGTTTTTACATAATGATTTCTTATATTTACGTGAACACTACATATTAATTAAAACTACTTTTACGGATTTCATCGCGTTTAATTATACTTTTAATTATTTTTATTTTTAATTCCCGACGTTTCGGGTGCTTTCCACCCATGGTCACGGGGGACTGAGGTGACTGACGTTCCGATGTCATTGTTTAACCCGGAGTACCTTCAGCTTTTTAATTATTGTTTATGGTCCGATCTATGCAAAATGAACTGATTATGTCCTGAGGTCTTGCAGTGGTATGCTTGGGTTTAGTTTTAATTTTATTGATTATAGGGTCCCAAGCAGTTGGTAGTACCCAGCCTCCTTCTCTATTGAAATTAGGATGTTTTTTAATTTCAATAGCCTCACGTATCATCCTTGGTAGGAATCGGTGTTCTTTCGCGAGGATTTGTGGTCTATCAAATCTGATGTAATGGTTGGGGCCGTCTAGGATATGATCACAAACTGCAAACTTCCCGGAACGTTGATGCTGGATGGAAAGCACCCGAAACGTCGGGAATTAAAAATAAAAATAATTAAAAGTATAATTAAACGCGATAAAATCCGTAAAAGTAGTTTTAATCAACTTGTTGTTTTTTTTTAAAATATTGTCAGACGTTTAATTCAAAAATTTTATTTTTATTTTTGTGAAATATCAGTGCCATAGGCTTCTACTCCATTCACATGTTACACCCTATTTTTTCCAGACGGTATAAAAGGTCATTCATTATAATATTATATGTCTTAGGCAATTAGAAAAAAGGAACCGCTATCTTGAGACTTGTTCATAAGAAAATCACATGGTTTAATAAGACCATGATTCGATTTACATGAACTATCGTATATACGTATCGTATATCGCATACAACAGCATAACAGGAGCAGCGTCAAATGCTGCAAGCATCTGAAACTATGATTGCTAATCCACATACCAATTGAAGGTTATGACAAATATTTTTTTAATGTTAGAAGCCCATGTCCACTGACGGACTTTTATGGCCTGATAAACTCAAAATAAGAAAAACTTTGTTCATAATTTATTGATTGCTATTGTTGATGAATCATTATCATTACAGCCCTTCACAATTCCACTGCTGAACATAGGCCTCTCACAAAGAATGCCATAAAGCACGGTCCTGACCCACATGCATCCACCGTCTTCCTGCATGGCCTACCAGGTCCTCCCTCCATCTAGTGGGGGTTCCATACACTACGTCTGCCGGTACGAAGCCTTTCGAGAACCTTTCTTCCCCGTCGGTTGTCGGTTCTTCGCGCTTTATGCCTGGCGCATTACCACTACAACTTACTAATCCTATGGTTATGTTGGTTATCCTGGTTTTACTGCGAATATCCTCAATTTTATCACGCAGAAAAACTACGAACATAGCCCTCTCCATAGCTCGCTGAGGGATGTTGGGCAGCAGTGATGGACGACGTCTCAGATCCGTAAGTCATCACTGGTAAAACGCACTTGTTTGTACAACCTCGTTTTCAAGTTTTGAGGTATACCTGACAAGAAGGTGTGTCGTAATCCGAACGCTGGCCAGCCGAGGTGAATCCGTCGATTGACCTCTTGGTCGAAGTTGGACTTATCTAGTCGGACTATTTATCCTAGGTAAACAAAGTTCAAGCGTAGTGCTTCCAACGACTACAGAAATTTGCTGATGATTTTTTTAAATATTGTAATTAGTCCGGGTAATCCATCGAATAACTATAACATTTTACGAGTAGCCGTAAACGCCTCGATTGTCAGGTGGATGCCACCTGACATCGGCTATAAAACTCTAATTTTGCTAGTAAAAACACTAGATTCTACTAGATTAATATAAAACAGTTATTTATATTGACGGACGGCTCAAGGAATTGAAAATTGTGTAAACTTTGAATCCTAGAAATTTGCAACTGAGAAATGAGAACTGAAGCTTTGCCGTTCATTCCTAGCGATTTCGACTTTAAAATTACAACAGCAACGACTAGAAACTATAAACTGCGCACGATATGATAGAATAGTTTCTGTTCTATCTGAAAATAAAATGTAGTATAGTTATAACACGAACGGGTCGGCTCGACCGGGGAAGGACCACGCTTTCACAGATCACGTAATAGCAGCTTAACGCTGTTGTCTTTCGTATGGTGAGTGTAGAGAACGGGAGACGCTTTTTACAGGAAATAAGGCATTCTATCTTAGTGCCTACTCACGGGTGACAACGCATCTAAATTTTCAAACGTAATCGAGGACACATGTAGATGTCGATGGGCTACAGCAATCACTTACCATCAGTTGGACATACACCTGATGGTAAGTGATTGCTGCCCGTTTGACGCCCTAAAAAGTAATGTCTGAAAGAAAGTTTTTGTGGGTCACAGTGTTAAGGGACAAAGAAAAAGTTTAAAAATATTTTTTTACCGTACAACCTTATAGCTGTATAAAGTTTTTTTTTAACTAAGGATCCATGATAAAGATAACCACTACGAATCAACTGCGCAAACACTTGACTCGGGGAAGCAGGCATTTATAATTACTAATAGCAGGTATGTGTACAAGCAAGTAAACAAAGAAATTACAAAAAGCATGAGTAATAATGGGAACCTATATCGGTATGAAGTCGATTCCATAAGTAAAACAAACAATGAGGCTGTATGCTTCATTGTTGCATGTCGCTTTGTTACTTATTGGCAATTAAAAAAAAATATGTCAAGGCTCGTACTAACGCCTGCTGCCGATTTGCGCGCCGTTACAGTCTTGAAAAGGAAATTCCTAAATTTCCGGAGAAAGAAAATGGAAATGTTAAACATTTACATTTTATTTCTCTTATTATTAATATTTCATTTCCCACTCAGAACAGGCAAGAAAGACAGTTCCAGGCAGAAATGGAGCCCTATTACCTAAGTGTCATGAGAATCGGAGACTTATTACTTGTAACGTGGCATTCCATCTAAGTCCTCACGGGTATCTATGGGTCGCAGCATCCACTTACAGATGGACTTACGGGAACCATTTTTGGAAATGATTACAGATGTATATAATACATATGTGTGCGTGAGTCCGTGTTCTTTTCAATAAATTGAACAATGTTTTATGTCATATTAAAACATTTATATACATCCTTAGAATGTAATCAGCGATTCGTGTCTATTTTTTTTTGTTAATTTAAGGAATTGACTTAAAAAAAGATATTAAAAGTAAATCACGTCAACAACGGTAAAAATTCTACATCAAAACGAGCTACAATGTAATGTAAACACGTTTAATTACATCAAAGTGTAAATTATTTTAAGCCAAACGAATGATTCAACTTCAACGTACAAATCGTCGAGAGCTAACTTAAACAATGGAATGAAATTGTCGGAACGTGTGGCGTGTGCTGTATTAGTCGCTATATGGAGCGATTGCAAATACTATTTTAATTTTGTATTCAAATCGGAGACCTTGTTACAAAGATAATTAACCGCTGACTATAGTCTCCTGTTTAGTATAATGAAACCAATAAAGACCAGCACATACCTAGGTGTTTTTATCGCAATTTCTATAGCAAGAACATTTGCAACACGAGAATAATATTAGAAAGTAGTATTAATCCAGAAAATCTGCTGATGACAGTATACTCCACAATGTATACAAAAAAATGACTGGCAGCCATCGATTTGATATAGACGAAAACAAAAAGTTTCATTATACGCACATAAAACCTACAATAAACGGACGTATATGTTTTACGAACAACTTTATTGTATCAACAGAAGCAACAGAATATTACAATTGCGCTGGCTTGAATAAAATAAATGAAACGAAATTGAGCGTCGCAATAAAACCTAGCAGGTACTGCTCATGACAATCAAATTATCGCACCCTAAATAGACGACTGTAAAAATAGAGACTAGTGCGACGACGGAGAAAAAATCAATACAATATTTAAGCGATCGGACTTTGTATATAACGGAATGTTATTCATAAAATTATCGGGGAAAATAAGACAATTTTTTTTTTGTAAACAGAAACCGTCTTATTACAAAAAGTGTTTTCTTCGATATTGTTCTTTTTAAGTAGCAGAGGCACGATGCAGCTATATACGGCAGCGGCACGGATGGGTTAGCTCGACGAGGGTAGGACTACGTTTACATTGAATACTTTTTTATTGTATAAGGGTTGCAAACGAGCACACAGTCCACCTGATGGTAAGTGATTGCTGTAGCCCATAGACATCTACATTGTCACCCGTGGGGACTGAGATGGAAAGCCTCGTTTCAAGTAAAAAGGGTCTCCGGTTCTCTACACTCACCAAACGAAACACAGCAGCGTTAAGCCGCTATTTTACGCTGGTATTCTGTGAGAGCGTAATCTTTCCCCGGTCGAGCCGACCCATTCGTGCTACAACTAAAATATAGCTGTAGCGTGGTTCTACCACGTAAAACCAGCGTGAAACAGCGGAATTATACTGCTGTGTGTGCATGGTGAGTGTAAATAACCGGAGACCCTAACATACCATATTAGTCCTCAGTGGTAGACAACGCGTCTGCATGTTGATTTTTAATCGAGGATGATATATATGTCACAGTATTAACTTGCCATAGGTTGGACTGTGTGTTCGCTTGGCACTCCTATTCTATAAAAAAGTTAGGCTTTAACTATCGAAACCTTTCAAAATGTTTCTAAATCATACCTTAAATCAGACAATATCAATAAGAAAAGTTTTGATAGAATCAGGCGTTATTTTGCGGAAATCCATTATAATAAAGATATTAATAGTTATTTTGCAGCCATTCGCTCAATTATACCTAAAATTATGTGTCCTACCTAGTTTGAAAAGCACCTCCCGGCTGACCGTAGAGTCTACATCACCTGAAGATGCCTCGTGTAGAGGCGAAACACGTGTCGTATTCGTCGTCGATGGTGTGTCTTTCCTAGAATAGTGGTGTTGGGAGTGGTGGTGCTGGGATTGGTGGTGACGGGATTAGTGCACGCAATTGAGAGAAGGCGGGAGGTGCTCTTCAAACTAGGTAAGACACATCATTTCATTTAATTGAGCGGATGGTTGCAAAATAACTATTAATATATTTAAGTAAACTTTTGTAAAAAAATACAAAATGGTTTGTAAGAAAGATTCAATCGAGCCGACAGACGTTCCGACATAGCGATGTTGAGAAATTGGAGGAATTTTGTTGCAGACGGTGGAGACGTGGTAGAGATGCAGTTGGAACTTTACGGCACGCATGTCTAGACGGTCGCTTACTGTCGGGAAATTTATTATATCTACAGGATTATGTTAAACAAACGTCTGCATTGTAACTATAACATTGTCAGCAAAGTACACAAGGCCGTCGTAACCAATTTACGTGATTCTGGTATGAATAATTTTATTCTAAATTGAGGTGTTTATTTTGCAAATTCGTACGAAATGTTGAAAGACAAAGAAGAAGCAGTTCAATGTTAAACACGTATTTTAAATATAATTACGTTTACATGATTCATTAAATAAAGTATTGAAAATTCTTGGCAATATGCTAAATTTACGGAGCATGTGTGTGTTAAAAAATTGAATCCGACTTCCAAGAACTGACATGCAATTTCCCCATAACTTCATAGCTTCGGAAGTAAATACAACTAGAAAGTGGCCTAAATATGTAGTTACATAATAAACTTTATTTTTTATTTTTCCACTCTTAGCAATGTAAAATAATTAAAATTCTACTTTTATGAAATATGCCCAAAGTCAAATCGGTTACAGTTCCAGCCAATTAAAGTCCACTGCTGATATATGATACCATGATATGCCATAGTGGCCACAAGTGGGAAGCGGGATGGCAACTGCAGTTTGTTTTTATTCGTTTAGGAAGACGCTGCTGGCCATCTCCTGGTTTGTTTTCCTCCGGGATGATATGGGGTAGTGGGTATTGTTATACCTACCGCTACTGCACCGGTATACTACAATATCAAATCGAAGATTCGCAATTGACGTAGATATCGCGTAACATACGTACAAAAAAACGTAAATATTATTTAGATTAAACTTAGTTTTATATAAAAATCATATAAAAAAGTCATGACTCATACACGCCTTGTTTTCAACGTAATATGTTTTAAGATATTCAAAGAAGCACGCGTAAGGATCCGCCGGACAAAGGGCTTCCGCAGCCCGTAAATATTTTGCTCTGAAACTTTGGACGGTGGCCAAGCTGTAGACGTTAACGAACGTCTTTAAATACCTTTTGAACCGCGGGATAAGTCCGATCCGATCCATCAATCTGTCTTGATCCGCTATTAGCAGGCAGTGTATGACAATAGTCTAAATGTGCCGTGTAGGGGCTGCGTTAAGAATCTTTCACCACATTTCATCTAGTGGGTATTGCGAGAGGCGTCTAACAATACGTTTGCACTGAGAAACATCGAACACGTAATGTTTTGAAATAAATCGCATAAAATAAATCACACAACATGTTTTGTTGATGGTGGTGTAGCGGCGCTGTCGTCGCGCCACAATCGAAATACACCGAAGTCTAAATCACGCTATCAACATTCCGAATCAGAAACAGTATATATAGAACATCTCCGAACTATCACACGGAGTGTCGGCCGCTCCCCGGGCAGAACACCTTGCCCGGCGGGAGATCTCCCCTTTTCCTTTCACGGCCACAGTGGTGACCCCGACGTGATCTGAACACGCAACCAACAACCTTCGGAAACGTCAAGCTTCATCATCGTCATAAAATACTCCACCCATTCGCTCCCGAGCAGATATCGTCTGCAGTCTTCATATCCTGCAAGCCATCTAGCTTCACAAGGTTCATCGCAGCACTGGAATAATAATGCTTCCTGTTCCTTCAAGCTACTCTCTGCGCTATACAGTGTTCGGCACGGCTCTGAGCCTTACTGCTCGCCTCTGCTTCACGGCACTCTCGCAGATTACTTGCCTTCTTCTCGACTCACCGCAGACTACAAGGCAATCTCCTGGCACTTGCACATTCGTCGACAACGAGACTGCACTATCGACCTCCGGTCTGAGCAGGGGGGTGATGTAGCGGCGCTGTCGTCGCGCCACAATCGAAATACACCGAAGTCTAAATCACGCTATCAACATTCCGAATCAGAAACAGTATATATAGAACATCTCCGAACTATCACACGGAGTGTGAGCCGCTCCCCGGGCAGAACACCTTGCCCGGCGGGAGATCTCCCCTTTTCCTACACAGCCACAGTGGCATTCGCACTCACAAAAACTGTGTAAAATTTTCAAAAGATATTCAAACTTATCTTTCAACATGATAATATTTCTAAAAATTTGTTTTCAAACATTTTGTTTCTGTATTTATAAAGATATAATATAGTTAAAGTATGTAATGCACAATAAACTGTCAAACATATTTCACTATAACATGTTCTATGACTATGCAAACCTAACTTTAAAGAACACCAGTTCGTTATAAATTCTAATGCTTTGTAAGATACATTTGGTAATAATGTTTCAGAGATAGAGTAGTCACGATACCAGGACTCCGTCACTCACTCATGGTCTCGCGTTATATACCTACCGGCTCCCGGGAGTACAAGTATCAGCCGCACGCTTTAATGATATAATTTAATTCATTTTAATTTTATAATTTAATTTTTAAACATTAAAATTAAATACCTAACAGATTTATTAATTAAATAAAATTAACCATAAGGAGCAAAATTACTTAATAGAAAAAAAGAAATATGTATGTTATAGAAATGATATAGTAGTAAGTGATTTATCGCCCATGATATTAAAATTGTAAACAGCAGTAGACTTATATAAGATATAAAAATATTATTTACGTCATTATGATTCCGCATAAATGGACTTGGGTTTTTCTAATAATAGGGAAGAAACGTCATATTGCTGAGACTGGCAGGATAGTACTATTGTCATCTAACTATTTAAATTTCTGTTTTCAATAAATCGCCAATTTGCTCGACAAACTTTCGCCTAGGGCGTCCCTTCCCGACTCTGCCGTTAATTTTCTATTTTATTAAACATAAACAAATATAACAACGTTTATAATCTTTCATAAAATATTTACTACACTATTATTACATACACTACACACATTATATTACTACTTTCAAAGGACGATAACCATTCGATATAAACATAGGTAATTCCAAACAAGATTAATACAGCAGTTCCTGTTCACGTTGCATAACTGGACAGCTTTCACTCGTTTGTTAAAACGTAGGTCGAAGCACTGGAATTAGATAAAATTAATTCCAAAACTATAAAGACATTTTACTCTCTTCATAATTTAAAAAAGTGCAGTAAACTATATTATTTTAAAAGCACTTCAAAATAATGAAGCCGAAACAAAAGGGAGATTACGTAGAAGGATCAAGAGCGATAACAAAGATCGTTCACAATCACACCTCTCACTGAAAGCAGAACAAGAGATTCGAAGAATAGTACATTGTGTATGTACTATTCATCATTTCCTTTTTTTTTCTAAAACTGATTGAATACCTTTTTGAATTTGCTTTGATTTAATAGTTTTATTATGGGTGACAAAAGTTGTTAACTCTGTGCCACTTATAGTATCAAAGCTTGCTCTCTTTTTTAGAACTACGAGTATGTATTGTTTAAAAGAGCACAGTATTCAGCGAGCAATAAAACTTTAGTTGCTTCAGCTAAATATTTTTTTTAATAGAATAGGATGACAAACGAGCGCACAGTCCACCTGATAGTAATTGGATTGTATGGCCCGCAGACATTTATCACCGATTAAGAATCAAAATGCAGATGCGTTGTCACCCCTGAGGACTAAGGTGAAATGCCTCATTTCCAGTAAAAAGGGTCTCCGGTTCTCTACACTTATCATACGAAACAGCAGCATTGAACTGCTAATTTAAGCTGGTATTCAGTGAGAGCGCGGTCCTTACCTGGTCGAGCTGACCCATTCGTGCTGCAACTAAAACAGACAAATGATCATCATCTTCTTGTTGACAATATGGCCCAAGGACACCTTTATTTAATGTCGATTGAGAATCAAAATGCAGAAGTGTTGTCACCCATGACCCCATGAGGACTAAGATAGATTTCCGGCCTCGTTAATAAAAAAATCTAAAAAAATTCTTTTCTGTCTCAGTCAGTCTGGGAGAGCAGAATTTTTTTACGTATTTTGGCCGCCAAATGGCATTGCTCGTACTGCTGTGTCAATCATGAATGATTCGTTAGTATGTGCTGGTACACTTAAAAGATTATTGATGGTTCATTCATCTGTTTTTGAATGTTCCGGTACAACCAATCACAAACAATTGACGAAACCTTTTTAACTCGTGATTGGTGTGAATTGTGAATGCGTCGAAAACCGACCGAATCCCGAATGATCTGAATGAATTGTTTTTAGTGTAGGGCACTGGAGCCCGAAATGCTCCATTTGAATGATCGATCCGAATGTACCGGTACGCGTGACGAGATGTACTAGAATCATTAGGTCACGAGAAATGAATGATTGACACATGTCTAAGAGCCAGTATAACAACAGGCTGTAAAGCAAAACAATTTAGATCTCAGAAGAGATATTCTGTAACCTTCTTTGTTTAAACTACGTTTCAAGAGTCCATGTACTGTCACTACGGTTTTATTAAATAAAAGTTCTCCGGCTTCCCGCACTCCCCACACGAAACACAGCAGCTTTATGCTGCACTTTGATCTGTGCGAGCGTGATCCTTTCTCTTTCCCGGTCATGCCGACCCAAAAAAAAAATACGTATTTTCCAATCACTATTAATAATGCGAAACAAAGCCATAAATAGCTGCGACAAATAACTACATAATCTTATTTTAACGATTTACAATCGTTAATACGGTTAATTATCGCTATTTACTCAACAGAAAGAAAGGCGTATTTAGTAGTTGTTGATACGCAAAAGGGGTTTCTACGCTGTAGTAACTTATCTAAAGTTTATATTACAAATGCCGGTGGTATTGCGCGGTAATTTTATTGTAATCTTCATAACGAAAACAACAAGCTAGACACGCCTTTAGGATACAAATATTTATAATAAGTTGTTTGAAAACAGCAAAACATTTGATTCTGATTATTTTTTTTTATAATTTTCCACTTCTACGTAAGTATCTACGTCGACTTTTAAAGACGTATTAAATGTCTAACAAAATACTTGTAATTGTAATTAAGTATTATGTGTGTATCGCGTATTATGTAACTGTCTTATCCTAATATTATTAATTGTCATCTAATACTTTTTAAATTAGTTTAAAACAGGACGTTTCATAATCGATGTAGTTATATTCACCGATTGCTCGGAAATGACTGAACTGATTATTGATTTTTTTTAAATTTAAATAGGCTATACGTCAGGTGTTGTCCCACATAAATTTGAGGAAATATTTTCACTCCCAAAGGTGGAAATATTTATGAAGATTTGAACGCAACTATTTAGACACAGAAATCTAAATAATAAGGCAATATTTAGATTTCTGTGTATTTAGACGACATTGCAGTTACATTGAATTTGTGATATTCCTTAAACTATTCAAAACGATAATAATTGAGCATTTAACAAAAAAATACTGTGTATACTGTCTTAGCAAATAGCTTCTAAAGACTTCGTTGAAATTCAAGCTCAGTTCCCGATTTTCAGAATCAGGTAGTCTGGTTACTGAGCCGTGTAATCGTCAATTCGCTATTTAAACAGCTTTTTTTTAAATATAGATAAATAATAATATTTATTGAAAGTTAAACCAGCCTGCGAGTATATTATACAACATACGTTTCACTGGACACGAGCTCATTTTAAGATTTTTTTGGACCTAAGCAGAGTCGACTGTATTTTATAATTTTGACTTATTTTAAATTATGCCCTTAAAATATTTTCATTTTAAAAAATTACTACTGTGTACTAAAAGGCGCCGAAAAACCGAAAAGCCTTGTAGGTTTTTCATTTTTTCGGGGATGTGTTTCTTTATCACCGAGCACTTAAAATTACCGAATAAACTAAAAAATGGGATTATTGTGGTGCCGGCGGGGATGCTTTTGTGGTTGTAGCACGAATGGGTCGGCTGACCGGAGAAGGACCACACCCTCGCAGAATACCAGCGTATAATAGCGGCTTAATACTGCTGTGTTTCGTATGGTGGTCGAGATTCGGAGACCCTTTTTTTTACTGAAAACTCAGATGAAGTAAGAAAACTTTTTTACTTCATCTGAGACTGAAAACGACGCATTGCATCTTAGTCCTCAGGGGTGACAACGCATCTGCGTTTTGATTCTTAATCGAGGCTAAATGTAGATGTCTATAGGCCACAGCACTTAGCATCAGATGGACTGTGTGCTCGTTTGTCACCCTAATTCTATAAAAAAAATGAACTTGGTAACTGACGAGTGGTTGGCCACTCTCGCCTGAACTACCTCGGCCTAATCAATTTATATTTACAACGAAGTAAGCACTAATTTTCCGCATACAGTGAGAATCCAAACAAACAGACAAATGGTTTCCGATTAACCGTTGCTGCGCGACCGCCAATGTTTGTACAATTTGTGTAATGGAACAGCAAAGTAGGTTAAGTTTGCGCAAAAAGTTGGATCGTAATGACCAAGAGCCAAGAGACGAATGTGAACGTGCGGTACCGCACGGTGCACGTGTGCCGTTACCCCGTTCGCTCGAAGCCAGGCCATATCGGATACCGTAACACGCCTTGTATGGGTACTCGCCAAATTATAACTGTTTACTGTACACACTACACAAGCCTCATCAGAAGCCATATTCATGTTGACTCTATTTATTTAACCTTATCAGTCGTATCGAAGTAACTGAGCGGTGTCTAATTTGACATGAGAACTTTCACCTATTCCGTTATTAAATTTATATTTTTTTGTAGTAGGTTATTAAATACTTTATACAACTTGCAATTACTTTAAATTGGATGTTTTTAATTGTTAATCGAAATTGTAGTATTTAAAAAGTAATTAGTATTTGCATTAACGATATTTCGATTATATTATGCACTTAAATATACATAAAATAATGATAAGACATACAATGAGTCAAAAAAATCACGCCTTCATATCACGGAATACAATAATTAGGTACTGTAAATGTACAAAAGCGCACTATAATGCGATGAATAATGCATATTTATTTATCTACTATAATTTCTGCACATCAAAATGCAGAAATGAAAGCGAAAGCTTACCCCTTGCCAGAGAAGATACGTAATTATTTCAGACGTCGGTATATCCACAGCTAAACGAACCTGCCACAGCACTGTATGCAAATTTATTTATTGCGCAGTAGGTGAAAAAAACATTATAATATATAATTAACCGCACTAATTTTAGCTAGTTTACACGATAACACGAGAATTTCAAGAGTAGCGGACGTGCGGCAAAACACGTCTATCGCGCACGAACTCCGCCCGCAAACAAAACAAAACAACACAGAAGCAGAACAGCTTGTTGCTCGACTCGAGTCTCGGGCCCCGCTTGTCAACAAACAAAGAGGGCTTGGCTCGGAGAGCGGCTGATCGGTGTCGACGCGCGGCGTGGCGTCGCATTTGCGCAAGCGCAACTCCCAGACACACACACGAACACGCCAGTGTGAATGAACATGTAAACAACGTATTTTTTTTTTGGAGTTTATGGCCTGATTTAGACCTTTAGGCCAAAGTGTAAACAACGTAGAGTTCGCTATACTACAGAATAAATAATAGCTATTATTATTTACGTACTATAATTTATTCTATGGCTATACTTTGATCTTTGCGAACGAAGTAAGCGGACACAAAGCACAAACACATACGACGTTTCTTTTGATTCACACACGGTTACACGTGAACGCACAAAACATGCGTGACACTTTCGATTTACCGCAAAATCATAATCAGACAGTGAGATAACCACAAATCGGCAAAAAAAAATTCCAAAGGACGTAATATTTTCACTACGTTTTAATTTAAGGGCCTTTTAAATGTTGTTACTACAATATTCAGAACATAAAAATTTTTCCATATCTCATAATATTGTCAAAAATCGTAAGAAAATCTATTATGATGGGAAAAGTCAGACCGTCTTATTACAATTTTATAAATAGGTTAAATTATTAAATTAGGTTAAATAGTCTCTTTCAATAAAGAAGTCCCGCGGAAAATAAAATATAAGGTATGGAATTAACTAACGTCCTCCGGACCGAATTACGGCGGCCAGCCTCTACGGAGACTAGCCATCGGCGCTGGACAGTATTGTCACGGTAATATTATCTATACAGTATTGTAACTCGGCCGTATCTTTCAAATAAATGCCTACAGCCGTGTGGCACGTAAACATGTGATATAGGGTTACCTGCTTCCAGCATTTTTACATTTGCCTACTTTGTGTTTCCATTTAGTTTTATGATTGTAAATATACTTTTTATATAAACAAATAAAATAGGTACTTTGTGAATTGAATAGGAAGTGTTCAATAAAAATGCGTGTCGTTTTTTGATTGGTAGATTTAATTTAAAAACCATGTTTATGTTTGAATAACAAATCGGTTAAATAAATTTGCGACCGAAAAATATTTGCACCTCGGCTGAGACTTACGAAATGCTTTATTATTAGATTTTTAAATATAAAAAATCCGCTTTCTAATATAAAGCTAAAAATAATATAAATTAAAAATTGTTTTGGGAAACATGGACAACGTGGAGAAAAGGAATATCTTTTAATTGGTTATAGATACCTGCAGCTACTTTACAATTTATATGTTTGTTTTTAAATGAAGTTCAGATTTATTATTTCTTTATTTCTATTCTATTATTTATTTCCTCCATTTTTTATATATTTCACAAAATCATCACTGCGGCACAGTCTCGACTGTCTGCATGCCGAACGCATGCCGAGATCGAGGCGCGTAGGCATAGCTCTCGCTTCGTCCGTTTGTATGAAGTTGGAATACTGTGTATATAATATTACCGTGGTATTGTAGTGCCCAAGTGTATGCGCAAGCACGGGTACTTCTCTATACTCCGATGGGACGATCATCCGACACGACCGGAGAACGGTAAGGCGCAGGACCAACAGCTTTACGTGCTTTCCGAGGCACGGAGATGAAACACAGTCAACTTCCTGGCTCCGTGCAGCTACTGAGAATTTCTCTTGATAGAAAAACCCAATAACTGATTTTTTTAACCCAATAACGACTAGACCAACGAGGCAGTCTTGGTAAAGTCGAGGTAGTATGGAATTACCTATCCAGCAAATGTCTAATTTTGTTGTTAAAATAGCAACAAAATTAGACATTTGCTAGTAATAAGACCGAAAAAGATCTTATGACCTCCGATAGATAGCGGTGTCAACCTTAAGATGACATACACACAGACATCTTTCGAATGATGTCGGCAAAGGGCTAGAGGCAAAATACCCGGACCGCAACATGCAGCAGGCAGGCGTGACACACCTTTTTTATAGGATAAAGGTGACAAACGAGCACACAGTCCACCTGGTAGTAAGTTGATGCTGACGCCCATAGACATCCATATTCATCCTTGATTAAGAATCAAAACGCAGATGCGTTTTCATCCCTGAGGACTAAGATGGAATGTCTCGTTTCCAAAAAAAAAGGGTCTGCGGATCTCTACACTCACCATACAAAATACAGCAATATTAAGCTGCTATTTTACGTTGGTATTGTTTGAGAGCGTGGTCCTTCCCCGGTCGAGCCAACCCATCGTGCTACAACCATAATATAGCTGTAGCGTGGCTCTACATCGTATAGAACCTACCTACATATTACATCCTACATATAAAGTGCGACTGGAGATACCGCCTTCGATAGGAGGCTAGAAGCTATAAGTCATGAGGTCGTCCTGGGCTTTCCCATGGTTGCATGGAGGGATGGATTCTATTTTACCACTATTACACGGTATAGTCAGAGTGAAAAAGAATACGAAAGCTTCATACAAGTGTCTTTCAATGCAGATACACAAGCGCAGGCTTTACCTAAGAAAGCACCAAAGAAAATAAAGCATATTATGAGTTATATTTTTCTTTGTTACTATACCTACATATTGTAGATGAACGACGCGCTTGTGTGCGTGCATTGCGAGACGCTTTCGCAAAATCATAACCGTTTCATACCCTCACGTGGTAAAAGCATGCTGCAACTATATTATGGTTGTGGATATGAGTCCGTTCGACCAGGGAAGGACCACACTCTCATAGAATACCATCGCAAAATATCGGCTCAATGCTGTTGTGTTTCGTACGGTGAATGTAGAGAAACAGATACTCTTTGTACTGGAAACGAGGCGTTCTATATTTGTCCTTAGGGGTGACCACGCATTTGCTTTTTGATTCTTAATAGAGGATAGACGTATGTGTCTATGGGCCTCAGCATCCACTTACCATCAGGTGGACTGTGTGCTCGTTTGTCACCCTTTTTCTATAAAAAAAACACCGATTTCATAAAGCTTAAACATAATGTAGAAGCTTCTCAAGTTGGTGTTAAACATGGTAATGTCGATGGATGAAACCTCCGATTTCAGAAGCTATTCAATCACGTGGAAACTACAGTTTTTTATACGTGACACGTACTTGACTACAGTTATATTAGTAGTATAATTGTAGCACGAATGGGTTCGCTCGACCGGGGAAGGACTACGCTCTCACAGAATACCAGCCTAAAATAGTAGCTTAATGCTGCTGTGTTTCGTGTGTTGAGTGTAAAGAAGTGGAGACCTTTTTTACTGGAAACGAGGCATTGATTCGTAATCGAGGATAGATATAGATGTCTACGGGCCACAGCAACCACTTACCATCAGATGGACTATGTGCTCGTTTGTCACCCTATCTTATAAAAGAAAAACAATATTCCTTTTAGTTTTCGAAGTCGGTTTTAAATATTTAGCAAAATAATAGCTATTGGGAAGGACCATACAAAATTACAAACACGCCGACGAGCAATGATATGACAAGAATCGAAACAAAAACAAGCCTGTTATCGTATAATGCTTATCGAGCATTGGAAGACGATATCGCGATAAACCGACGACCGTGAGAAATAAATGTACGTAGCACACTCGTAAGTCTAGCTCGAGTGCGGATAGAATATGCCCACATACTCCTTTGTCACGTTCTGTTATATGATAAGATAGGAGTGTTCCAAGAATTTATATTGCAAGAAATTATATTATCACAAAAGGACGTAAGAGCCTTTACTTATACGATGATGATGATGATAAAAAGCTGACCGGTTGTTGTAGCTTGTGAAAGAGGACATCCGCAGATATGTGTAGCATTTTTATCAGTAACCAGAAATAGAGAGGATGTAAACAAATATTCACGAGCGGTAGGTACCACCTACTTGTGATTAGAGGGCAGAGACAGTTGCCGTGAAACCGACTGAACCAGAGAGTGAATTATAGAAATCAAATACCTACAAAGCTTTTACAAAGAAATAAAGAACGATCAAAAACTTACATCTGTATACATATGTACAGATTTAAAAAGAATTTTTGTTTAATCAAATGAAATAAAAAAAAATCTATTAAAAGTCTATGAGTCTGATCAGTGGCGTAGCGTGCCCTGTATCAAAATTAGTCGGGGGGCCCAAAAGAAGGGAGAACATTTCTCACAAATGAAACTAAAATGCTTGCATTAAATTAAAATAAATATATATTGATTATACATTATCGCTTCCTCCTAGAAATTGAGCTAGCCAAACAATTCAAATTATATATACACTTTTCTTGCCTTTTCTTCGGCAAATACATTAAATCATCTATAACTGAAGACGATTTCAGTTTTTCTAAAATTTCTGCCTCTATAGACAATAGTGACAAGTTTGATAATCGTTCCTGCCCCATCGAAGTCCTTAGGTAATTCTTTATAACTTTTATTTTTAAAAAACTTTCAGCTGTAGCGGTTATAACTAGAAGCGTCAAGAATAAAAAGCATGCTGTTATCACCTCCGGAAAACTGGATACAAGGCTATTGAATTTTATCAGCAATAACTTCATGAGTTCCTTAATGGAATTAATTTTTTAATTTCAGATTTTAGACATGTTTTCAGAGCAATTAATTGTACATAAAGATTAACTGAGATGTCTTTACTCTATTTAGCCGACAGTTTTCCGAAATTATTTTTATCACTTTGTTTGAAAAAGATATGAGTTTCTCCGGTTGTAATACTTCGAATATATTACTCAGGTGACAAAGGCTCTGAAATCTTTGTTTAGCTTGAGAAATTAATGTATCTAAACAGCAATAGTATAATACATAGTCCGGGTCTGAAATTCTCTCATCTTGTGATAACTCATCAAAAAACGCTTCGTTATCTTTCGCCTTTTATTTTTGAAAACAATTGTTACCCTCCACTCTTTTGCTAAATCTCTGGACTCATTAGCCAACCAATAATTTAGATTTCTTATTTCGCTCAATCATTCAAAAGATTACTTAATAAAATACTAGCTTTCTGTAAGTCATTATTTTAATCTGTAAAGCTTTCGAAACAGGATAAATGATTTCAAATAGAAAGAAAAATGTGACGAGCACTAAGAAATCATAACTCTCTAAAATGTTAATTACCTATATATTTATATTCTTCACGTTCATCTTTTTTAGTAAAAATTAAATTTAGTTGATACAAAGTTTTCATAATTTATAAATAATTTTTATAAATTAATAAAATCTAATAAAGCGTAATTCTTTGAAAACCATCTAGTAGCACATACCTTTTTTAAGGGTGATTTTATATTTTTCAGATGAATCGCAACTCAACATTGCCCAGCGATTTATATAATTGCTAAAAAAAGTATATACTTTTTTTTAAATTATCGAAAAAATTCGACACTTCAATAACATGTTTCGCAGCAATACATGTTCAGCACAATGAACATAATCCTTATTCAGGGCATGCTCTTTTATAAGGGCTTGTAATCCACCATATACACCCGACATAATAATTGCTCCAACATAACTCTGTCCTCTACATTTAGGAAATCAATTCCATATTCTTTAATCGTATTTAAATCTTCAGTTTTAAGTCCTGCACTGCAATCGGATACTGCTATAAACCCCAAAAAGGACTCACAAATTTTTAATTCTTCAGGTACATTATCATCATTTTCTGTTATCGAGATATATCGAAAAACAACAGAAAGTTGGTCAATTTTTGACAAGTCTTGTATTGTATCCAAAATAATTGCCGGAAATGGAGCTTTTTTAATTTCTAAAATATTATTATTCCTAAATGCGGTACCAAGCAAATTAATAATTTTATTTTGAATCGTAAAACTTAAATAATTTATTTCGCTTTTCTGTTTTAAAAAATTTCTTTCAAAATAGGATCATAATTGTATAGTAAACGTAAAATTGACATGAAATTTTCAGAATCAGAATCATGACCTCTTAAAGGTACATTACAAGATACTAAAGTAATTATAACTTTAATTATACGATGCAATAAATCTTTCCAGAATGTAATTTTACAATTGATTTCACTTTGCAGTAAAGTATTGATGTTATTTCCTTGTAAGCAATTATTATAAGATGAGGATGCATGTTTTGAGTTTTCATGGTCAAATATACATTGCGTAAAATTGCTTCTAACGGAAACACCGTCAACCCATGCAGAGGAGTACGATTTGCTTTGACAATCTGCTAATAACCAACAGAAGTGGCAAAAATATTGCTCTCCGTGGCTTGTCAATATAATGTAAATTGTAATGTAAAACCGATGTAGGATGTTGATAAATTTTAGGCGCACGCTTAGACGGGGAAAAGGATTGCTTTTTTGACTTGTCATTTATGAAGTGAAAACTCTATAGGCACGTATGACAGTTTTTAACATATTTTCCCGGGAAGCACGAAATTAAGTGACATTGTGGATAATATTTTACAAATTTTTGATTACACCCTTTAGGGGCCCCCTTAGCCCGGGGACCCCGTATCATTGATACGGCTGAAATGGCGGTAGCTACGCCCCTGAGTCTGATAACAACCAGCAATAGGGATTATCCTGAGGATAATTGGAAACTTATTCAGAAATTCGTTGCGTAATGCGTATATTTTTCTGGAACATGAAGACAAACAAGAGCACCTAAAGTACATTTTTGTAAATATAACTAAAGAGATGATTTAAAAAAAATACGCTGACTTTATGATTTAATATATCTAATTTTCAAAACATCCACATTTTTATTGATTTAGCGTCGAAATTAAAACATACTAAATAAAAATTATTTCAAAATCGTCACATAGCGGCATGTCGAGAGTTGAGCACTCCCTCACGCTCGCGCGTTGTGTGGCGTGCGATTCCACAGCTAAAGATGGACAAATACAAGAAGAGGTTTTATTGTAACTATTTAGCCGATATTCTAGTTACTAACGTGCTTATGATATTGATTAGTCCACTCATAAAAAATTTAACTTTTAGTAAAAATAAAAACAAACTTCAAAAAATAAAGGTCAGCAATCGTATTACCCTTGCTTCTACATAATCTGATATCTCTGTCTGATCTGATGTCATCTGAAATCCACGCAGAATGAGCTTATAGTATCTTGGAGTCTTAGTCTTGGTCCAAGCATACAACTGTAATACTTCAAGATACTATAAGACCATTCCGCGTAGATCCGATCAAAAATGAATTATTTTTTCATGAAGGTAGCCGTGAAGTAAGTAATTTTTTTTTTATAGAATAGGATGACAAACGAGCACACAGTCAACCTGATGGTAAGTGGTTGCTGCGGCCCATAGACATCTACATCTATCCTCCATTAAAAATCTAAATGCAGATGCGTTGTCACCCGTGAAGACTGAGATGGAATGCCTCGTTTCCAGTAAAAAGGGTCTCCGGTTCTCTACACTCACCATACGAAATACAGCAGCATTAAGCTACTATTTCACGCTGGTATTCTGTGATTATATCCGTATATCTTAGTTTCAATTAAACTTTTTTAATGTAATTGACTGAATGTAACTTGATAACGCTTTGAGGTCAGGCGGCAGTATAATACTTTTCATTTGAGATAATATGCATGTGCATATGCAAAAATCTATATGGATTCGATGCGGTGTCAGAGACAACCAGATCTAAACATAACAGTATTAAAATATTGTGTATATCTGCACAATTATTAGGCTCCCGTTGGAGTTCTAGAATAGGAAGGGTTCATCTAGATATAATAAGGGTACATTCTGTGATGTTAGTTGATATACTGTGATATTCCTTTTTCTTACATTAAAAATATATTATTTCAAATTAAAAAAGCTATATTGGACAAAATAACTCTTAACAGTTAACACTTCATAATGAAAATAGAAAATATTACGGACAGTAACTCTGATATAATTTTATCGTTCTTACGAGTACGTCAACTAGAATGATAAACAGTTCTTTTTATGGTTCCGTACCCCATAGGAACAAAACCACGCTAGAATCGCCAACCAAAATCTATAACGTTGTGTTCCCGTTGATCTAGAATCATAAAATTTGGCACGAAGCAAAGACTCACCAATCCATTTAAAGATTAAAAATCGTTATTAAGTAGATGTAAGAAATGAAAAATATTTTTTTACTTACAAATTTAGATTTGCAGTGTGATGTGGACCGATGTATGTTTGATAATTTTTTCCATTGCAAACTTTTATTAAACTATTAGACCCTTCATAATAGAGCTGCGGTGCGATTCTATCAAGTATAACTTCAAGAATTCTAAACTTAAGTAACATAAGAATTATAAAAAACCAATAATTTACCTATATACTAACGCTTGCCAGCCATCTGTATAGGTACAGATAACGGTCTTCCATTCGGCACGAGCCTGATAGATCTATCTCACTACAAATACGAGTTATACTCTATGTAGAGACCTTACTTACACGTAGATGTTTATGTACCAATAAGAGAAAAAATCTTAAAGTTCCACCGAAAACATTGTCAAAATAAGGGATTCGTAAAACGTCAAGCATTCCTTTAAAAAGTTGGCACGCAAACACGCATTGGCGACCCCGAACCTGAAAACCTGAAATGAGTAAGAGAGAAATTTCTGTCCGTGGCCGTTTTGTGCCGTAGGCGTAGTTATCGCATTTTAAATAAACAAAATATCGATTGTAGAGTAGAGTGTCACGGACAAGGTTGTGAGCTCTTTATTCAACTGCGTATTTGATGCATCTGATAGATTATTTTTAAACGACACAAAGGTAATAAAATGACAGGCATTAAGGGCAAGTAATTAAAATATAAAATTGATTGTACCTTAATTATGCAGTACGCATTGTTATGTTCACATTACTGAAGAAAAAAAACTACAAAGGTTCTGCGGTGATAAAATAATTGCTTATAAAAATTTCAAAATTTTCAAATAAATTTTAAAAAATAAATCAAAGTAAGCACTGAAATATATATTTTTTATAATTTCTATATAACAAAAACGTACTGAATTATTAATTAAACTACGTACAAAAACTTAAACTTGCAAACGAAGCATAAGTAATTACGAAACTAATATAAAAAGATTATATTTTAAAAATGGCGATTATTTTTTACCACGTTTGCAGATCTGAGCTCTGTTTAGTGTTTAAAGTTTTAAGTCCATCGGGAAGTTAGTAAATCGATTGATATAATATATGTACTGAATAAAACACAGACAGGCTTTGATGACAAGCAAGACAAGGCAGTGATTTTATATTACATTGTTTTCCAGTTTTTAGCTCTTTTTAAAGTTACAAATCTCTAGATCGTCAGCAAACTAAATTTCTATCGAACTTGGTTAAACTAAGTAGTTTAATTTATTCAAAGTGCACAGGTGCGTAAGTTCAAAAGAATTTATATCCAAATGTTGAAGAAAAGTTGTTAATTGTTCAACGATTACAATAATTATAATTAGCCGTTATTATGCGGCGGTGAAGGAAAACATCGTGAGGAAGCCGGCATATCTTCGAAATTAAAAAAAATCGAAGACATGAGAAGTCCACATTGGGGTAGCGCGTTCGACACTTCCTTATTCTAAAACCAACCCTCTCAGCAATGAGAGGAGGCCTGTGCATAGCAGTGTTACGCATATAGGCCGGTTACGCATATACACGATAACAAAAAGAAAATTTCTTACCTTATTACTAGTCTACTGGGTTCTCCGTCACATACAGAAAGCGACGTTGTAGCTATATATAATGAGCTATATGGAATGCCTCGTTGCCAGCAAAAAGGTGTCTATGGTTCCTTAAACGCGTCACACAATCTTAATATATATATATATATATATATATATATATATATATATATATATATATATATATATATATATATAATGTGTAGTGGTGTACAATAAAGAATAAATTGAATTGAATTCCTACTTGTTTAACTGATTAGTGTAGGTACAAATATACGGTAGAAAAGATAAAGAACATAATATTATATACTTATGTAATAAAATAGGATATAATAATATCCTCCAGGCTGAATTTAGGTCACGGCGGCTCTGTCACAACGAAAACTATCTAACTGTGCACGCCGTGGATTTACAGTGCACGAGTGTGCAAACATAGATGCACTCTATTCCTTCACTTTCATAATTCAATGGGATGAAAATCCGACACGACTGAAAAGAGATTAGGCGCAGGGCCAATGGCTTTATGTACAATGGGGTGAAATACCAAAAACTTTTTAACTCCGCGGTGCTACTGAAAATTTCTTGGCAGAAAAACTCGATAGCTATTGTTTCTGGCACGGGATTTTAACCTGGGACCTCGTGATCTGAAGTCGCGTTTAGGAGCACTAGACCGAAGATATGATCTAGTTGTTGAACGCTAAATGTTGCTGTAGAAATCGTTGGTAAAAACACCTTATTATCATTATACTGGTTTAATTACAAGTTATACGTTTTTTTTAACCTATATTACGTGAGGGTAATATGGTCATTTGGTTAATATGGTCACTTTCTTATTATACGCAAAAACTAGAGCCTTGTTTGCATAGATGACTGTGTCATGCGATAGCTCATAATCAGTCAATTAAATAATAAAGGGTCAAGAGAGAGCTGCTCTATCGAACAGTCATTTTGACAGTTGACATTTTAGCAAACATTTGAATCGGTTTAGTAGGTATTGTGTAATGTAGTTAGTTTTTTTTTAAGTAGATTTTTCGAAGTGTTCTTAATTATTGCCAAAGCTTGTTTGCTATTATTTTCTTAATTTATTAGTCAGTACCCGGATGACCGCGCTTTGTTCGGTTTTTTCAAGTTACATTTATATACAAATTACATGAATAATAGTTTTTGATCTTATAGACACAATAGAAAAAACTGAACTGGTTATTTGAATAAAAAATCATGAGTGCAATTAGTTTAATTAAAATTTTCGTATTTTTAAAAAATACTAAAAAAAGGGCCCGAAATAATAGATTTTCTCACAAAAGAAGGAAACTTGAAAAAAAAAAGGAAAAAAAGTCGAACTCAAGACGGGACGCTAACCACGGAACTCCGATATCACGCCCGAACAACATCCCATCTGAGCTATTACGATCGTTGGTAAACTGTCAAAATTTACCTTCTTATATTGTAGCAGTTTTTTTAGATCGATTTATTGCCCTCGAAACTCCCTGCACACAAAATTTTATGAAAATCGTTGGAGCCGTTTCCGAGATTCCGATTATATATATATATATACAAGAAATGCTCGTTTAAAGGTATAGGATAGGATAGTACACGACTTTATGTTTTTGTCTCTGTTCTCATCCTCGTTTTGGTTTTATATGGCAGCAAAGCTTAAGGTGATCTTATTACTCTCACGTACCGTAAATAATTTTACCGAGTAATGACTGTGTAAGAATATCCACTACTCTATATGATCCCGTGGGTGTCTTACGAGGCGACAGAGGGTAACCAAATCAAGAGATGGGGAATAACAAAATAAACTGCCGTTGCCAGCCCGCTTGCCAAGCGTGGTAGCTATGGTAAATATCAACCTTATGAAGCGATCTATGGGGGAGGCCTATGATCGGTGTTCTTTAATAGGTAGTGCCTAACGGTAACTGTAAGCTTTTATCACTTTTTCGTAGTGTATTAAAATATTTAAAGTAACCCATCCATAGAGAGTTGCTCCTCAGATGGGTTACTCTCAAATGAAGAGTGATATACTTCGATCAACAATACCAACTAGATAACGGGTCACGTATAAAATCATAGCTAAATACTGTCCCTATGAATATAAACTATGAAAGACATAAATTAAATAACATTTAGTGTGAAATCAACCTTAAATTATGACAAATAAAGTTCTTTTTTCCGTTATTGCCTTGGAAGCTACACTCTCTCGTACAAGAGCTCACGTCTCATGTGCGCTCTTATTTACGTAGATGGATATCTTGCGCCGACCCGACATCTAGTTGGTATTGTTGATCGAAGGTGATATAAGTAAATTCAGACATTTTCTTCTTATATATAAAAATCAATTGCTATCCTTTAGTCTGGCCGTTCGTCTCGCAAAAACTCGATAACGGCTCGAGCCATTTTGGAGCCATTTTTTTTGTGTGTATTTGACTGGGTCCTTGGATGGTTTAAAACTCAATTGGAGCCGGTAGGTGGCGCTGTTGCTTAGATCCAGAAATCATCCGTGCGAATCGCCAGTTTTGGATAAAATTATAATAAATTAAATTAAATTGAACTTTGTAATCGTTTATGTAATTTGCAAGGAAAAATGTACAGAATGAATTATGATATTTGAAAATGATTTTAAGAAAAGATGACTGATTTTGATGGTGAAGCTCATTTTCTGCCCAGAAAACTTACAGAGTATGCGGGTTGGTTTTACCCATTTGTTCTGATAAGCTGCTTCCACTGCATCCAGTGGAACTCGACGCAGGCTCGATTGACACTTTAGTAATAATATCTTTTTACGTGGTAGAGCCACGCTGCAGCTATATTATGGTTGTAGTACGAATGGGTCGGCTCTACCAGAGCAGGACCACGCTCTCACAGAATACCAGCGTAAAATATCAGCGTAATGCTGCTGTGTTTCGTGTGGTGAGTGTAGAGAACCGGAGACCCTTCATACTGAAATCGAGGCATTCCATCTTAGTCCTCAGGGGTGACAACACATTTGCATTTTGATTCCTAATTGAGGATAAATGTGGATGTATATGGGCCACAGCATCCACTCAACATCAGGCCTGGACTGTGTGCTCGTTTGTCATCAAATGATATGAAAAAATATATTAATAAAAATAATTTTCATCACTTCAAGTGTTTTTGTTAAATATTAATAATCTCTATAAAAATTAGCTTAATAAATGGGAAACGTGAGGGTTCATTTACGTGAGAGGAAATATCAAAAGAGAGAAATTTAAAACTAAATGAAATGGAATTTTTCCCTGCATAGAATCATATTTAAGATTAATTTGATGATTAAAAGATAGAAGTATAAATCGAGTAACCGCATTCAAAATCGTTTGAATGAAAACTCCCATTATTTTTCACGTTATCTTTGCAATTTTATCTCTGTTAAATTCAAAGGATATTTTTTTAAGTTTTAAAAGTTAAGAAGAACGTATAATAATACCTAATATCTTATGAGCTTATGACTGACGGTCATTATAATAAATAATAACTATTAATCACTCGTACTTTGAATAAAACTAAATTTACGGATTTTATCGCGTTTATTTCACTACTTTTACTTATTTTTAATACCCGACGTTTCGGGTGCTTTACAGCAACCATGGTCACGGGGGGGGGGGGGACTGAGATGTTTGACGTCCCAATGTCATAGTTAGTCCGGCTACCTTCAGTTTTTGAATATTAATTTTTGGTCCGATTTACGCAATTAACATTAAAAAAAATTAATATTCAAAAAAAAAAATTAAAAAAATAAAAAAAAAAATTAAAAAAAAAATTAAAAAAAAATTAAAAAAAAAATTATATTCAAAAACTGAAGGTAGCCGGACTAACTATGACATTGGGACGTCAAACATCTCAGTCCCCCCCCGTGACCATGGTTGCTGTAAAGCACCCGAAACGTCGGGAATTAAAAATAAGTAAAAGTAGTGAAATAAACGCGATAAAATCCGTAAATTTAGTTTTATTCAACGTGTAGTGTTCGCGTAAATTTAAGAAATCATCACTCGTACTTATAATAATTATGATTTTTCTTTTACATAAATTGGGATATATTAGCAAAGTTCTGTTCCTTATCTATACAAATAATATATATATATATATATATATATATATATATATATATATATATATATATATATATATATATATATAAAACTCAAGTGTCTGTGTGAAATGTACCACAAAATATACAAAATAACAGCTTTTTATTAAATGCAAATGAAATTATATACGGTATATACGTGGTAGAGCCATGCTGCAGATATTAGTAGTATAGTTGTAGCACGAATGGGTTGGCTCGACCATCAGGTGAACTGTGTGTTCGTTTGTCCACACTATTCTATTAAAAAAGACATAACAAAAAAAAAGTTTCTAAAATTTTGTGTGTCTGTTCGTTTGTTTCGGATAATCTCCGAAAAAGCTCGATCGATTTTGACGGGACTCTCACTGGCAGATAGCTGATGTTATAAGGAGTAACTTTTGTAAAGGATATAGGGAGAATGATATAAGGAGTACCTAACTTCTAAAATAAAAGTAGGCAACTGTTATTTCGGAAAAAGAAATAGGGTTCAGCGCAAAAACATCAAAACCTCTGAAATCCAATCATAAAAATTCATAGAATAGCTAGTTTTTAATGTATTTAGAATATAGGACCGCCATCATCATCATTCTTATCATCATTACATCGTACCATAGTCCACAGCTGAACGTAGGGCTCTCTCATAAGAGGGATATTTTCCATAGGTGCCACACTTGGCAGTCGGGTTGGTAACGGCCACAGAAATAGTAATAATAAGACAATAGAAATGAATTTGTGCTCGATTTCTTCCAAAACCGATGTCGCCACATTTTAACACAATGTATGCATTAAGCGACCGATGCTTGCGGCCGTATTATAAACATACGCAATGCACAATGATATCTAATATTTCACATTACATTGCTTAGCTAATTTGTCAATATCGCATGTTACGGTAGAACAAAAGCAACAATGGTAATTGTACAATACGAAAAGTACTAAATGAAAGTTTACTAAGGGCGTGCGTGCATGCATGCGTGTGTGTGCGTGCGTGTTCGTGGTGCGCGTGCCTGTGTGCGTGCATGAAGGTAACATTATTTGTGGAGGTAACGTTATAAAAAAAACCGACCAGTAACGTTGTGAATTTTCATTGTCTCTAGGACCAAGTCGTCGCATGACACTTAAGTTGTACAATACGAATATTTAACAACGCTGCCCGATCGACGGAGGGTGTAATGTATGCTAATTGAATCGATTCCGTCCGTTGATACGGTGCGATGTCCGGCGGTAAGGTTATGGTAAGGATGTTGATGCATTCGTTATTTATAGGACTTATATTTGTAAGGATTTATACACATTTATTTTAAAATAAAACGAATTTATAGTCCATCGCATGATAATTGGTTCTTACAGTTCATATTGTTCACACAGTTCGTTCCCACTTGCAGCCAACTTGAAAATAAGAAGGTTAATAACGTGTTGTCACCTTAGTGGACAAAGATTGAAATTCTCACATCCAGTAATTATACTAGTTCTCTGTATACTTGAGACCAAAACAGCAGCGCAAACACTGCTCTTTGACTCATCATCATCATTCATCACCATTACAGCCCTTCGCAAGTCCACTACTGAACATAGGCCTCCCCCAAGGAATGCCACAAAGCACGGTCCTGAGCCTCCTGCATCCATTGACTTCCTGTGTGTTTTACCAGATCGTCACTCCATCTAGTAGAGGGACGCCCTACACTTCGCCTGCCGGTACGAGGCTGTCACTCGAGAACCTTTTTTCCCCGTCGGTTATCTCCGTACGTAAGTTTATCACGCAGATAAACTTCGAGCATAGCCCTCTTCATAGCTCGCTGAGCGACTGCTCTTTAACTACCCTCTTACCAACTTCTGCTTCCCTATTCTGCTTTCTACCACGGACTTCTTGGCAGAAAAGTAGTAAACTATAAGTAAGTCGTGGAATCATTATAATTTTATTTCTGTCATACATGGAACTATTATAATTCGTTTTATTTGTCTTGCCTGATGACACCGCATCGTAAATTATTTAATTTTGACTGATTTTGTATTGTATTTGACTGAATAAGTTACAATTTTGAGGTATATTTTTTTAAATATTAAACATTTTTAAGAAGTACGTTTTATTTTTTATAATACACTAGCTTGCCAGGCAAACGTTGTTCTGCCCTTTGTCGTGTCCTATTAAAAACGCTTAAATTCGCACTGTCCTATCTCTCAAGTTGAGCTAAACTGCACACGGTGTGTAAATTTGATTAAAATCGGTTAAGTAGTTTAGGAGTACATCACGGACAAACAACGTGACACGTAATTTATATATATATATATTAATATAGATATTAAGATTGTGTGACGCGTTTAAGGAACCATAGACACCTTTTTGCTGGCAACGAGGCATTCCATCTAAGTCCACCGGAGTAACAACACATTTGCAATTTCATTCATAATCGATGTTAGATGCCATCTACATCCACGGGAAACTATATTCACCTGTTCTCAGGCGCGAACGCCATTCTGCCCGCAAAGTGACCCATTCCTATATTAAAGAAACGTTTCGTTATCCGCTACGACTTGTTTTAGTATATACGAAGTACAAGTAAACAATGTTTTTATTAAAATAAATTCTTCAAAAATTCTTTCCAAATTATTCGTAAGCAATTAAGGGCGACATGATATGAGACAACTTTAAGTCGATAAAATCCTGAGGAGAAAATATCAAGTTGACAGTGAAAAATAAAAAAAGGTACGCGCTTCTCGTCAACAAAAAAAAAACACTAATACGCAATACTTTATGCTGCTATTTAATGCCGATGTTTGATCGAGCGTGGTCAAGCCAACCCATTTGTATCGCAGTCATTATATAACTGCAGTTTTTTTTATAGAATGTAGTGGTTCTACTACTAAACAGTCCCAAAGTTACAGCCTATATAGGTCCCACTGATGGGTACATGCTTCCCCTCATTTCTGGTACGGTTTTAGGGCAAGTAAGAATCCGCCGCGCTGCCACAATGCGTGTGGTCGAACTTCACACGTCTTTGAAATATTTTTTTTCTTATTTCTCAGACGTGCAGGGTGCCCCACGATATTTTCCTCCACTGCCGAGCACGTGGTAAATCAGCACTTAAAATTGCAATTAACAATTTCATTGGTGCCAGCGTGGATCGAACTCGGTTTACTCGCGTACTGTGTAATTTACAGCGAGCGCTAAGCTTTTCTGAGCTACCACTGCTCTTAAACAGCCCTAATATTGTGAAATAACAATATAAGCATTACTTACCTACATTAACATAAATTGTCAAGTTGAATAATTTATTCGAAAGAACTCCATTCGCTACGATCCAACGTTGAGTCAGATTGTAATGACAATGTGTCACAATATCATGAATCTGTGATTAATATCTACTTACAGACAGTGTGAAGTATCAAAATATTTTTACACTATACAAAACATATTGACGAATTTAAAAATATAGAAGAAACTTATTTTCACGTTTTTTTTTAAATTTAAGTGTCAAACAAACTTACATTCTACTTGATGTTAAGTGGCTACTGTAGATCATGGAGAATTGTGATCGACTTTGAACAACGAACGCTCCAGTTGCGGTTGTCACCATTGATTGAGTTTGTGAACTGTTGCTTGTCGGCATAAATAGATAAGATAGACCTACCTAGACTTACTTCTAGGCAGAAAAGGATCGTACTATCCAAATCTTTTTTTATAGGAGAAGGATGACAAACGAGCACACAGTCCACCTGATGGTAAGTAGTTGCTACGGCCCATAGATATGTACATCTATCCTCGATTAGGAATCAAAAATCAAATGCGTTGTCACCCGTGAGGACTAAAATGGAATGACTCCTTTCCAGTAAAAAGGGTCTCCGGCTCTCTACACTCACCACACGAAACACAGCAGCGTTAAGCTGCTATTTTACGCTGGTATTCTGTGAGAGCGTGGTCCCTCTCCGATCGAGGCGACCCATTCGTGCTACAACTATACTACTAATATAGTTGCAGTAAGACTCTACCCCGTAAAAATCTCCTTCATTTATTTCTTTTTGTTTAATTATCTGGCTCTATCTGTTATGTTTTGGGAACCTAGATGGAGCTGGATAGAAAATGGAAATAAGAAAAGAAAATTTAAAATTTCTTACAGTAAGCCTACACAATTTATATTTCATTTTATTAGAAAATTGAATGATTGAAGGCCTTACTCTTAAAAGTAAGAAATGTTTAGTGTATACTAACGCTGCAACTTCGCTCTACCAAATAAAATAGGTTATATAGAAACATAGGATAAGAATATGGATTTTGTATATAACCTTCATCGCCGTGTGGGTGTTGGGTATACTATACTCGAATAAAGAACTTATTTACAAAATAGACGTCAATATAAGTAATGCTTAAAGTTACTTTCTCCCTCTCTATCTCTCTTTAGAAAGAGACAGGTATAGAGGTAGCTTATGTCTATTTTAAGTAAACGATAAACAACGATTATAAGTGAGGCAGTACTTAGCATTTTAAATACATACTTTACATAAAATCCGTGCCACACACCGCCATACGAGGTAGAGCGCACGTACCTGTACTGAACCGGCCTTGAATTTATTATTGGCTTTGACTCTACCGATTGCGGCACGCCGAAGCCAGCCAGCTTTGTATTCACTATTACAATGGGTGCGTTTGGCATAAAAAAGCGCTAGTAAGCGCTTGTAAGCAAAATGGCGATCGTAAGCGGTAAGAGCTGTCAAATCGTAAGTAGCTATTTTCCTCTAGGACACGATGTTGGTTTTAACCGGGGAACCTAACCTAATTTAAAATATGTTTGTGAAGTATTCATATTAAAAACTTACCAATCATGAATTTTTAATAACATGTATATGTCTATTCATGTCATTATATTACTTAAAACTAATATTGCAAAAAAATACGTGTGGCTGGCACTCGGTGACTGCCGCGGTAAAGCTATTGCATAGCATTTTTTATCAACTTATGCAATTATAATTATTTATTTATTTTATTTATGCAGTTTAGTCTTTGATATTAAATCAAGTTACACTTTTTGAGCGTGGTGACCGATAAGAAAACAATTTTTTTTCTCTTATTGAATAAATGAGAAGTTAATGTTGTTTAAAATATTTTTAACATCTTACAATACATGTAGGTTATTCAGGAATTTTTATCATTGAGTTAGCAGCTAGTGTACACGCATAAGTCTAGTCGCATGCACACAAACACCGTGCCGAAGTCTGTCGAGTGCCGAAGTCTGCCGAACTGAAACGACGTTAGACGATGCACGGCTTTCAACGCCACACCTCCGTGCCCGTCGGAGTGGGGGAGCGTGAGGTTTTTTTTCGTTACGGAATTTCTGGATTCGGTCCCCGCGCTCAAGGCCCGCGATAGAAGCTATGCAATAGCTTAACAACTTGTAAACTCTACTTCAAAATAAACAAATTAAATAAGCAAAATGGCGGATTGTGTCAGCGCTACTGAAGTAGCAATCGCGTCCTGGCCGAAAATTATTTTAGCGCTAGTAAGCGCTTGCTAACGCTTTTTTCTGCCAAACGCACCCATTATTTTTGTTTTATTAAAAATTATTTCTATATAGTAGATATGATTGCTAGACACATAATAAAACTTACCAGTAAATACTCCTTTTCTAAATCAACATCATTAAAATATGACGAACTCAGTGTTTGATTCGAAGAAATCATAACAACATAATCACTCGTATTGATACTATGGCGTAAATAGTCCGCTATAGCACGGGCTATAGTACGTTTCTAGGGCAGGCGGAAAAACATTGACCTCAAGTATTATGTTAGCATCAAAAGAAAACGACAGTTATTGCTTCCATACATTTCTTTATAGATTACGTATTGTTATGCGCTAAGCGTGTCTCAGTGGTACGGGGTAGGGTGAAGGAAGCGGTCATACAGAGATAATAAACCTGTTTCGACGCGATTTGCGATAGTTCTCACGCTGCTTTGGGATGCGCTTGCGTGTAGATAGTTTGAGATTTAAAATTTTCGGTTATAGTAGTTGTTTTCATTTTTATTAAGTTTGTTTTGTGACGTTTTGCATCACTAGTATGATATCGGATCCATCGACATGAAAATCTCATTAAAGACTTTACGTCATCACGGAAGAAGCGGAAAGTGTCGCATATTTCGGAAACCGAAAAAATAATGATTGTAAACATCTATAAATATGTAAAAGAAACGTGGTCTAGTGACGTATATTCATCCAAAACGGATATGAAAAAGAAGACTGCCGATATTTTAGGTTATAATCAATGTGACGGATTCTTCTACGTCTTCATCATCAAGATACAGATGAATAGTCTGTCAAGTGTCTCTGACAATCTATTATGAGCAGTTTTATGCATGCTTCAAGGTTGGCTGCTTAAGAATGCTTAGCATTAAAAGATCTTCTTTTTACCTGACTGCCAAGAAGTGGTTATGTTTTATACAACTACCTACCTACCTACTTATTGAAGTACATTCCTAATATTAACGTAGAAATGAAAATTGTAATAACTTATGATTTATAAATAATAAACTTAAATTAATATTAATTTGCTTTTTAATTCATTTAGGTACAGGATAATCTCTTTCTTTATTATATAATAATACACATAGGGCCTGTAAAGCTTCGCACTCGGCACCCTTATCTTTCACTCTGATGATGTATGTAATGATAAAAGGATTAAAAAATGAACCTAAAGAAAAAAGATTGTCTACTCTGATGATATCGTCAAAGGTCATTGTACTTTTTTCCGCCTGCCCTAGAAACGTACTATACTTGACGGAGTGTTTAAAGCAATCAGTTAGCTGAAGACAAGAGTTGCACTGTGTCATAGACTTCCTTAGATCTTTTCAAGAGGGTAAAAAAGAAAGTAAAGGTTGCTGAAAGTAGGAACACACAAATATATCGCTTTATCGGTGTTGCCACGTTTGGCGGGGAGGTTGGGAAACGCAGTTATTTATTATTTTGGGCTGTTATCAGGAAGATGCTGTTGCCCATCTCTTGTGTCACTTTCGCTTTGTAGCCTCTTACGAGGCCGACATAGAAGAGTAGTTAACATCCTTACACCACCTCCACACGATACAATGAAGATAATTAAGTCTTCAAAATATTATAAATTTTTGACACTGTAGATTTTTCTCTACATACCATTTATGAGTCACTACTTGGCATCAAAAACTGATTGCTCATGTTTGAATTGATTTTAAAAGACGGTAGAAAAGTAGTGCTTGCACTGCTTTGTTTTGTTCTGAAGGGTATAGGAGCCAGTGTAATTACAGACTATAAGGTATTCCATTTTCTTAGGCCTCAGTGGTGACAATGAAACTGTAGCTTTCTTGACCGCAGTGGCCACTTGCCATCATTTGCACTTTTGGTAAATTTGTTTCATAGATGATCATATGTCAAACTTTAATGGGATTTAAAGTGACGCGTGACGGGCTGTACGACCTAGGTTGACAGGCTTCTGATACTATCACGGATAAGCGTGGCGATTACGTCAAATCCCGTCGAGTCGTTTTATGAGAGATCTTTTTAATTTAAACAATACTTACTAGCAGTGCCTTTAACACTATTAATACTTCTAATAGGTCACAATCCAAAATAATTTTATTACAGTTCACTGCATTAGTTGAATTGCGGATTAAAACCCACGCATTTTGAGTTTCACTGTCCTTATCCACTTTTACGGCACCCGTGGGACCATTAAATGACTGATTGTTTGCATTTTAAATAAAATTATGTTAACGTTTCAATGCGGCTATTCGTCTGGTTTACTTGTTAACTTATGACCTTATATTTTAATTCATGATAAGGGAGTGTCCATTAATTACGTGAGGTAAAATTGGTGCTTTTTCAACCCTCCCACTGTCCCTGGTAAGATGTCGTGAGATATAGCTTGACCAAATTCTCACGTGAGATATTTCAAAATGCGTATTTTAAGTGTAAATAAGTTAATTTGTGCTTGTTTGCTTGCACTTGCGCTTGCATTTGAGCTTGTTAAAAAAACTAAAAAAATACTTAATTAATTTTATATAATTTGCATTCGATAAACATTATGGAATAGGATTTAACCAATTTTTTACTTAATTAAACCCAATTTTCTCGAAATTTTACACTGTTCCTCGCGGATAAAAAATTCGTAATAATTGCCAAGACCTTCTCTCTCCCCAACGTGAGATTGGGTGAGATTCGACTCGACCCCTTTCCCCTTAAGCACCTCACGTAAAAATGGACGCCCCCTAATCTACTTAAATTATCATTATCTCTATACTATACCTGTCTCTTTCTAATTTCTTTAGTGCAATGAGAGAGAGAGAGAGAGAGAGAGAGAGAGAGATAGAGAGAGAGAGAGAGAGAGAGAGAGAGAGAGTAAATTTAAGATTTTATTTTAATTGAAGGTGATTTAATCGAAGTAACGCCTTTAGTCGGTTTTTTTGTACCCAACACTTGCACGGCAATATACGCCGTATACAAATTCCTGTGTTCCTCTCTTATTTATTTATTTAAACTTCATACAATATGATTGATGTATGATGTAATTATTAAAATCGCTGATCGTCGTCATTTTAATTGAAACGCAGTAACATTAAGTCACTGAGTCTAGTCGCCTAAAATTCCTAAAAATTGAAGAACGTCATTATCCCGCCTACACCTACCCACACAGTAAGCCTGTAGTTATTTTCGTATGCTTTATATTGTACGAAGAGGCAAATAGTGTGTGCGTGCGCCGTGTACTTGGAAACCCGGTCACGGGCACGGTCAGCCTAAGCCGAAGCTATGTTTCGAGGAAATTCATAATAGATAGGTACATGTGGAAACAAATTAATGTACAGAGAAAAGTTGCACATTTGAATATGAAACTTATTTCAACGTAACTTTAATCTAATTTTAATTAAATATTCTTTATAAAGATTAAAAACGCAGATGCGATATCACCCCGACGGCGAAGATTAATTACAAATTAAAAGTAAGAAATACAGAACGGAAGACCTTTTTTCCTACACTAACTATACGAAACATAGCAGCATTATGCTGCTATTTTACGTTGGTATTGTGTGAGAGCGGGTTCCTTCGCCATTTGAGACGACCCATTCGTGATTCTATAATCAAACCACTGCAGCATGACTACTACGTATAGTTTATTTTCTACCAAGGAAACCTCTACATTTCACGGATTTGTAAAGCAGCATTGTTGAGTACAATAAATGTTACAATTTGTACAGTAAGATAGTAACCGATCTTAGTAACTAAAACTAAGAGGTGGCAAAGCAAGTAGTCTTTTAAGTGGATGCTCATTTATGTTAGTAGCAGCTGTTTTAGGCCTATAGAATCCAATTTCTATTAAGTTGACTGTTAGTTTTATATCATTCTGATATAAAAAAAAGTACTGCTGATTCAAACGGATGTGGTCACGGTTTAAATCCTGGGTCGGGCCAAAAAATTAGTAATTGGGTTTTTCTGTAGATAAATTCTCAGTAGCCCCTCGGAAGAAGAATTCGATATAGAAGTTGGCGGTGTATCCCGTGCTTCGGAAGATACGTAAAGCAAGTAGTCCTGCGTCTGATCTCTCTCGGGTCGGAGTGCCGCATTTATCAGGGCAACAGACAGTGCAACTGTGCTTGTGCACACACTGGCACACTATAATCATGCAGATTGCTAGTCTCCTATGAGACTGGCCGCTGTGATCGAAATTCGGTCTGTAGGAAATTGTTATAAAAACATTTCTTTTTCTACTATTCAAATTAAAAAAAAATTAAACACTTTATTTTTGCAACTGTATGGAACTGTAAGTGCATATTATCTGTAAGTTATTGGAACAGATCAAAACTTAAAACTTATGCTCACATAAAAATGGCAATACATAGTTGAATGCATGCTTTGACAAGTAATTATTGCAACAGCTTTTTGTTTACACCACGAACATTTTAAAGCGGACACAATTGCTTTTAAGTTTTGACTAGTGTAAACACTTGTACTTGAACAATATATTGATGAGTTGCTTCAAGTATTGCAATTATTTGCAGATGCATATTTGTAATTAAATATTGTAGTGTTGTTCCCAATAAGTCCAATAACTGGGTTTCGTTATGTGCTGTTTACACTAGTGATAGTTTGGAATATAACTTGCCACTCCAGAACAAAAATATTTTATATTGTTTAGACAGTGCATGTTATTATTTACTATTAGTTATTGCTTTAGTTTTATTGTATGCAATAGGCAAGAAAATTGTACGGTGTAGTGTGTTTTTTTTTTTTATAGAATAGGGGGCAAACGAGCATGTGGCTCAACTGATGTTAAGTGACTACCGCCGCCCATGATCAACCGCAACACCAGGGGAATTGCAGGTGCGTTGCCGGCCCTTTAGAAAGGAGTAAGCTCTTTTCTTGAAGGTCCCCAAGTCGTATCGGTCCGGAAAAATCACCGGTGGTAAATTATTCCACAGAGAGGTTGTACGCGGAAGAAAACTCCTTTTGAAACGTACAGTGGTGGACCGCCAAGCATCCAGATGGTGTGGATGGTATCGGGACGTTTGCCGTGTAGTGCGTTCACGAAATTTGGCGGCTGGGATTAATCCGAACAATTCCTCAGAGCACTCCCCGTGATAGATGCGATAAAATACGCAAAGAGATGCAACATCTCTTCGCAGCGCCAGTGAATCGAGCCGATCGGAAAGCACTCGGTCGTCGACGATTCGAGCCGCTCTGCGCTGGATGCGGTCAAGTGGAAGGAGCTGGTACTGGGGAGCCCCAGCCCAGAGATGGGAACAGTATTCCATGAGCGGCCGAACCTGCGCCTTGTAAAGTTGCAGGCGGTGTGCCGGCATGAAATACTGTCCCGCTCTGCTGAGCACGCCAAGCTTTTTTAGAGGCCAATTTGGCCTTCCCTTCCAAGTGACCACGAAACTGCACGTCACTCGATATGTCGGCGCCGAGGATTCCGATACTGGCTGAGGCAACAAGGGGGAGTGCCTTGAAACTGAGGAGATACGACAAAGGGGTTCTTTTTAGCGGTTAACGCGCAAACTTGTGTTTTCTGGGGGTTAAACTGGATTAGATTTAGTCGCCCCCAATCCGAGACTCTGTCCAGCAGAGACTCGACTTCAGACACAAGTTTGTCCCGGCACTCAGGGAAGTTTTCCCGAGAAATATTGGCTCGGCCGGTGTAAAGAGCATCACCAGTGCTGTCATCTGCATAGCAATGAATGCTACGGGTTTGCAACATATCAATGATATGCAGAAGAAACAGCGTTGGCGATAGCACGCAGCCCTGTGGAACACCAGCATTAATAAGCTTGCAATCGGAGCTTGCACGGTCTACAACGACCTTGATGCTCCGATCTGCAAGAAAAACTGGTGATCCAATCGCACAATTTCTCGGGAAGCCCATAGGAAGGGAGCTTCGAAAGAAGCGCTTGGTGCCAAACCCGATCGAAGGCCTTCGCAATGTCCAAACTAACGGCCAATGCCTCCCCCTTGGACTCTACTGCCTCCGCCCATCTGTGAGTTAGGTAGACCAGAAGATCACCAGTTGACCGACCACGGCGAAAACCGTATTGGCGGTCACTAATCAGCTGGTGATCCTCAAGGTACCTCATGAGCTGGCAGTTTACAATGGACTCCATTGTTTTGGAGAACAAGGAGGTGATGGCGATAGGCCGGTAGTTGGACGGGTCTGAGCGGTCGCCTTTTTTAGGGATCGGGTGGACGAAAGCCGTCTTCCATGATTTTGGGACTACGCCTAGGGAGTAGGAGTACCGGAAAAGACGCGTTAAAACCGGTGCCAACTCTGGAGCACAAGTCCTCAGCACAATTGGGGGGATTCCATCAGGCCCACTCGACTTATAGATGTCCAGGGAGAGGAGTGCTTTGCGAACCGAGCGCTGAGTGAACTGCACTTCCGGCATGGAGCACTCACACCGCGGGATGGTCGGCGGCGTACTCCCCCCGTCATCGAGAGTCGAGTTAGACGCAAAGAAAGAGCCTAGAAGATCGGCTTTCTCCTTTGCGGTGTGGGCCAGTGAGTCGTCCTCCCTGTGCAGAGATGTGTGTGTGTGCGATGTGAATCTTATGTCAAAAAAAAAACTTTGTGAGATGAATGGTTTTTGTGTAACTTCGTTTCATACTGTTAATTTTATGAAAATACATATAGGCAACAGTAATTAAAATGATATAATATACTAATAGGTCTATAAGTTGTTTGACCATTCTATAACCAGTTTAATTACTTTATTTTTATATATTTTTCCTTAGAATAAGGGTGATAAAGTCCACCTGATGGTAAGCGGATACTGTGGCTAGGGTTCCCAACGCTCCCGGATTTCTCGCGAGACTGTACTATAGGTTAATTTCCCGACCTGAGTGCAATAATTTCTCCAGTTTTTCTAAAAATTATATGCATCCGTCGCTCGCACTCGCTTTGCGAAATCGACAAATATTAGATGTTGCTCGATAGCAATATATAAATTAAAAAATTAATAAATGATTGAGACTTTCTTTCATTCTCTTTCTCCCCCTCCCTCTCCCCCCACAGTCGATTACATAAAATTTTCCCGGGTTGATCCTTTCGTGAGTTGGCAATCCTAACTGTGGCCCATAGATATCTATACTGAAAGTTAAAGTTCAAGTTAAGAATCAAAATGCAAATGCGTTATCACCTTAAGAGCTAAGATTGAATTAGGGATTGCAATCCCGGAAGGTTTTTTGAATACCGGGATTTCGGGATCGTGTCGGAGCGATTCCGGGATCCCGGTATTGATCCCGGGATCGTAAAATTGTTTATGTTTGTTCGTAAAATTTAGTTTTTTTGTTCGATTTGATTTTATTTCATCATAATTTTTTTGTTTTAGTTTGTTTAATTTTGTTGTTTTAATTTGTTATAATTGTTCATGTTTTTTTCGTTAAATTTACTACATTTCGTTCGATTTGTTACTATTTTATCATAAGTTTTTAGTTTTAGTTTGTTTAATTTTGTTGTTTCAATTTAGTTATAATTGTTTATGTTTGGTCATTAAATTTATTTAACGAGCAAACGTGATCAAATCGACGAACAAACGAATGAATTTCGGTATTTGAATAACATAGAAGTTTCATGTGATATCTATTTTGTTTTATTCGAGTCTTGAAGAAAAGTCTTTCTATCATTGTATTGTTTCCTGATGTCGATAAAGTTAATTTCACTGTTCTATAAATAACTTGATGCTCAATTTAGGGATTAAAATGTTTAAAATTATTTTTAGAACTAAAGTCGTAAACTCCTAAATCACTTTATGTATCTCTTCTTCCATTGTTATGATTTTGAAAATTTTAGTCCCTCATTGAGCGTTAAGTTATTTATAGAACAATAAAATTATCGTTGAGTTCAGAAAACAATGCGTGAAAAGAAAATCTTTTCTCGAGACTTTAATGAAACAAAAAGATGTCATTCGAAACCTTTTTTTCCTTAATCACGAAATTTCGGGATTGTCTCACGATCCCGGGATTGTAACCCGGTATCCCTTCGGGATCCCGGTATCCCGGGATGCAATCTCTAGATTGAATACCTCGTTTCCAATAAAAAGTGTGACCGGTTTTCTGCCCTCATTATACGAAACACCTTTCCCGGTTGAGCCGACCCATTCGTGCTACAACCATAAAATAGCTGCAGCAAGACTCTACCACGTAGAATATCAAATCAAAATTAGCTAGATCACAGACGTCCCCAGTTGGAAATATAATATGTTGAAAGGTCATTGTATATTTATTGTAATTACAGAAAATTAAAACGGTAAATCGCAAGGGATTCATTTTAAAAATAACAAAAGTGGCACGACACGTAATTGCATCGACAAATGTTCCAGGCGGAGCAAAAACTGTTTAATGAAGTGCATACATATGTGGGTACAGCATACACAACAAACTTGGTTGAAACTCAGACGAACAAACAAAGAAAGACGGAGCGGTGCGTACAATTCAAGCGACGCAAATCCTATACCTTTAAACGAGCAATTCTTGTATATATATATATATATATATATATATATAAAATCGGGATCTCGGAAACGGCTCCAACGATTTTCATAAAATTTTGTGTGCAGGGAGTTTCGGGGGCAATAAATCGATCCAGCTAGGATTTATTTTTAGAAAATGTCTTTTTGTCCATGTTTTTAGGCAATGAAAAATTGCTACAATATCGTTAGAATAAGAAGGTAAATTTTGACAGTTTATTAATAATTACAAATAGCTTAATTGGTATATTGGGCGGTCACAAAATCGTAATACCATGGTTCGAGCCCAGACCGACCGACCGACTTTTTTTAATTTTTTTTTTTCAAGTTCCTTTCTTTTTTGAGAAAATCTATTTTCTCGAGCCCTTTTTTTTAGTATTTTTTAAAAACGCGAAAATTTAAATTAAACTAATTGCACTCATGACTTTTTATTCAAATAACCAGTTCAGTTTTTTCTATTATGTCGCTAAGATCAAAAAATATTATTCGTATTTCATCAGTATGTAATTTATATCTAAATATAATTTCCAAAACACACGAATTAAAAAAAAACCGAGCGAAAAATACCGAGCAAAGCTCGGTCAACCGGGTACTACCGTTTTATACGTGGTAGAGCCACGCTGCAGCTATCTTTCTTTTTTGGACCAAGAACTCCAAAACTACTTCTTAATCTACAACATTCTATCGAATCTGTATTATTACAAAAAATTGTATATAGTCTTATTTACGTTTGGTCCAAGAACTCCAAAACTACTTCTTAATCTACAACATTCTATCGAATCTGTATTATTACAAAAAATTGTATATAGTCTTATTTACGTTTGGTCCAAGAACTCCAAAACTACTTCTTAATCTACAACATTCTATCGAATCTGTATTATTACAAAAAATTGTATATAGTCTTATTTACGTTTGGTCCAAGAACTCCAAAACTACTTCTTAATCTACAACATTCTATCGAATCTGTATTATTACAAAAAATTGTATATAGTCTTATTTACGTTTGGTCCAAGAACTCCAAAACTACTTCTTAATCTACAACATTCTATCGAATCTGTATTATTACAAAAAATTGTATATAGTCTTATTTACGTTTGGTCCAAGAACTCCAAAACTACTTCTTAATCTACAACATTCTATCGAATCTGTATTATTACAAAAAATTGTATATAGTCTTATTTACGTTTGGTCCAAGAACTCCAAAACTACTTCTTAATCTACAACATTCTATCGAATCTGTATTATTACAAAAAATTGTATATAGTCTTATTTACGTTTGGTCCAAGAACTCCAAAACTACTTCTTAATCTACAACATTCTATCGAATCTGTATTATTACAAAAAATTGTATATAGTCTTATTTACGTTTGGTCCAAGAACTCCAAAACTACTTCTTAATCTACAACATTCTATCGAATCTGTATTATTACAAAAAATTGTATATAGTCTTATTTACGTTTGGTCCAAGAACTCCAAAACTACTTCTTAATCTACAACATTCTATCGAATCTGTATTATTACAAAAAATTGTATATAGTCTTATTTACGTTTGGTCCAAGAACTCCAAAACACTTCTTAATCTACAACATTCTATTTACGCAAAAATTAATCTACAACATTCTATCGAATCTGTATTATTACAAAAAATTGTATATAGTCTTATTTACGTTTTCCTAGTAACGCAATATACAGGTAGTACAGAACAGACTCTCGCGTTTAGCATCCGCCTTTGTTTTTAGAAGGGCGACAAACGAGCACACAGTTCACCTGATGGTAAGCTGTTGCTGTAATCCGTAGAGTTCTACATCTTTCCTAATACGTTCGTAAACGATTGATTGGTAGTTCTATCTAATCTAGCGAGAAAAGAAAAGGCAGACCGCGGTTGTGCCACTGTTATTGTACTATCGTAGCAGTGCCCTCGTATTCCCTGAGAAACCCATAAAAAGTCAAAGGATAATTTGCCGGAAATATACTGGCTGAATTAAATTAATTTTCATAGTGACCTTTTCACGATAAATATTAAATGATACAACGATAGTCGAATTTATCTACAAGGTTTTTGTTTCACTAATAGCACATCAATAACTGCCTGCGTTGGTCTAGTGGTTGTAGTAGTGCGACTGCTGGTTATGAGGTTCTGGGTTCGAATCCCGGGCCGGGCCAAAAAATCAATTATTGAGTTTTTCCGTCAAGAAATTCTCAGTAGCTGCCCGGAGTCAGAAAGTTGGCGGTGTCTCACCCCCGTGCCTCGGAAAGCACGTAAAGCCGTTGGTCCTGCGCCTGATCACTCTCCGGTCGTGTCGGTATACCGTCCCATAGAATTATGAGAGTGAGGGAATAGAGTGTGCACCTGTGCTTGCGCATACACTTGGGCACTATAATTCTGTCCTGCGCCGATGGCTAGCCTCCGTTGAGGCAGGCCGCCACGGCCGAAATTCGGTCTGGAGGGCATTATTATTATTATTAGCACATCAATATAGGCGTCTATGGAATAGAAACACAGCAACAACCTTGTAAAAAAAGAAGGTGAGAATTATATAGCCATCTTATTTTGTACCATTTTAATGGTCATATGTATAAAGTGTACAGCGATAAGATTTTTAAGATTTTCTATGCTAGTAACCACTCTGAGGTAATTTCTCTGAGGCTAGGGATCCGCACAGAAAAATTAAAACCCCTGAAATGCGATCGTGATAAATTCCACGCAGACCAAGTCGTAGGGAAGCTAGTTGTGTAATAAAGACAATACTCATCATCAAATTGACATTTAGGAACGAATGCACCATTAGCCGTCAAAATTACTGGAAACTCGCCAAAATTGGTTTCAACACTTTGGGTACTGGCCTCACGCTAGCCGTTAGCTGTCGGGTTGTTGCCTCCGAAAATGAAATTTTAAAATTAGCTTCAAGAATTATGTTTCGGAGTTGATCCGATTCAGAATCTACTACTTGAATCAGAAATAATTCTTAACCACTGGTAGATTTTTGGAAAGTGTTTTATTGGTGACTAAAGAAATAAAAGCTTTTACAGAAAGTATAATGCTAATAACTTAATGCCTTTTACCTTTAGAGCCTATTAAAGTCCGCCGCTGAACATAAACCACTCCCATAAATTAAATTAGATGTTTGCTATAGCTGCCACGCTTGGCAAGCGGGATGGCAAACAAGTGGCTGCCTACTAACGACTAAAAATTATTTTTTTTTTAAATTTTTAGTCGTTAGTAGGCAGCCACTACTGCCCATTTCCTGATTTTATTCCCTCTGTCGCGTCTTACGATACTCACGGGCTGATACGGGTTAGTAAATATTTTTAGACCGCCACTACGCGGTAATGTAAAGTAAAGTAAAGTTACAGCCTATATACGTCCCACTGCTGGGCTCAGGCCTCCCCTCATTTCTGAGAGGGTTTAGGGCAAGGAAGTGTCCGCCGCGCTGCCCAAATGCGTGTTGACGAACTTCACATGTCATCGAAATATATTTTTTTTTCTTATTCCTCAGACATGCAGGTTTCCTCACGATGTTTTCCTTCACCGCCGAGCACGTGGTAAATCAGCACTTAAAATTGCAATTAACAATTTCATTGGTGCCGGCGGGGATCGAACCCGGGTTACTCGCGTTCTGTTATATTTACAGAGAGCGTTAACCACTGAGCTACCACGGCTCTACGCGGTAATGCCTTCTAAATTAAATACTTATTTTATACAACTATATGCATAAAAAATAATTATGCCCTCAAACCGAATTCCGGTCCGATCATCTACGCTAGCATATGTGCATTACATATGCTACACTTCCTATACATATCCATATTATGCATGTACATATGCCTACACTCTCATAGTTATAGGACGAATATCCTACACGGCGTTGAACCAACGACCTTACCAGCTTCGGGGCTTAGAGGTAAAACACCATTATCGTTCTGTCATCAGGATATTGGGGTTCTTGTTAAAAAAACTCAATAACTCTTTTTAATCTAATGTAAAAGTCAATATAACAAAAATTTGAAGGATCCCATGGCTTTTAATATATAGCGGCATAGTCGAAGCGTATTACATTACGTGGTAGAGCCATGCTGCAGTTATATCAGCAATATAGTTGCAGCACGAATGGCTCGGCTCAACCCGGAAACTCAGGAACTCACTAAAATATGCTATTTACGCGATTTTGATTTGGTTAATATAGTAAGGTCGGTAATAGTAGGTTCGGTAAGGCGGTTATTAAGTCGAGATTTTTTTGTGTCGCAATTGATAAAAAAATTTGTTGACCCTACAGGCCATCCCTGAAACTTACCGCTAAGTTTAGGCGTATTGAGTTCGAAGAGCTCTTGGCGGGAAGTATGTTAAAAAACGTTGTTTTCAAAAATTTTCTTCTTCGATATCTCATGAATCTATAGATCGATTTTTATGTTCATAACGGCATTCGATGCAGTTTAATACGTTCTACAAATAATGTAAAAAGCACAAACTTCCTTGGTTGCGAAATCTCGAATGTTAAAAAGTTTTTTCAAATTCTTTCTCCTTCGATATCTCACTAACGAATGAACCAATTTTTATTTTCCAAACAGCATTCAATGTAATTTTTTAAGGTTAAGAGCTGATTAGTTTTTGAAATCGATCGGTAAAGCCGTTTAAAAGTTATTCCAAAAAAACAGTTTTTCAAAATTTTTATTTTTGAGATTTCTCAAAATATACTCGTCCGAATCAGTTCATATTATCACCAAATCTATTCCACATTGAGATCTTTAGAAAACCGCATATCAAACAAGTTCAAAAGTTATGAAAGGTTTACATTCTAACACACACACACACATACATACATACATCTGTACGGAAAATTAGTCAGAATAGCTTCCTGGGATCTCAAAACGTCGAGATCTGATGAAAACTCGATTTTCGAAACCAATAACTTTCCCATTTTTGAAAACTTTCAATTTTCTTAGCGGGAAGTTAAAAATAAGATGTAGTGCGAATAGAAGAAAAGCAGGTTCCTATTTTTTTGACAAAAATTGTCTGATTCACTTAAATTTTTGCATGTTGTACATTTTAATTAGACTCCATTTCTGACGCTCGTTACTGTGTTATTAATTATTTATTATGTCATTTAAACGGCAATAGATTATATTACTGTATATCTATTAGTGGGAACCTATACAGGCTGTGTGATCTATTCTGCTAATTGGCAATATTTAGGGATATGAATAAGTGACTAGCAAAGTTACACAGGCAGTCATTTTCATCAGTCATCGCGTTTGATGTTGTCAGATAAGTCGACATAAACAATAAATTGCTAGGGTTGTCAGAACGGGAAGTAATAAAAAAATAAAAATACTGATTTTATTTTATTTCACGTTTAAACAAATTCCTGTGAAAACTGACGAAACTTTAAATCTTTAAGTGAGGCCGAACCACAGATTTTACCGCACAAGTAGTGTAAACCATTATAATTTATATGCGCGACAGCACAACCCTGGCGGACAAATTATGATTATAATTTACTGCAAATAACTCCTGAGTTTGATAAAATGTCAGTTAATTAGACATTACATACAGTTACCTCAGTTTTATTTATATACATGTATAGATTTGAAGATACGAATAAAAGTTCTATGTTAGCTCAGGGAATAAGGCTGACATTAAATTTAGGAGATCACGAGTAACCCGAGCGTTAACATTTACCGTCAAACATTACATTTTTATTGTGTTGGCGATAGCACATTTTAAGTGCTGATTTATCACGTGCACAGCGGGAAAAGAATTCATCTATCTACACATAATATAAGCAAAATTAAAACATTTATCAGCAATATCGAAATAACTGACTTTCATTCACTGCTGGCCGTATGAGGACGCTCAAAGTCGCTCAGCGAGCTATGGAGAGGGCTATGCTCGGGGTTTCTCTACGTGATAAACTTAGAAATCTAGAACGAGAGAGACTGACATAGCTCAACGGATTAGTAGTCTGAAGTGGTAATGGGCCGGCCATATAGCTCGAAGAACCGATAACCGTTGGGGAAGAAAGGTTCTCGAGTGGCAGCCTCGTACCGGTAGATGAAGTGTAGGGCGACCCCCACTAGATGGGGTGACGATCTGGTAAGACCTGCAGGAAGTCGATGGATACAGGTGGCTCAGGACCGTACTTTGTGGCATTCCTTGGGGGAGGCCTATGTTCAGCAGTGGACTTGTGAAGGGCTGTAATGATGATGATGATGATAATTAAGCTCAGAAAGTTATTTGCACGCTATTAAAACAAGAGTCAACGTTACATAATGCTGAAAAGCCGACCCGATACATCGGGAATTAAGAAAGTTAAAATTAAACGCGATAAAATTCGTATAATTAGTTTAGGTATAACCACTTTTAAAACTTTAGTTTATCTGTTTCTCTGCGTTAGTATTTGGAATGGCCGAACCGATTGTAATGAAGCTACTCGAACAGATAAAGACTTATGCTGGGAGTAATCCAGGCTATATTTTATCCGAAAAGCATGGAGGATTTAGGAAAGCTAGTTTTAAATAAAGCTGCATCTCTAACAAAAAAGAAAAACCTTTCGAGGATATGTAAAGTCATTAACAGACATTTTGGCGGAGCATCGAACCACTTCCGGCTAGGTCAAAGATATGTAAAACATAATTTCTTACGGTTAGCACTTTGATTGAAGGATTTGACTATATTTATAAGATGAGTCGTAACCTCTAAGCGCGGTTGAAGTAAAATTTATTGGCATTTGCATATTAATATTAATTTATTATTTCGTTACAGCCCATCACAAATCCACTGCAGAACATAAACCCCCCCCCCCCATAGATTGCCTTCTTTGTTGAGCCAGGTTTACATTTTGAGAAGTGACAAGTGCGAGTGGCATGTGCAACTGACGAACGACAAGTGCTTAGTGCGTGTGAATAGACAGTGACAAGTGATTAGCGTGAATAAAATACGCACTGAGCACTTGTCATTAGTTCGTTGCACATGCCACTCGCACTTGTCACTTCTCAAAATGTAAACGGGGCCTTATAGTTTCCACGCTTTGTAGGCGGATGGGTTTTTTATCATGACTAAGTTGTTATCAGGAAGATGTCTCCGCCCATCTTTTGCATCGGTTTCAGTTTCCCCCTGCCACCCCTTATGGCAACCCCGGGATAAATTGAGGTATAGATGCTCTTACAGTTACGCCGATACTACATATTGTTATTATTATTTTAGATTTATTATTAGTTATTGATTATTATTAAATATTTATATAAACTATAATTATATTGTTAAAATAATAATTTCTAGTTTTAACAGTTCTGAACATGGTCTTGTAAAAAAAGGTGGACCGCATTTTGATAAGAAATAATTGATGCACTGGATTTATAAATCAAGTAATTTTATTGTATACTAGCTGTTCCCACTTCGACCGCGTGGAATTTATCATTAAGCTTGGATTTTATGGGATTTAATTATTTTTTGCGCGGAACCCTGATTCTATTTCTAAAATAAAAGTAGCCTAAGTTACTTCTTATCACATCAACTATCTGCCAGTGAAATTCCCTTCAAAATCGGTCCAGCCATTTCGGAGATAAGCCGGAACAAACACACAGACAGACATAAATTTTAAAACTTGTGTTTTTGTTTAAGTACCGTATATACTTTCATATGCATTTAGTAAAAAGCTGTTATTTTGATATTACAAACAGACACTTTAATTTTATTTATTTGTACAGACTAGCGAACCGCCCCGCCCGGGTAGGATCTAACAATGTGACGTTATGTAGATTGAAAATAATCAAAGACCATTTGTCTCGTTTTTTTCTTAAAAAAAATCTTCTGGTTATTAGGATAAAATATAGCCTAAATCCCTTTTTTATAGGATGGGTTGACAAACGAGCACACAGTCCACCTGATGGTAAGTGGTTGCTGCGGCCGATAGACATCTACATCTATCTTCGATTACGAATCAAAATGCAGATGCGTTGTCACCCGTGAGGATTAAGATGGAATGCGTCGTTTCCAGTAAAAAGGATCTCCGGTTCTCAATACCCACCATACGAAACACAGCAACATTAAGCTACTAATTTACGCTGGTATTCTGTGAGAGCGTGGTCCTTCCTTGGTCGAGCCGACCCATTCGCACTAAAACTATACTACTAATATAACTGCAGCATGGCTCCACTACGTTGAAAACTCCTTGGCAACCCCTCTTGGCATTGCTCTTTATCTATTCGTAAAGTTTCATCACAAGCGGTTCAGCCATTTTGAAGAATTAGCCCGGCCAGACCGACAGACAAAACATATAAAAAAGTTCTACATGTTCTTAATAGCATCCAAATAACCCCCTGAGTTTAAACTTAGCCAGTTATTTTAATATAACAGACCGACATTTTCACGTGGTAGAGCCAATCAGCAACTAAAATACGATTGCAGCATGAATTGGTCGGCTTGACCGATGTAGAACCACGTTCTCACAGAATACCAGCGTAAAATAGCAGCTGAATATTGCTGTGTTTCGTATGGTGAGTGTAGAGATCCGGAGAACCTTTTTTCTGGAAACGAAGCATTCCATCTTATTATTCAGCGGTGATAATACATCTGCATTTTGATTCTTAGTCGATGATAAATGTAGATGTCTACGGGCCACAGCGTCGGGTGAATTGTGTGCTCGCTTGCCACCTCTATTCTATACGAAAAGACATTTTCATTTTATTTATTTAAGTACAGATTATAATGTAACAATTATATTAAAGCAGAGTAGGCTCTTCGAAAACATAGACAATGACATGACAACCTTCATCCTGGTCGTTTACCTTAAACGAACGCCTCTGTCTTTTTGTAGCTGAGTGAGTGACCGGTTGTCTACTTGGCGCATGTCGGTCCGCGCTGGTCTTTGCTTTGAGTTAGTTTATAGTACCTATATCTTTGTCGTACCTGGAACAATATAAGCAGAATGGTTAGAATTATTTGTAAATTTATTGTTTTCCACTTAATGGCTTCATATGAGTTTAGTTTATAGGTAGTAGATTCATGCTGCAGCTTATAGTTGTCGCACGAATCGCAATCGTATAATAGCTACTTTATGCTGCTGTGCTTAGAATAATGAGTATAGGGAACTGGAGGTTGTTTTCACTGGAAACGAGGCATTCCATATTAGTCCTCAGGGGTGACAAAGCGTTTGCATTTTGATTCTTGTTTGAGGGTAGATTTAGAAGTCTATATGCCACAGCTTCTACTTACGGTCCAGTGGACTGTGTGCGCGTTTCTCACCTTTATTCTTTATAAAAGAGACAGTAGGCTTAGTCGAGCATGCAGACGCAAACTCGGAAAGTTATGAGTTGGATTCTATTGTTCGACAACTGGCGTGAACCATTCCTACCACAAGCATTTTGACCATGGAGCAATGTGTCGGTACCGGCCTTTTCCAAAATATAGAAGATAAGAGTGATCTATTATGTTATGTTATACTCCCACCAAACGTCGAAGTCAAGCCTGGCTGGTATGTAGTTAAAGGCAAAAAAGAAATAAAAGTAGGTAACTATTTAACACTAGCAAGATGGGAATAACAGCTAACCCACAAAGGAGGTCATTTGACCCAATCTCTGTTACCTAGTCTCTAATTATGCGTATGTGTACAATATAATTTTAGAAATAATAGGCAATATTCATTGTTACAAAGGCAAATGAAATATTTTTAGTTTCTAGTGTGAATAGATGTTTAATAAAAAAAACAGTAATGCCATATGAAGATTTTTGGTTGATTGCTTCTGCCACATATAGGTTCTTACTTAAGTCACACGATTTACTAGTTTTATTTTTACAGTAGTGAACTTGATAGTAATTACGCCTCTTTCTCAACTCAGCAGCTGGCATTTCTGAAGCCGTAAAATGTTACAGTAAGGTCTCAGGAGTATGTTCTTCTAAAATAATATTTCTAATTCTATTCAGCTTGACCGTCATTTGTTGAGTAAAAATATTTTTTGTTGTTAATTTTTTTGGTACAACACCAAGGCATTTATTGCAGATAAATCTAAAATATTATAAAGTACTTGTACTAGCAATCTTCTAGAAGGTGCTTTTGTGCTGCATCTTCTCGTCAATTGATCGACCACGTCAACACCATATTTGAATTGTAAAATAACACAGTATTATTATAATGTATTCAATAGCAGAACATTTTTATTCCCTTTGTTTGGTAAAAGTATAGAATAGTATGATGGAATATCATGTTTGGTCAGACGGAATATCACATCTCCAATTTTATACAATATTATATACAATATTAATTCAGAAATGGTCCCATAAGATGCATGACGACGCGATCAAAAGTTTCCAGGCTCTCATGAATTTTTATCTTACTTGCCTTCCTGCATAGGCAGTAAGTAGTTCATGGCTGTTCAGTCACAACTCACAACATTATGACTTCCTCGACGACCTGCTAGAGCTAAGCCATTTTCAAGTATAGCTTTGTACAATATTCCACCTGGAGACATTATATTATTATGAGACTTATTTCCATAAAATTATGTTCGAACACTTTAACACTCGTCGTTGCAGAGACGATCTTCCTCTAGTTAGTAGCAGTCAACGGTTTATTGCTATCTGAATCATCACTAGAACTTGACCCAGGTACTTTGGAGTTTACGAAGTGTTATCTTCAACTCCTGGTGATAATGGTACACCTTCACCATCACTATCCGAGTGATTTTCTGGCAGCGATTGCAATAATGTCAATGTTTCTGCTTCACGGACAAACTTAGACATTTTTAACGAAAAATGAAAATGACTCAATGAGAACACGTAAAGTAATGAACGCATAAGCTAAAATATGTAGGTATGTGAAACAAGATCAGTAAATAAAATTAACGTAAATATAATTATCGTACTTACAAAAACAATTCATTCATCTTTCGAACAGGTCAAACGACCTTAGACCATGACCCTAGCGTCGTTGTATGAGTGTATGTATAATGTTATTTTTATCCATATTTGTATGAATATATTACAATATAAATACTTTTTTTTATAAAACAATGGTAATTCATTAAAAGTCACGAGCTACAAAACTGTATAAACAAATAGTGACAAAATAATTAGCGCTTCAAGTTCGGGTCAAATAAGCCCTGCCGCCTTCTTAGTGTTAATTTATATGTTAATTAGGGCATTATTATAATTAAAATTTTATTGAGGGTTAAACGCATTAACATACTTTTATTATATGTTAATAATAACATGAATAATTAATATAAAAATAATAATTATATTAATATGAATTAAAAATAAATCTACTTACTTTTAAACAAGCAATCAAAGGAGTGTTCAAAAAGACGTCTTGCGTAGGTAAATGGAATGAAGAATTTCTTTTTTTTTGTGTCAGATCAGTCTACATTAGGAATATTTAAGACTTGAATGAACAAGCTTCAATTAAGCTATTTTTTAATCTATAGATAAAATAAATATTTTCTTGTTTGTATCTTATGCGTTCCTATCCCATTTTACCCGATTACGATAAAACTTTGGCGAGCTGTTCTGTGCGCGCATGCAAAGGTATCTGCCAAAAAGGTAATCGCAACGGATGCCTAGCACATCTAGTTAAACTATATAAATTACAAATTGTGATGAGTCTTGAAGAGTGATCTTAAAAAAGACTTACGTGCTTCTTAGCACTCTTTTATAGAATAAGTGTGACAAACGAGCACACAGTCCACCTGATGGCAAGTGGATGCTGCGGCCCATAGATATCTATATTTATTCTCGATTAAGAATCAAAGTGCAGATGCGTTGTCACCCCTGAGGACTAAGATGGAATGCCTTGTTTCCAGTAAAAAAAGGATCTCCGGATCTCTACACTCGCTATACGAAACACAGCAGTATCAAGCTGCTATTTTACGCTGGTATTCTGTGAAAGCGTGGTTCTTCCCCGGTCGAGCCGACCCATTTGTGCTACGACTACAATATAGCTGCAGCGTGACTCTACCACGTACAAAAGCATTTGTATACAACAGTCAAATATTTAAAATGTCAAAAATGAAGAGGTACCATCCTTATACAATACAAAACAATATCTGTAAGAGGATAGCAATTAAAAGGCTGGTCACGTTATCATAGCCATCGATATTGTGCTATTGAGCGACGTTGTTGATTCGTGGTTTGATCCAAAGTATTAGATAACATTGAAAAGCCTCATTCATCTGTCGAGTGTATCTGTCATCTTTATTTATGGTATGATTTTAATTTTTTTACTTTTTTATAACGGAGAAACTGGATGGCCGTATATAAAGTAAAGTAAAGTTACAGCCTATATACGTCCCAATGCTGGGCACAGGCCTCCCCTCATTTCTGAGAGGGTTTTAGGGCAAGGAAGTGTCCGCCGCGCTGCCCCAATGCGTGTTGGCAAACTTCACATGTCTTCGAAATATTAAGCTATTGCATAGCTTCTATCGCGGGCCTTGAGCGCGGGGACCGAATTCAGAAATTCCGTAACGAAAAAAAACCTCACGCTCCCCACTCCGACGGCCACGGAGGTGTGGCGTTGAAAGCCGTGCATCGTCTAACGTCGTTTCAGACGTTAGACGATGCACGGCTTTCAACGCCGGCAGACTTCGGCACTCGGCAGGCTTCGGCACGGTGTTTGTGTGCGTGCGACTAGACGTATGCGTGTACACTAGCTGGTAACTCAATGATAAAAATTCCTGAATAACCTATATGTATTGTATGATATTAAAAATATTTTAAACAATATTAACTTCTCATTTATTCAATAAGAGAAAAAAAATTGTTTTCTTATCGGTCACCACGCTCAAAAAGTGTAACTTGATTTAATATCAAAGACTTAACTGCATAAATAAAATAAATAAATAATTATAATTGCATAAGTTGATAAAAAATGCTATGCAATAGCTTTACCGCGGCAGTCACCGAGGGCCACACGTATTTTTTTTCCTTATTCCTCAGACATGCAGGTTTCCTCACGATTTTTTCCTTCACCGCCGAGCACGTGGTAAATCAGCACTTAAAATTGCAATTAACAATTTCATTGGTGCCGGCGGGGATCGAACCCGGGTTACTCGCGTTCTGTTATATTTGCAGCGAGCGTTAACCATCTGAGCTACCACGGCTCTCTGATGGCCAAGCAAAACAATGAAAAATAAATTGGTTGACCCTGCAGGCCATCCCTAGAACTTCCCGCTAATTTCAAATGCAAAGCGCTCCAAATTTCACCAAATTATGTTGCGAAGTTACGTTAAAAAAAAAAGTTTTTTGAAATTATTTCTCATTCGATATCTCACGAACGAATGAACCGTTTTTTATTTTCCAAACGGCATTCGACGTCATATTTTGAGGTTAAGAGCTGATTAGTTTACAGATCACACACACACACACACACACACACACACATACTGCTGCGCGCCTAAGTTGACGTCAGGTACCAGGCACTAGCGCCATCTAGTGTCGGAGAAAAGAGCGAAGAGGGCTTCCTAAGAAAATGTCAATCTTGACCAACAGCGCCATCTAGTATCGAACAGAAGAATTAAGCTTTCTAGAAGCCTACACTCGAACTTTCTCATCTGGCTAGGTTAGGCATCTGGGTAGGTCAGCGCCCGTATCTACGGGAATATTCTGGATGTTTCGGTGTAAAAGTGTATTTAAACCCGCCGCATGCCACGATCGGAACAGTATTGAATTTGGCGAAACAAGCGAAGCTTGATTAATTATTAGTGTCTTTTAAGTTTTAATTGGTGTTCGGTAATAAAAGTGGAAGTTTTGGTAATTCAATCGGCAGTTTTTATTGTCACGAACCTCAAGCTCTTAACAATACATACATCCGTACGGACGTCCACGTGAAATTAGTCAGAATAGCTTCCTGGGATCTCAAAAGTAGCCAAGTGCTTAATAGCAGATGTCACCACCTCAAAGGGTTATCTACTACACTACTATATCGCAACATAAACAAGAAGATGGTATCTCCTAAGGCGCAATCCTGGGTAAAAGAGAAGTCCTACTGTCGCTTTTATTTTGCCTAGTAAAATAAAAGCGACAGTAGCCCAAATAGCAGGGTGCGGGCTGCAAAATTAAAAGTTCGTAGGTTCATATACATCATCGTTCATATACAGCCACACGCAAGTGTAAGTAACGATCCAAGAGCAAGTCTTATCCGACACTATTCCGATGATATCCCGGACGTCAGTCTGAGCGAGATTAGAATGGCTCTCCAGCACCTTAAAAACGGCAGAGCCCCAGGCGAGGATGGAATTACAGCGGAGCTTCTGAAAGCGGGTGGAACACCGGTACTTGAAGTCCTTCAGAAGTTCTTCAATTTCGTCCTCCATGGTGACACTACTCCGGAGGCGTGGAGCAAAATTGCGGTGGTCTTGTTCTTTAAGAAAGACGACAACGCTTTCTTGAAGAACTACAGACCGATTTCCCTTCTGAGCCGCGTCTACGTGCTGTTTTCGAGTCATTACGAACCGTCTCGCACTCAGACTCGACGACTTCCAGCCTCCCGAAAAAGCCGGTTTCCGAAAAAGCTTCAGTACCATAGATGTGGACTATGAGAAAGCCTTTGATTCCGTCGAAATTTGGGCGGTGCTACAGTCTCTTTAGCGGTGCCAAGTTGACTGTCGGTATATCGAAGTGCTGAAGTATTTGTACAGTAGGGCTACGATGGCTATCCGAGTACAGAACCAGAGTAAGAAACCTATCCAACTGCAGTGAGGTGTAGGAAAGAGTGACGTTATTTCCCCGAAACTCTTCACCGATGCATTGGAAGACGTTTTCAAGCTACTGGACTGGAAAGGATACGGTATTAATATCAATGGCGAGTACATCACTAATCTTCGATTTGCCGACGATATAGTCCTTATGGCAGAATCGCTGGAGGACTTAAGCACTATGCTCAATGACCTCAATGGTGTCTACTAACGAATAGGTCTTAAGATGAACATGGACAAAACAAAGATCATGTTTAAGTCCATGTCACACCTATGCCAGTAGTTGTTGGGAGCACTATGCTCGAAGTTGTTGACGAGTACGTTTACCAGGGACAAATAGTCCGGCTAGGTACGTCCAACTTCGACCGAGAGGTCAATCGACGGATTCAACTCGGCTGGTCACCGTTCGGGAAATTAGGACACATCGTCTCGTCTGGTATAGCCACCTCAAAATCTGAAAACTAGATTGTACAACCAGTGCGTGTTGCCAGTGATGACTTACGGATCTACGACGTAGTCCTTCGCTGCTGGCCGTGTGAGGACGCTCAAGGTCGCTCAGCGAGCTGTGGAGAAGGCTATGCTCGGAGTTTCTCTGCGTGATAGACTAAGTAATGAGGATATCCGCAGTAAAACCATAGTGACCGACATAGCCCAACGGATTAGTAAGCTGAAGTGGCAATGGGCCGGTCATATAGCTCGAAGAACCGATAATCGATGGGGAAGAAAGGATATCGAGTGGCAGCCTCGTATCGGTAGGCGTAGTGTAGGGCGACCCCTCACTAGATGGAGTGACGACCTGGTAAGACATGCAGGAAGTCGATGGATGCAGGTGGCTCAGGACCGTGCTTTGTGGCATTACTTGGGGGAGGCCTATGTTCAGCAGTGGACGTGTGAAAGGCTGTAACGATGATGATGATGATGAGGTTCAAATCTGTTATTTGACTACTGTCGTGAATCACACTTATCACAAGCATTTTAAGCTTACCAGGAGAAGTTAGAGGGAATAATAGTGATGTTAATATCATTGCTAGTATTTTTCAATTAAAAAAAAAGAACGATAAGAATATCATATATTCTTATCGTTCTTTTTTTAATTGAAAGAGTTCAACTAGACAAAATTATGAAGAGAATACAAAACGAAGTCAGTCCAATAAGTGTCTGTTTGATAGGTTTTTTTTTATAGGACCTGACAGTAAGTGGTTGCTGTGGTCCATAGACATCCACATTTATCCTCGATTATGAATCAAAGTGCAGATGCGTTGTAACCCGTGAGGACTAAGATGAATTGCCTCCTTTCAAGTAAAAAGGGGTTCCGGTTCTCTACGCTCACCATACGAATCACAGCAGCATTAAGCTGCTATTTTATGCTGGATTCTGTGAGAGCGTGGTCCTTCCCCGGACGCGCCGAATTATTCGTGCTATAACTTTACTACTAATATAGCTGCTGCAGTATGGCTCTACCACGTAAAATGTCAAAATAAAAGCTTTTTAATAAATGCATATGAAGGTAACAAAAACAATTTTTAACATTTTTGTAAATGAAAGCTCATTAAAATGACTGAACCGATTTTGATCGGACGTTCACTGGCATAAACTGGTTATAAAGGTAACTTAAGCTACTTTCATTTTAGAAAAAAATTGAGCTTCTGAGCATAAAAATAAAACCCTTAAAATCCGAACACGTAATAAATTCCAAGCGGGCAAAGTCGCGGGGAAAGACTAGTTTTTAATAACTACCTAACTTAAGAAGTGAAATTTAGATAGTTGTAGAAATGTCCTTTTGCTATTTGTAAACATTTTTTTAAAATCTATAAAAATTCAGTGGAAACGATTTTGTTGATCATAACATTCGATTTTACGATGTAGAGAACCTTTCTTCTTTGCGTTGCAGGCGTGTAAAAGGACAAGCGCAAGTTGGGACACTCGTAATAGCTCTTCACGTTGGCCAACATTGTGGCAAATGTTGTGGTGAATATATTAACCAAGAGTTTGTGATGGCGTCCGTACGTTGAAAGGTCGTTAAGTTTGCTTCGGTTCAGGTCATCGATCACTGATCGATGGTTCAGGCCAACGTGCAGACGAATTTATTACAATGGATATTGAGACGCTAACGGCTGCCGCATTTTATTTATTCACAGCATACCTACTGATGAATGGTGAATATTAGCAATAAGTTTTTTCATTGGTCATTGTTATTGCCATTTTGTTGATACTAGTTATGATCCGTGAATATAAAATTTAAATCAGATGGGTGCGATCCATAGAATACTTGTAATACATACATAATAGAACGGGGGAGTGGGCGGAGCCCGCGTAGCCACTAAAATGTCACTAACACGTCAATTCACACGTATAAATGTCAACTCGAGATGTGTTTTGACGTTACAATCGTTTCCAAATTTCACATGCAAATTATTTAGAAAATGCCAAATTGCACCCTATTTACAGATAAATATGTATTAAAATTTAAACGATTTTTTTAATGATGATCTTGAACATTAATCTAAAGTCTAAAATGTGTAAATTTATTCAGTCTGTCAACACAGCGAATCGGGTTTGGCGACGCCAAGCCTCGTACAAAATAAAGTTGACAGCCATTCTATTGTGTATTATAGTATTCTACGGTGCGATTACTCTGTTAGTTCGTAGTAAAAAAAGGCGCGCCCAAAGAGCGGACGCGGCGGCCATAACTCTGCCACAACCCTTTGATCTAATGTAAAAAACCGACACCACACGGATCTCGCGCCAACTTGTGGGCCATTATTCCAACACATACGAAGGTGAGCACAAACACTAGCTTTACATGATGGCCAAAGGTATTGGCCACAACATTCGCCACAACTTTGGCCACCGTCAAGAGCCGTCTTAATAAAGTTCCGCTGTAGAGTAAGTAGTAAGAGCTTAAAGCTATAGTTCGTAAAAATTATTTAATGTCTAAGTTAAGGGTGCACAATGCAGCATCCTAATCCTATCTTATGAGGGTGTGCATGGAGTAACGACCTTGCAAGACATACAGGAAGTTAATAGATGCAGTTGTCTCGGGGCTGTATTTTGTGACATTCCTTGAGGCACACCTGTGTACATCTGTAAATTTATGAAGGACTTTCATGATGATGATTATGTACTGATACCTCAGTCAATATTAAACGCAGAAAGAAGTTCATCTCTTGCTTACATAATATAGAAAAGAGCATAGGAACGTTTTTAGAGATATTCACTTATTAAAATTGAGATATAAAATCTAAAAAGTATACCGCAAAATTATTAATTCAGTCAAGGAATTAAAGTTATAATTCTGTGACACCTTAGGGAGATAGATAAAACGAAATCATAAGGTTTTATTGTGTGATAGCATAATCCTAAAGATTGTGAGATATTTTAAGCCGCAGCTTGAAATAGGATTTCAAGAATAATATTCTAAAGTTCACCTCAAAGGTACCTGCTGTTGTAAATCTTAAAGAAACATGGCATGCCAAAAGGCGCTAAAGAACTTAAATTTTCAGAAAAATACCTTAAAAGTTCAAATGCAATATCTGGTGTAACTTATGAATTGTTTTCAATTTGAAATTGTTTCCAGAAGGGTGAGAAACGAACACACAGTCCACCTGATGGTAAGTGATTGGTAGCTGTGGCACATACACACACATCTATCCTCGATTACGAATCAAACTGCAAATGCGTTGTGACCCGTGAGGACTCAGATGGAATGCCTTGTTTCCAGTAAAAAAGGGTCTTCGGTTCTCTACACTCACAATACGAAACATATTAGCGTTAAGATGCTATTTTACGCCGGTATTGTGTCATAATAAAGCTGCTTATCATCCATTTCAATCCGTATGCTTCGTAGGTGGATTGACGATCGCGGCACCAGAGGTTTCTTTATTTATTTTACCCTAAACAGCTTAATGGATTTTACATACTTTTTAGTAATTGAATAAAACTATATTTACAGAAGCATACTACTGTAAGATACTGTAAGCTCGTTCTGAGTAGATCGGACCGAAAATTAATATTAAAAAACTGAAGGTAGCCGGGCTAACTATCACATTGGATCAAACGTCGGGAATTAAAAATAAAAATAACTTAAAATAAATTATTAAATGTGATAAAATCAGTAAATATAGTTTTATTCAATGTGTAGTGTATGTATAGTGTGTAGTCGCGTACTTTTCAGTAAATTTTCCTAAATAATTTTCTTTCTTTTTTAAACATTACCACACTAGGGGTTTTCTCCTATATTGTGGTAGCAGTTTACAACATAAATTTCACAAGGACAAACATCCAAACCCGGAACAATTACTTGTAGGGCATACAAATACTTGTTCCGTGCGGGATTCGAACCCGCGGCTCTTAGCGCTGTAACTCATTGCTAAGCCTCTGCGTCACGGAGCCGTCAAAAAGTTTTTATTGCGCAGTCGGCTTTCTCAATTACAGTATGAACCATGGACTTCCTGTATAATTTATACTGTAGTATTTCTTGAAAACACTGCTAAAAAGACTATTTACAAGTTTTAACTAAATAGTATATTTATAGAGTTTTGGCGGGTACTTGACTCCCGGCGGGTTGCCTATTAGTGGGGTTTGATACATAAAAGTGTTAGGGCTTTGTGTATTAATTAAGGTCTGTGTCTGTGCGTATAAATTATCAGTGGAAACTATGATGCAAGAGCTTCGAGGATGATATGAAACTCAAGTTATTGTTTCCGCTTAGAGCTGAAGTCTTGAAGTACTATCGCCATCGACTTTCTGCTAGCTAAAGCTGCCGTTAAAATCTCCCAACAACTTCGCAATGTAAAGTTTTTTTTAAATGTCAATTTTATATTATTTGGCACGGATAAAAGTATATATACATACGAGAGCATTACTAAAGAAAAAAATTATAGTTTTAATTTTTAATAATTTCAGCGAGTTTAACTTAGAGTTAGTGACTTGACCATAGTATATCATAAAAATCAAGAGGAATACAAAACACTTAATTTAGTAGTGAAAGCTGGTCAAGGTGGTTCGAATTATTCATCGAGTTGAACTCTTTTCATTCTAACAAATTTTATATTTGTGTTACTTTAAAACGGACAAAATAATTCGAATTAGGTTTTATCACATCCATCAAGACTCCTCTCATTTTTGAAAAGGTTTTAGGGCAAGGAAGCGTCCGCTGCGCTGCCCCAATGCGTGTTGGTGAATTTCACATGTCCTCGAAATATTTTTTTATTTCTAAGACATGCAGGTTGCTTCACGATGTTTTCCTTCGCCGCCGAGCACGTGGTAAATCAGCACTTAAAATTGCAATGAACAATTAAAATGAACAGAAAGATGTTGCTGTCCATTTCCACCACCTACGGGACGATATGGAGTATTAGATATCTTACATGCCACTACCCACTACACCGCGAAAATTCCATTACATTTATTGATTGAAAAGCACTTATATACATACATCAAGCTAATTAAAACGTGTTAAAAACTACATGTCCGACTACAATAATCTGTTATATAAATATTTATTATAAAATTTATTTCACATACAAATTGAAATATATTTGAAATTTACCTGTAATACCTTACCAAATATGAAAAAACGATTGAGATCGAGTTAAAGACGCATATAACAGAAACTGGTATCATAAATAGGGTAGACTGGGTACGGTTGAAACATTTTAGCGTTTATCGTCAGTTGCATCGGGATTAGTTAAGCGAGCGATGAACAAAATATATTAAATAAAAGACCATATATCTGTTTACTAATAGGCAATGTTATTTGAGATCACTGTATTATATTTTATATGTAAAATCACATTTAAAAAAAAAGTGTAATTTGTTTCAACCGTCCCCATGCCAGGGTCGGTTAAAACAGTGCCTGGGGTTAATTGAAACATGCAAATAATACAAAATATAATAAATGAACTTGTTTTATTAATCGTTTAATAACATTTTACGACTCGTAATGGCACAGTTGAACATCACAAATATTTTTTATTAATATTCAAGTCAAGCATTATATATATTTTGGGATACAAATTTATAACGGTAGCCATGATAGTAGCCAAATTGTCATAGAAAGCTTCTACGTTATTTCTTTTTAAGCTAGTCGACCTAGAAAGACATGTAGTATGTGCTGCACGCACTGACAGCTCCGGACTTCTTCTCATATACATGCGAAACCAGGTCGTGATAAGTTTGTACTTGACGGTTAGTTCGTATGCTTATCTCATAATCCATTTCTCGATTTTCATCGTCACCAGTCACATCTCGTTTACGCACATACCTCAACAGGGAACAGTTGTTCAGTCCATTCTTTTCTGCCGCTTTACCTAAGAAGATTCGGCTTTTACATCTTCATAGGCTTGTTTATACTTTGATAAGTCGGCCTGACCTTTCGTAGTTCCTTTGGCGTACCCTTCGAATCTAAGAAACAAGAAAATTAAATAAATAAACTATTTCAACTGTACCCACAAAAACGTTTCAACTGTCCCCAACCCCCGTCAGTAAGAATGACAACAAATTTGAACAAAAACTAATCATACAGCCATATTCTACAAACTTCAATTTAAACGATACAAAATTCAATATCCTAACTTCAATAAAACCATAATAATTGTAAAAATGTACGAACAAAAAATACTTACTTTTCCACCAAAAAACACAATGAGGCAGCGCGCGAAGAGCGCCGCAACATTTAAATTCGTGTTTCGACTCGTCACCCACTCCTTTCTTTCCTTATACCCCTGAACCTCATCATGGCACCGTGTTATATACGCTTTGTTTCAATCGTCCCCCGTTTCAACCGTATCCAGTCCACCCTACCAGCCAAAAACATAACCATCCTTTCGGGTTCTGCCCTAATCGTTTAAAAATTACTATGTAATATAATTTTTTTCATATAAAATACGGGTGAACGCGCACACAGTCCATCTGATGGTAAGTGGATGCTGTGGCCCATAGACATCTACATTTTTCCTCGATTAAGAATCAAAATGCAGACGCGTTGTCACCCCTGAGGACTAAGATGGAATGCCTCTTTTGCAGTAAAAAAGATCTCCGAATCTCTACACTCACCATAGTATTAAGCTGCTATTTTTGGCTGGTATTCAGTGAGAGCATGGTGCTTCCCTCGTCGAGCCGACCCATTCGTGCTACAACCATAATATAGCTGCAGCGTGGCTCTACCACGTATAACCGCATATTTTACCATCACCACAGGAATATTGGCCTATACTTCAAAAACTACCGAAACTCTACATATCTAAACACGAGCAAAATACTCGCCGCCATACTAACTCGAGGTAGGTGCAAGTTTACACTGTAAGGAAGTCAAGTCTCCAAAGACATGCTTTGACCTGATTTCAAGGAATAGTTGGCAGCGATACTAGTTTGTATTTGGAGCATGAAGCGCGAAATAAGGGGCTGACTATGCTATCTTGATCATAATAATTTCCACATCTTCATATGTTATAACGCCCGACAGTTAATTTAATGAAACTCCCAATCACTATCTATCTCTTTCACTCGTATTTGCGTTTCCGAACCGATAATGAAAACACTGGATACAAATTAGAGACCATTTCTAGTTATTCATAGGGTAACAGATGAAACATTGCTCTAGTGTTGAAAATATTTTATTTTTAACTTACTGGTTAAATTGATATTTAACCTCGTTGGACACTGACATCCGGTGAATCTGTATTTACAATATCACTAAATTACTACACTTATCCTCTTTTAGCTGCATTCGGGTTGATAACCTCTCGGTCTGCAGAGTAGAAACAATTGCAAATAACCACCCCCCCCCATGATACCCCGACACTCCCTCTATTGGAGAGACCTAAGTTCGGCAGTGAACCTTTGATAGACTTTGATCCGCTTCCACCTACCCCGGATCCAACACCGATAATATTAGGCATAAATCTAAGGTACAGTCGACCGCGTGAACTTTTGTTTGAGTCATTATTGTCATCAGCCAGCCTCAACCCACCAACCACTAGCCAGTCGTCTCACGAATGACGTCATTCCATCTAGCCAGGAGGAGTCTCGAATTATTTTTATAGAATAAGGATGACAAACGAGTACATAGTCCGTCTGATGGTAGGCGGATGCTGTGGCCCATAGACAGACATCTATCCTGGATTAAGAATCAAAATATGGATGCATTGTCACCCCTGGGGAATGATAGAATGCACCCTTACTAGTAAAAAGGGTCTCCAGTCCTCTACACTCATCATACGACACAGTGGCACTATGGTGCTATTTTACGCTGGTATCCGGTCTTCTTCAACGGTTGCCCCTTTACAGACGTGAGCAGCCCATTGCCATTTCAGTTTGCAAACACGAAAGGTTTTGTAATTAACCTTCGTTGTCAGGCGGATATCTTCATTAGAAACTCCGAGAATAGCTCTAATCATCGCTCGTTGAGCAACTAGTCAGTAATAGTCGTGTTCAAAGTGATTATTACGCTGGCAGTTTTAAAAAAGATATTATGACAAACGTGCTAACCAGTTCATCTGATGGTTAATGGCCTTTGCAACTAAGAATAAAGTTTTTTTTTTAAATACTAGCAATGGTATTCACACTACTAATTATTCCTGTACCCACTCCTGGTAAGGTTAAAATGCTTCTGTTAGGAGTAAGGTACGTGAGGGTTAGCTTAGGCTTATCTTACCTTACCTTAAGCTTTATCGCCTTATAAAATCAAAACTAGGAGAAGGACGGAGACAAAAATACGTAGTAAGTCGTATATTATAACTAATATATTAAGAAAAAAATAGCAAACAAGCTTTGGCAATAATTGGGAACACTTCGAAATATCTACTTAAAAAAACTAACTACACTACACCATACTAAAATCGACTAAAATATTTACTATAATATCAACTGTCAAAATGGCATCGACAAAGCATCTTCCTTTTTACCCTTTATTATTTGATCGACTGATTAAGAGCTATCGTATCACAGAGCCATCTATGCAAACAAGGCTATAGTTTTGAGTAATAAGAAAGTGACCATATTAACCGGATGACCATATTACCCTCACTATAGTTCCCGACAGTAGTCGAATGGCGGATTCGAACCTACGGTCCTTTGAGTTCGCACTTCGCAGTCCGCACCCAGTCATGCTGGCAGGCAGGCAGGTAAAGCTGTAACAATACTGGTGCTCCATGCACTTCAAACTGGAATACAACAATATGCACTGCTGCACGGAATAAATAAGTGGGAAATAACCGATTATTAGCGTGTTTAATTTTAGAACATTAAAGAGACCAACTCAAACAATAAATACTTAAACGATAGCTGTTTGTCCTTTACTACTTTGATAACAGTATATTTTAAGTTGTGTATTTTATGAAAAGTAGATCTTATCACGCAAATACATGGTTTATAATATAACATTACACACAGGATAGGCAACAGTAGAAACTAATTTCGGTGAGTCAACAACAGTCAATAGATAGCTTCGAATTGATACTAACTACCCTTTAATGATCGTCCACGGACCGATAGAATACTACGATATGTTGTTGCCACAGAGTGCCTATATACTCGTATATTCAACGGTTCATACGATGTAGCCAAGTGAAATTACCCTTTGTGACATTGGGAAATAATTATTTTGTAGTTACCAAGCAAACCAAAATTATTTAAGTAATTAAAACAGTTCGTTAACTTGAGAGTTGACGCCGTTAGGTTGTTACCTTAATCGTTATAGCCTATCGAAAGTCCGCTGCTGAATATAGGCCTTTCCTTGCTGTCTAGGAGGGTATATTTTTACGTGGTAGAGCCATGCTGTAGTTATATTAGTAGTATAGTTGTAGCACGAATGGGTCGGCTCGACCGGGGAAGGACTACGCTCTCACAGAATACCAGCGTCAAATAGTAGCTTAATCCTGCTGTGTTTCGTGTGGTGAGTGTAGAGAACCGGAGACCCTTTTTACTGGAAACGAGACATTCCATCTTAGTCCTCACAGGTGACGACGCATCTGCATTTTGAAAATCGAGGACAGAAGTAGATGTCTGGTTGCCGCAGCAACCACTTACCATCAGGTGGACTGTGTGCTCGTTTGCCATCACATTCTATTAAAAAAAATAGTTGACACGCTTGGCAGGTATTTTGGCAACCGCAGTTTTAGAGTTTTAGTTGTTATTAGAAAGACGCTGTTGCCCACTTCCTGGTCTGTGTCCCTTTGCGAGAGGCGATCTTACGAGATCCACGGGACGATATGAGTTCGGGAATATATGCGGCCACCACACGATGAATATAAACACAGGCTTGACGCCAAATAAGAGTTAATAAATGTTAAGTTGAATGCTTTTGTATACAGAATTATAGGAGAAACACTAAGTCGGGTTCTGAAATGGGTATTTAAAGTTAAATATTGCAATAATATTTTATTTTCTTTATCTTCTTCATAATCCCGCAGAAACTACAATCCCATACAGTACACTGCTGGACTTTTTTACCTATAACAACCCTGTGCTTGACTACAGTCCCTGGTAATATGTGAATTCACTTTTTGGGATGGAGGCAGAACCCTAAAAATAAATAAATATTTAAAGGCGTAGTAGATACTTCAGTGGCTGGGTGCTCGGATTTCATTTCATATTAGTCCCCAAGGGTAAACCAAATTCAGTTTCGGGTTCGACTAAAATTTAATTACAAATGTGTAATTACACCTGCCAATTTATCAAATGCATATTTTTTTCTATAAAATTAAATTGACAAATGAAGTACACCTGATAAATGGCTTTTGCCCAACCAACTTCAAAAAAAGCAGCGTTGTCACTAATCAGTGTAATTAAATTGGCACTCCATACCCTTCAAACTGGAACATAGCGGTACAGGTAGCGTTGCTAGATGTCCGGATAAAGCCGGACGCAGTCAGGCTTTTTGGTTGTGTGTCCGGCCAAATTCATCGGTGGCCAAATTAGAATGGCTCTCCAGCACCTTAAAAACGGCAGGGCCCCAGGCGAGGATGGAACTACAGCGGAGCTTCTGAAAGCGAGTGGAACACCGGTACTTAAAGTCCTTCAGAAGCTCTTCAATTCCGTCCTCCATGGTGCGACCACTCCGGAGGCGTGGAGCAGAAGTGCGATGGTCTTGTTCTTCACGAAAGGCGACAACACTCTCTTGAAGAACGATTAGACCGATTTCCATTCTGAGACGCGTCTACGTGCTGTTTTTCTCGTTTAATAAAAAAAAAAACCGGCCCATCCGGCTTTTGTTAGGCTTTTGTTAGGCTTTTTAAAATTGATTATTTCTTTACATTTTTCGTAAGTAAGTACATACTACTGAAATTAATATTGTAAGGAATATTGAATAATTAATAACAAAGAAGACTGATTTATTCAATTATTGTTATTTCTTTAGCACTTAAGAAGATTTTACTGTAAATGATAAAAAGCATTGTTTTACTTTAAAGAAAGTGTCTTTTACTAAGACAAAAAATAGGGGCGTCCGGCTTTTTTACCAAAATGTCCGGCTAAGCTCGCTCTTCTGTCCGTCTTTTCGGTTTTAAGACCTGCCAACCCTAGGTGCAGGCACTGTTATTTGTCGGCAGATATAGTCAAGAGGGAATCCTTGACAAAAAGATAATTCTAATATCTAGTTAATAATAATTGAGACCCCTTTCTACCCATTTCAAAAAGCATTAGTCACTGTTATTTGACGGAAATAGGTAATGGATGGTACCTACCCAGATGGACTTCTCAGCAGAAAAGGTGTTTGTGCCTGCCATGCAGTGCCAAGTGGATTTTAAGATTATTGCTTGATATTATAAAATTCGAATAATGTTACTCCAAGATATTTTATATTATCTACTCACTATAGTAGACGATCAATAGAGACGTTTTCAGCTTTGAACATGTGTGTGCTCTAAATGAAAATTGGGAGTTAATCTTATTTGTTGAACGCATGGTAAAAGTCATATATTTTGTCTTTTTACGTTTGATGTAAAAGTGTTGTTTATTAGCTAGTCAAATACTTTATTCAAGCCTTCCTGAGTATTCGCATAAACTTATTGCCACGTATTTGCATGAAAAAAGAGGGCTGTATCGTCAGCAAAACTTAAGATCTTACCTTGTGTAATTGTAATATTGAGGAGATTGTGAATTTCATACAGAATATGTTGCTTAGCTATTGTAATTGCATGGTGTTATTATTCTCATTATACAATACAAACATTTTTTTTTATCATTACAATCTTTATGATTTATAATATTATAAATATGAAAGTTTGGAAGTTTGTCAAGTGTTTGAGTACCTACTTAATGAAATTTGGCATAGAGGTAAGTTTTATAACGCTAAGAAGTTCAGTAGGGGTGAGTAAATTATATTAATATGAGATATGTGTGATGTTTACTTTGCCGTGTATCCGCCACGAGTCTAAAAACAATATCTAAGGAAGATATTGAGCTTCACGGGTCTTTGACCTTATTTACAGAGTTCGTCCATTTGCTTAATAAAATTTTAATACATAACGGGCAAGTATTTTTATTTAGAAACGAGTTTGTGCATATTTGCTTCGAATTAAACGTCTTACCGTGCTTGTATTCTTAAGTAAGTAACAATAAACCCTAGGATTGCCTACTGTTTTATGTCAAATATAGTTTTATCGACGCTGTTACCTGAAAAATTTTAGTAAATTGCAAAAAAAAAACATATACAAGTCAAACTATTATTTTATTTTAAAGGTAATATTTTTGGTACTTCAATCTAAAAGCCTCACGATGTAGTCAGCCTTTATCAAAATATCGTAGCTTGATCTACATATAAAATCAGAATATTCACACCCTAACAGTAGTAGTATATTTTAATGTCGTCCAGAACTAATTTCGTCTCAGCAGAGACTAACCATCTGCGCCAGGATTATAACGCACGAGTGTGTTTGTAAGTACATGTATACTTATACTCCCTCACTATCATAATTCAACGGGACAACAATTCTTAATAGGAAGAATACTATTCTCACACTCACAGAACACCAGCGTAAAATAGCAGCTTAATGCTGTAGAGTGTATGTATGTAATGTAGAGAACCCTTTTACCGGAAACGAGACATTTCTTCCTAGACAAGGCATCTGTATTTTGATCCTTAACCGCTATTTGTATGAGCCGCAATATCCATTTACCATAAGGTGAACTGTGTTCATTAGTCGCTATTATTCCATTTAAAAAAAACTGTCAGTCATAGGACTGACAGTTTATATTATAAAAATCAATTGCTATCGGTTAGTGTCGATAAAATTCAAAAACAGCTCGACCGATTTTAATGAAGCTTTTTGTGTGTATTTGAATAGATGGTTTAAATTCACATTTAGACCCGGTAGGTGGCGCTGTTGTCGTCTTCCAGAAATCCAGACATCAAGCCGGGGTGGATAGCCCTATATATATATATATATATATATATATATATATATATAGTTTTTTCGCCATTCCAAAAGTGCCTAACGAGTCTAAAGAAGTTTTTACTTAAAAAATAATCGGAAAGTGGTGAGTTGAAATACCACCATTGGAATACTGTATTCTTATTTAAGTTAAAATAGCTCTTTACCTTTGTAAACGACAGCCAAATGCCAATTATGTATCTAGATCTACATGGATAAACAAAGGATTTTGAACGAACGTCACTTCTACGCTAATCAACATATAATATAGTCCACAGATAACATATTTAAATGTAATTGGATTTGCCGAGAGCGCTGTCAACAACGCTTGCAAAGTAGAAAAAAAGAGAGCACAATTCGCGCTATATATATTGTTCCATCGTGTATATCGCGCCTGTTATTTATTTAGCAGGGCTAAGGGTGTAGATCGATGCTGCTACGTCACACATATCGATCTCGTCGCGATGAAATTGACAGTAATACAACATACACAGTAGGACATTAGCAACGCACCTGTCTTCTTTCAATGGATTTGCAAGTGTCCATGTAGTACCGTGCTCATTCACCATTTGGAGGACTTCAATCTCGTCTGTCATTTTCAAGAACAGTGAGAGTTTTTTATATTACATTTTGACTAGTATACTATATAGAAATTACGTGAATATTAATAATTTGCTGCTTGACTGATACGTGATGGTGTAGGAATATCCAGTACCCCATATCATCCCTCGGACGTCGTAAGAGACGATAGAGGGAAAAGAAACAAGAGATGCGCTCTAGCGTCTTCCTGATAGAAACGTTCAGTTTCTATCAACTCAAAATAATACAAAATACTTTTACAAGTGGGCAGCCCCAACATATATCAGCATTTAACTTTTGATATGCTTTGATATAATAACAACAACAAGCTATCAACTACATTTTGAAGCACGTGTCGGAACAGAATATAATAATATTAATAAAAAAAAAATATTCAAAAGGTTTAAACATTTCATAATTTATTTTCAGAAGAAGGTAAAGTCTCAACAACACTCCTTAGGCAATTGTTTACTATATCTTATTTTATATATCAATTCATAATATGTATGTTTATGTATATGTACATACAATGTGTAATATACTAAGTAATTCATTAATTATTTAATTTACAACAAATCAACACTATTTTTACTTCATTGTGTACGATTTTCACTGCGATAATACTTCAGGAGTAGTTTCCGTGGTTACTAAACGTATTAAGCACCGAATACTGAAACTTAACAGTGCATGTGACTGTAATGATACTAATGCGGCAGGTGCAGTTGACTGGGAACGCCAAAAGGCATTAATTAAGTCCACCCTTTTTATGCCTTTTTATTAAGGTGTACAAAAGAGTGTAATTAAAATAAATAAATAAACGTATCAATGCTATTCTTTTGAAAGCATACAGAGTTAAGGGCTGGCTAATAGATAAATTAGCAAGCTGAAGTGGCAATGGGCCTCACGCTAAGTAAAGGACGACCTCCCACTGGATGTAGTTGTGACTCGATAAAACACACATATATATATATATATTAATCATCTGAAAAACCGTTGGCTTTGAAGTTCGTAATACTTACAGGAAATGAGTAGAATGATTTGCCACTGTCTTTCTGTTTGTTGTGTGCTATACCATCTACAGCTACCACACTCATCACCCTGTGGGAATACGCGAGCGGTAAAATTAAAAAAATTATACAACCGAATTCAATATAAATAAAATGATCAATGTATTTGAAGTCAATTAAAGACGCATTAACGATAACTCAAAAACTACTAGTCAATGATTGATAAAATGTATATGGGACCACACCAGAAGCACCAGCTTTCAAATATAAAAAGAATTATCAAAATACATAAAAAAAACATGCAGTCGAATTGAATACCACCTTTTTGAAGTTGGTTAAAATATAGGTGAGATCTTTCTTGTTTTGTTGGACAGTGTATACAGTATATTTGAAGTAATGATAATGAAGATGTATTACCATAGCACAAATGGTAGTAGCAGAAAGGCATGAGAGTTACCAGTATAAACTTTAATAAAAGTGGCAGGCGGGGCGCTCGTTGTAAATTTCATTATAAACGAGCACCCAAGTCTGTTCTCACCGACATTTATGAAATTGTTAAACAGAATTTTTAGTATGAAGTTTATGAACGTGCTTAACTTATGATATATTTTCCTAATCCCAGCACTAAAAGGTTGTGTGGCAGCCTAAGTAATGAATAATATACCGTGAAAATCTACCAATAGTCAGATCTGAATGGTCGCCTAGTCTGCTGTGGGACGGACTTTCTTTTTTTTTCTAATTAAAAGCCGACTAGTAAAAGTGACAAAAGTAGAGTCTCCAACTGCCAAGTGTCCAAATTAATTGCTGGTCTAAAAATACGGTAAGACACAGAAAATTATGGAAACTAAAACAGCTGCTCAAGCAAACAATTTTTTATGCATTTCTCAAAAATATAAATAATAAAACACAAGCATAAATCACGTAACATGAAATATTTACATTATATTTTTTACGGTCATCTGTAAAGCACAAAAACATTGTGATTTTAAATCGCTGCATAAAGTTGCTTTCTCTGAGTCGCCTTAAAACATAATTTATGACAACTTGCAACTTATTATGCTCCATTTTCGCTAATTTATAAGTTTTGAACTAAGACTAACTAAACAAAAACTAAACAAAGTTTGAATGATTAAACGCAGAGCGCAGAGCATTACTTTAACTACTTTGCTGGTAATAGTATATTTATTTCAATTTATACCTTTGTTACGCTTTGTCTGTTCTGAGGGACTCCCCTTGAATTTGCAGTGTTGCCATAATTAAAAAAGTAATATTGGAAACTTAATAAATTTGTACATTTTGTGTTGGCATTTAAAGAAATAAAAATTACATTAAGAAGGACAAAATTACGGTAGAATATGGCACCGTAATAACATGTTCATGGAAGGTGGTAGATTTATATAAAATATGGTAGTTCTACCATAAATTTATGGTGGGTGGTAGATTTATAGTTTATACATAATACGGGTAGGTCTACCGTAATTACAGTGTAGTTGGTTACAAGGCATCGAATTTTATAATATCTATTAAATAAATGAAATCCACGAATGGAGACTTAATTAATTGGTGGTGCTTGGTTAAATTGGGTAAAGCAAAATTCAAATAGATGCTCTCAGGCTTTGTTTAATTCTTGTCGGTAGATGGTATGCGCGATTAGTTTCACTCCGAATAATTTACTACGAACCTTTTGGCTTTTTTACAGCGTAAATATAAAACTAATTTTTAACTCAACCACAGCGGGCCGCCATTCAACGGGTCCAGATCTTGTGATTTCCTCTTTTGCTCTAAGCCAACAGATATTGTGATTCATTTTAGTCTATAAATGCCTATAGAATTTGTTGATAACTTGACTAGCATAGTCTCGATAAAATTGTGATCGTATCTACCTTAATCCGTCAAGGCATTCTGAAGTTACACGATCCACTAACAGACTCACAGGCGATTATTATTACACCTATACATATAAATAAAACTGAACTATCTGTCTGTAATACATATGTAACTGTTTTTTATTGAGCCGAGAGGTTAATTGAAACCAGATATCATCATCATCATTATCATCATTACAGCCCTTCACAAGTCCACTGCTGAACATAGGCCTCCCCCGAGTAATGCCACAAAGCACGGTCCTGAGCCACCTGCATCCATCGACTAAAAAACCAGATATATTCAACCAAAATTAAACCAAGAAATAAATATAAAATGAGCGAATATCATTAACTTTGCGCCAAAAATGGCCAAATCATCAATGAACATCGGTTAGGATTCGAATGCGAAGGGTTTTTTTTAATATTCTAAGCCAGCGTTTAACTACAATACCATCGGATGGTAAGTGGTGATGTAGCCTAAGATGGTGAAGCGCACTGACTTAACAAAAGCCTATTTAGTCTTGCCGTGAAGACACCCACACTGTAATCGGACGGAAAGACAGATGCTGGCAACTTATTCCACTCCTTTGCTGTACGCATGATGAACGGCGTAGCAAACCGTCTGGTTCGAATACGTGGCTAGTCAACAACGAAAAGGTGGAGACTGGCCGAAAGTCTAACGAACGTAGTGGAAGGGAGAAGGAGGAATTAAATTATGCAATCTCTCCTCTTTTGCAATGCCTCTCTGGTTTTCCACTAACCACTAAGTTGTGAAGTTGATATAATTACGTCGCAAGTACATTGTTTACTATCTTTGAAAGCCTATTAAGCGAGCATCAAACACTACGAGGTATTTATGAACGCTGCTTCAGACTAGGCAAGTCGTCAATGTTTATGTTCATTGTTTATGAGCGACTTCGAGAGCATTCCATCATGTGGTCACTCAACTTGTTTGTTCTTAACAAAAAGCACGCAATTCGTGCTCGTATCTTCTCAAAGTATTATGTCGTGTGGCAAAGGCAGTTGTCTTATTTTATGTGTAATATGGGTCAGTTATGATAAGTTTCAACATTTAATGTTTAAAATACGAGAGAGATGGCCTAACCACTTCCCATTCCTGAGACCGAAATGTTTTTTTATTGAATAAAACTATATTTACGGATTTTATCGCGTTTAATAAACTATTTTAGTCAACCTACCATGTTTAATCAACTAGTTAGTCCGGCTACCTTAAGTTTTTGAATATTATTAGCTATGACATTGGGACGTCAAACATCTCAGTCCCCCGAGACCATGGGTGCTGTAACGCACCCGAAATGTCGGGAAATAAAAAATAAGTTAAATAGTTGATAAAATCCGTAATTATAATTTTATTCAATGTGTAGTGCTCGCGTAAATTTAAGAAATCATTATATTTTTAATTTCTCAGACATGCAAGTTGCCACGCGGGGCTAGGTTCGATTCCCGACGCTGTGAAAATTTACCCTAATGCCCTATGAGTACAATAGTCTCAATTAACTAACCATCTGCGTAGGACAGAACTATAGTTCTCGAGTGTATGCACTCTCTATTCCCTCACTCTCATAGTCAGTCGGGACTGCAATCCGACGCACGACTGGAGCGAGATGAGACGGCAACGGCTCTACGTGACAATCTTCTCCGGTTAAATGAACCTTCATTTCGAAACGATCGCAGGTTTGAACAAAATGATACTTATCTTGCCTCCGGACTGCTATAGAATTTTTTTGGCATAAAACCCAGTAACTAATCTGAATCCAACCTGGGATTTGAACCCAGGAGTATCAGCTGTCGCGCTTACAATCCAAATGTCAACTTCATTTATACTCGGTGCACCAAGTTGAGTGATGGGCGTAACGGCTATAACGACCGACTGATGGCAGTTTGGAAAAACTGATCTTGTCACAAAGTTTGTCCATGGGAATACATAAGGTGGTAGACAAAAGCGGGGCTATAGCAGGTAAGACTCCGGCATAGCCCAAACCGAAGGTATGCATAATGATTTCATCACGTCAAAAATATTAGACGAAATAAAGAAATCGACTGCACTGATTTATACGAGTATAGTAATTTATTTCATTTATTTATATCTACTAACTAATTAGGTACTTAGATATAGTTTTTTACATGGCGGTAAGTAGTCATGTAACCCTAGATGGTAAACCGTCATAAATGCCTATTCACTCTTGAACTCTTCACCTTGAAGGCCCGCACACTGCACATGTGAAGGGAAAGGAAAAGGCTGGCAAACTATTTCACTTCATTGCTGTATGTATTACTATGCTAACGACGGAGAAGAAGGTACGAAACACATGCTTCGCACAGGTGATACCTGGATTCTAAAACAGCGCCATCTACCAGGTCCAACCTTCCTAATACTTCGCAAGTGCAAGCAATATAATGACAACTTTTACCGCAATCTTATGAACGGTATGTCAGCGTATAAAATATGAACCAACAAATATACATTTTTATATATTAGATTAGATTACACGTTGTAGAGCCATGCTGCAGTTATATAAGTGGTATAGTTGTATCACTAATGGGTCGGCTCGATCGGAGAAGGACCACGCTCTCACAGAATATCAGCGTAAAATAGTAGCTTAATGCTGCTGTGTTTCGTATGGTGAGTGTAGAGAACCGGAGACCCATTTTACTGAAAACGATGCATCTTAGTACTCACTACGCATCTGCATTTTGATTCGTAATCGAAGATAGATGTAGATGTCTATGGGCCACAGCAACCATTTACAATCAGGTGGACTGTGTGCTCGTTTGTCACCCTATCCTATAAAAAAACAGTAGATTATAAAACATGTTGATATTTGATAAATAAGAATTTAATTTCTTACGTCCCAAAAGTAAAGAGTTTTCAATTTCGACAACAAAATGGTGAAGACTTACACAATTAGACGTCAGGTTATCCGATAGTGATGGTAGGTGGAGGAAGGATCGTTATATTATATTTCGCATTTATAATTTTTCATAATATAAATATAGAATGGTGTTGCCAAACTAAACCATCAATCAGGACCCTTTTTAGTTCAAATAAAAAATAGTCACTTGAAACAATATATGTATATTCGAGCATTCTGACAATGACTATGATACTTTTTAATTTAATTCCGATTGCCTGTGGGCACTGCAGCGTCATCTCGCGACCGAAGCTCGGAAGTTTTGCAGTTCGGCGTACGCGTCGCGCTCTTAATTAAAAAATTGCACTTAAATGGTTGTTCGGACGATTTTGTGCTAATATATAGAACCTTCGTTTGTATTGCGTGCATTTAAACATAATTGCGGTTTATAACCACCATTTGAAAAATACAAGTAGGTACATAACCTCCGGCCGGAGGCGGTTTCAAGGATCACATTGCGCTGCCATAGAAAGCAGGTAAGTCAATTTGACTTTTTCGGGTGATTTTTTTAAACTTATCTTCTCACAAAGATTTGCTCCGGTTTTGTGGAGGTAGTTTACATATTTACATTTCACAAGGACAAACAGCAAGAACCGGAATAATTATTTGTAGGTCATTCAACTACTAGCCCGTGCGAGATTCGAACCCGCGGCCCTCAGCGCGGCAACTCATTGCTAATTCACGGAGCAACGAAGCAATCAAGTCAATTATGATGCCTCTAAACTGCCACGAGGATAAAACCGGAGCCAACTTTTCTCACCATTGACTCAGCTGTTGATGTATCGCAATATTTTGAACAGACAAAAATTACATAAGTATACAAATGAATATTGAATACGAGAGGCGTTTGGTACTGGAATCGCATTTATATATTAAATTTATATGCATTAATATATTAGGTATTGTTTACTTATAAATATGCATTTATACACGTATTAGTACGTGAAGGGAAAACTTTGTACCCCTTCTTGGGCGTATTGCGCGCACTAAGGAGTGTGAGATTATACATAGTTAAACTTTCTATTGAGAAGGAGAAATTATACATAACAAGTGTTATAAATACATTACATTAATTTGAATAAAACAGTCATTGTCTACGTTCATACTGCCGATGTAAAACACATAACAGTCTGTGCTCAAACAGTCTCACAGAGTGAAGATTGTCGCCAAATAATTTTAAAATGTTGACAACATATAAATTACTCCTTATTTTTATGCGATTTTTATTTTATATTTTACATATATGAGATATGTGTTTTATACATAATTGAGCAGTTCTAACTGAGAAAATGAAATACATATAGCTTAATATTTGTTACATTAGTAAAACAATTAATGAATTACGGTCGAATTTCGACCACTAGTATATTTAGGTATAGGATGCTTGTCTCATAGTTGAGCTAACCCTAACTAATGAGATCAACTAACTCTCACCATCGTCATCCGTTAGCAAATTCAGCTTATTTTTTTCATAACATAGAGGTCTGTCGACTACCTTTCAGTTTTATTATACATTAGGTAGTGACCGTTTGCCAAATATACAATTCTTATTGACTGCAGACACATACGGCTAAACTTTGCACCGACAGAACTGAATGTTAGTGTTAGACGTATTTTTGGTTGGTGTTCAAGTCAAGAAAATTGCAGTGAATGCCGGACTTTTATTTCCTCCTATCCATTACAGCCTATAAAAGTTCACCGCTGAACTAGGCCTATGCTCCTTCATAGACTGGGGTAATTTTGCCATAGTTGCCACGTTTGGTAAGCGGGTTGGCAACTGCAGTTTTTTTATTATTTTGAGTTGTTATCGGGAAGATGCTGCTGCTCATCTCCTGTTTTATTTTCCCTCAGTCGCTTCTTACGAAACCCTCGGGATGATATGAGGAAGTTGATATTCTTACACCATCACTACAAGGTTATTTAGGACTTTTATTTACTGATAACGAATTTATCTTAGACCTCAAGGGTGACAACGATGCGTTCTGATTTTTTATTAAAGAAAATCGCATCATAATAGGTATAACACATAATTTTATTTTTTAACTCCAATCTCAAGTCATTAATTTTCAAACTAATATTAAGAATCAAGTTATTCCTGCTCTCATTTTAAGAGGGTTATAGGGAATAGAAAGTAGGTATCCCATACCTGTTGGTGTAGTTCACACGCCAACGAAACTTTTTTTAATATTTTAGACATCAGGTTTATGATTACAGAGCACCAAGAGCACATGATAAATGTGTACTAAAAATTGTAATTAATAATTTCAGGATAAAAAGCGCTTACTTCCTATTTGAGAAAAGCTTGTTTCATCACCCCACAAGATCCTGTTTATCCGCAACTGAAACAGGAAATCATAACCATTATACGGGCTCTTGCGTTACATAACATTTCATAATCCGTAAATAACGATCGTCTGATGTAAACGATACTATTTTAATATAGCTTTACCTCGTAATTTGAACGTGGAAGAGCCGTGATGCAACCTAATACTGGTCTTAATTAATCCAATGTTAAATATTTTCCATAATTCGTAAACCGATAATATAAATTCTTCTAAGAGCTTTTACCTGAGTATCCATCAATCCATTATAAACTATAAAAGTACTACTGGATATATAGGCCTCCCCCATTAACTGCCTCATAGGGGGGATTTTGCCGTAACTACCACTCTTAGCCAGCGGATTGGCAACTAAAGTTTTTATTATTTTTATTCATTACAGATGAATATATAAGTTGCAACATATCACGGTCTTGGACCACCTGCGTCCGTGCAACTCCTTTTATACCTCATCAGATGGACGTAGGATGGTTCCCACTAGCTGGATTAGCATTTACTTGGAGGTCGCCATACACTGTAATAGCTGACATGACGCTGCCAATCGGAAACATTTTTTGTTTATGGGTTGTCAGTTGTTCGAGTTATAAGACTGGACTTGGACCATTACACCCTACTCAACTTTTTAGATAAGTCGTTAATAACCTCGAGCGTAGATAGCTCTCTTCATAGCTGGCCAAATGTCTGCGTCTCGCGGTGAAGGAACACGTCTCGATATCCTAGGTAATGATGGACGCAAGAACTTGTAGTTATACGTAGTATGGTGGTATTGGTTTTATACGTGGTAGAGCCATGCTGCAGTTATATTAGTAGTATGGTTGTAGCACGAATGAGTCGGCTCGACCGGGGAAGGGCCACGCTCTCACAGAATACCAGCGTAAAATAGTAGCTAATGCTGCTTTTTCGTATGGTGAGTGTAAAGAACCGGAGATCTTTTTTACTGGAAAGAAGATATAATCTTTTTATGAGTTATTATCAGAAAGATGCTGCTGCTCATCTCCTGGCAGAGGGAAACTGAATCTCTCTATCGCCTCACACGATACCCTCCGGACGATATTGGGATAGTGAATATTCTCACTCCGCCACTACACGGTTAACGATCGCTGAGTATATGTTGTCATGATTATATGTTAATGAACAAAAAGTTCTTATTATTGGACGAGCGGTATTGGGGCCAACGTTGAGACTACCATGTGGATCCAGAGTAAGAATAACTTACTTTACACATTTAATTTTAAACTAATGGGTAATTATTTTTAAATATTTCTGTCGGCGGGAGGTGTGATCTAGCCCATACGACATTTGTAGTTAGATTACGAATGAATAGTCTTATTAAAGATAGAAGAAGACATAAGTCACTCATTGACACCTTCAATTATATAGTAATAAATTTTACATACTCTTGAAAACTGACCACAAAAGTGGATCTTTAACGACGAAGGACCGGCGCGCCCAAAAATGGAACTACGTATGCTGCTCCGGCCTGGTACGCGCTTCTGAGCGAGCCTCTGAGGCGGCGACTGCAGGCCCAGCAAAATATGGCGTTAAGAACCACCGTCGGTGCGGGTCGCTACGTCCGAATGACGTCATAGCGGAAAACCTGAAGATTGACACCATCCAGGAGTTTGTGGCCCGTTCGACCGTGCAGACAACGGGCCACACCTACATCTTAACCAACTTGCGCCGCTACACACTCGCCCGGGCTCCGGACGGGCGACCCTATCCAAGAGAACTCCTCTCTATATCGATTAGAGAGTCGAGTAACAACCCTCAATGCCGCTGAAAGGCCAACTCCGACTTTATTAGACAACCACTCTTTTTTCCCGTAGTCGGTTAACTACGGGAAAAACTAACTAACAACGCCAATAGAAGGCTCCAGGACGGTCCATAGTGGTGGACCGCGAGGATAGCACGGGTAATGGGGGCATACCCCGAAGCCCGAACCCCACATGTCACATTGGGGGCATGAAGACGACAATCAACGTTCAGGGAAATTGCCAGTGCGATGCCGTCCTTTTAAAAAGGAGTAAGCATTTTCTGAAGGTCCCTAAGGCGTATCGGTCCGGAAAAAAGCCGTATTCTACAAAGTAGTCGTACGAGGAGGAAAAATCCTAGTGGTGTGGATGGCATCTATAAATAAGGCAAACTTAAAAAAAAAACGGTATTAATTCGCTTATATACTACATATATAATAAGACGCACATAGCACGGAATAGCTACAATGCCTTAGCCGGTAAGCCGCGGCAAGTAGCGTCACGGCTTCGTTGCTATTCCGTGCCATTATGGCATAACGCTGTGGTAACTGATAACGTTGCAGTGCTTCGCTAAACGAACACCAATGACAAATTTGAGTTGACTGGTACAAACGTAAAATGTCAGCATTACGCCGCAGTGCTTTGTTTTGGCAGTAAAAACGTACAATGACATAATAACGCTGCAGTGCTTCTGTTGGTGGGTCATAGGTGTCAGGCATCAGGCATAACGAAACATAATGCTAGAAAAAGTGACGAGGCATTCCATCTTACTCATAAATCTTAATCCCTAAAAGGCACACACATCTCTATTCTCTATTGATATTTGAAATTAACATAAAGTGATGTCTATGGGCAGTAGTTATCGATTGCAACCATATGAATTGTAATTGGTCACGGTTGACCAAATAAAACAGGATCTAGAGCAAACTATAGCTTCGTAATTAGATTTCGAATTATTTGTGTATACCAACGTAAAATAGCAGTTTAATACTGCTGTGTTTCGTATGGTGAATGTAGAGATCCAGAGATTCTATTGACTGAAAACAAGGCATTCCATCCTAGTCCTCAGCGGTGACAACGCATCTGTGTTTTGATTTTTAATCGAGGATAGATGTAGATGCTTTATGTGTCACAGGAACCACTTACCGTCAGGTGAATGGTATGCTCGTTTGTCACCCCTATTCCATATTAAAAAAAATCTATTGCTACATTCCGTCCCGTGGATGCAGTAAGAGTCGGCCGTGCGAAATGCTAGTACCAACTTATTACTTCCAATCGATGGTGATATATTATTTTGCTTACACTAGACTTATAAATATAATAATCCAGAATGGTGGTCGGGTTGGCTATAAAACTATAGATATCCCGTACTTGATTTTAATAATATTTTTAGTTTAGGAGGCTTGTTAGGGTTACACCTATTACTTTAGATTAATGCGTTTTCAATTAATTACGATAAAAACAAATTTCACAAAAAAATGCTTATAATAAAACGCAAATATGTCAATTTGTTCTCGTATTATGAAGTAGACGTCAAGTGCTTGACGTCTACTTCATAATACTTAATCTTAATTTTGTTTGCAATTTAGGAGGTCTGTCAGGGTTAAGTTCGAACATTTTACATTGTTTTTGGATTACGGAAATGCCTTTTGAATTAAATACGATAAAAATAAATTTCACTAAAAATTACATATAACGAAACGCAAATATGTCAATTTGTTTTTCTAACCCAGATACACACATAAAAAAGTTAATCACTCGGACCCAGAGAATCCATTTGTGGCTGAAGACGGGACTTATATAGAACAAATAGAGTTGCAGTGGACAGCGATCAAGAGGTTTTTCAGAAACAAAAAAAAAATCGATTTATAAATAATATTCAAACGAGTACTCTTGACATACGTCAAAACCAGCCCCCCCCAAAACCCTAAATAAGTAAAGTTAAATAAACCATAAAATCCTAATTTTTTTATTAATGTGTAGGTCGCTAATTAGAATAAACAAAATTATAACAATACACATTACATTATTTCATTTACCACCATCATACCAGAGTTTAGGGCAACCTGACTTTATAAATAAGATTGATCGAATCTGTTCTAAAAGCGAAATAGCACGCCCCGACTACACGTAGTCTTGTCCGCCATACCCCTAGTGTTTTTGTAAATCCGTAGGCACGGAGGGAGAGCAGCCCCCGTCTCTGTAGCAAATTGCAGGTACCCGTGCGAGCCGTAGCGCCTGAGGCTGGTTGCCGAAAGCGACAAATAAGCCGAAGCTGCGGAGGTGAGCATGGGTGACTGCGATTTGCTACGCAAGGGCGAAGGGGCTGCACTTCCCGCAGCGCCGTAGCTGTTACAGAAGTAACTTTGTGTCAATATTCCTGTGTAAAAAAGTGAGGTTATGATTTTACAAAAAAGGAATATTACACAAACTATACATTTCCGCAAAGGGGAAGGGTAGGGGAGGCCTCCCTTACCCCCCCCCCTCTCACCACCATATGTCTATAGTTTAACCCGGCGGTCTTCCAAGTAGAGGCCCATGCTCTTACGGCTGACGAAGAAGATGACGGAAATATTTATAGGACTTGATAAATAGAACATTTTTGCAATCCTGTTCTTTTGAAATCAGAATGGCGTACAGCAATCAAACTACTCATTACTAACCTGCTGCTAACACATTCTGCAACTTGTAAGATGAATTTAAAAATGTTTCATATCTCAATTTACCCGCTGATATTATACCACGGAATAAAAAACTTGGTATTCCGAAAAACTTTTGAGTTAAAGTTTATTTACGTAAATATTTTGACTGTATAACATACTGATGAATAAAACTTTTTTTTTAATAAAATTGCGGCAAACATTCTTACAGTCCACGTGATGGTTGGACACCCGCAGCTAATTTCCAACAAAGAACGCTATAGATGCGTTGTCACCTCTGAGGACTACGATATATTTCCCCACAGCCTGTAAGTATCCCGGTTCTGTATAGTGTATACCCTACACACAAACACACAAGCAGTGCACGCGCTGCAAATGGTAAGAGCATGGTACCTACTTATATGATCTAGACAGACAAGGTATTCTACCACCTAGCAACCCTAATTTAATGGAAAGCTTTTTTCAATGGAACGCAGTTCATTGTAAACTTTCTCTTAAGCGGAATCAATGTAAAAGTGCACGCTGTAAGAGTACAATATAATACCATTATTCGTGGCCTGGAATCGAGATAAATACTTTTAAGGGTTGACTTTTTATTTGTTTCTAGAATTTACTTATAATTTTTTACTTTCTCTTTCGTTTTTTTTGCCTTTTAATATTGATAATTAAAACACTGCATTACCCTAGAAAATGCCTTAATGACTGATCAACTGTGTAATTATATTTTCGTATATCCAATGGCCACCAAGCAGTAAAATAAATATGATACCTTTTCGAATTGTTAAGAGGGTGATACACACAAAAGTAAGTGCTACCACCTTTTTATATGGGAGGCAAACGAGTAAGCGCCTTAGCTGATGGTACGTGAATACCGCTGCCCATGAACAACTGCCACACCAGGGGATTTGCAGAGATCTTAGACCGGCCTTGATGCCATGATGCCAGTCTGGTAATAAATACCAAAAAACCAAACTAGTAGTTATTAAATCTCCGCACATCAAGCGCCATTCTGTCACAAACATAGTTGCACACAACCATCACTACTTGTGTGACTGACTACTACATGTGACTTGCCCTCTCATATAAACTGTGGACAACCAGACATATCTTGGTCTTGTTATAGACAACAAATTCAATTGGAACTATTATATAGACTACGTTTGTAATGAGCTAAGGCAATTTTTAGAATAAACAGAAAACATTTAAACAGAAACAGAAACTTTTTTATTCAATGTAGAATATAACAATACTTATTGAAAGTAATTTTTTTTATTTACCACTGGTCCTGGGAAGAACCAGCAAGAAACCCAGCGGGACAATTTTTTTTTGTTTGAATTTTTTGAACAATTACTTTGCCCTTTGCCCTTGAGTCTGTGACTGAATTTTTACAAAAAATAAAAACAAAAATTTCGAATTAACGTTAGAATTTTTTTTGAACAATTACTTTGCCCTTTGCCCTTGAGTCTGTGACCCTGCGAAGTGACACAAATAATAGTAAGCAGTAAGCAAACTTAGGCTATCGGTCCTGAAAAATCGCTGGTGGTAGTCGATTCCACAAGAAAGTCGGGCGAGGAAGAAAACTAATTAAACTAATAAATTGTTTATGATTTTATAACTCGATCCTACGTAATGAATATTTCTGACCAAAGGCAGACTGCTTATAATTTACGTGAATACTAGGTACACAACGCATGAAACTAGTTTCACGGATGTTATCCCAGTTTCAATACAACTTATTTCTTAATTCCCAACGTTTCATGGTCATCAATATGGTTGTTTCGTGACTTTAACTAACCCATATTCAAATTATGTATTGGTTAAAGTTAAACGCGATAAAGTCCGTTAAATTGGTTTTATTTAATAAATATTGGCTTTTTTATACGTTTTCTGATCAAACCCCTGAAGGGAAATGCCTCCCTCCCAAGACTACAATTGACGCCAGGACTTGTGGGTAAAAAAGTGGTAAAGCCACGGTGTCTTTAATTAAAGTTATACTGTATCTGTAGATACTTATGTCTGTTATTGTTTTGAACTGATTAGGTTGTGTTACACAAAACCGTGGTTCATCACGAATATAGATAAATGTAAATAACACACTAATTATAACATTAGTTAAATGTTAGTTTAAGATAAATGAATAAATAACAAGTTAACTACAAATGAATTGAAACATTAATTTAATGTTAGTATAAGATAAATTAATTATAACCGAAACATACTAGTCTTTTACACAATGAGAATCATTACAATTTCTAACGATCTAATTGAATATCAAATTATCTCCAATCGAAATAATTTAAGGCATTAATATGTCTTATGCCTGAAGATAATGAACAGAAACATTTTGTAAGAACGTGAACCGCGAACAAAAGCCTATTCGTATACGAAAGGAATCGTTTTAGAAATACAGTCTACTAAGTTGCACTTAACCAACCTTCTGTATTCACAGACGAAGCAGGCAATCCAGCGACACGAGCTGCAAAGCACGAACAAAGAACACAGAAAACTTCGGTGACAGTTGGAGGCGTCGATGTCAAGTCGGGTATAAAGAGCGAGCGCGACGGTAACCAGCCGCGTTGTATGGCGGCGGCTTGCCGACTACTGACTGTACAGTGCAGTGTGCAATGCATTCCGTTTCTGCAAGCCGAGACTATGCATCGATTCTATACATCGTATATAGCAGCAGACATAAAAATCGCGGTACCGTTTTATTCCTCCTCGAACACTGTATCGTGTTGAACCGCTTTGGCTATAGAGATAAAAACTTCTAATATAAAACGATCAGAGATATTATAAGAAAGAAAGAAAGAAAGAAAAATATTTATTTGGTACACAAACGTAAAAAACACATAAAAGACATAAACACAGTAATTTAGTTACAAAGAGAAAAAAATTATTTTATGCTATTAGTGCACCAAAAAGGTTTCCACTCAGCGTTAAATTCACGAAGTTTAAACACTAAGAAACTTCATGAAAGCTGATTTTCAGTGGAACCTATATATAAGAAAGTAGATGGCGATACCATCAGCTTACACAAATATGTTAAAAACCAAGTAACAGATCTCAAAATATGAAATAATGACAGTAAAAAAACATAAAACGAAAACAACAAGGTTATAAAAATCGTAATATTACAATACAATTATTCACGTGAAGTTAATTAGTTGTTTTTTTTTAATTAAACAAGGTAGTCGATATATGTTGACGTGGTTATTTTATTGAAATGCAAACAACCGTGTAGCGGCGGCAAGAATATCCGCTACCCCACTCCCGTGGGTGTGGTAGGAAGCGACATAGGGAAATTGAAACTGGAGATGGACAACAGCCTCTTCCTGATAACAGCTCAAGATAATAAAACTGCTGTTGCCAATCCGCCTGCCATTTGTGGCAACTATGGCTACATCCTATGAGGCAAACTATGGGGAAGGCCTGTGTTCAGCAGTGGACTTTTATAGACGGTAATGAATGGATAGACTTATAATCGAAGTTAAAGAAAAACACAAATCATGCAGGCAGTGTATTAGGTACACTACGTATGCTAATGTGTTTCGTACGGCGAATGACGAGAATCGGAGACACTTTGCACTGGTAACAAGATATATTTTTTTTTCATAGAATAAGGGTGACAAACGAGCACACAGTCCACCAGATGGTAAGCGGACGATTTGGCCCATAGATATCTACATTTATCCACGATTAAGAGTCAAAACGCGTTGTCACCCCCGAGGACTAAGATGTAATGCCTCGTTTCCAGTAAAAAAGGGTCTCCGGATCTCTACACTCACCATACGAAACACAGCAGTATTAAGCTGTTATTTTACGACGGCATTCTGTGAGAGCGTGGTCCTTTCCCGGACAAGCCGACCCACTCGTGCTACAACCATATTATAGCTGCAATATGACTCCACCACGCATAAAAATATATCTATTTCACTTTAGGCCCTGGGGCAGACAATTCATATGCATTTTGATTCTTAATCGAGGAGTTTCAAAAGAATACAAACGATGTTATTAACATTACACAAACATTAGGCTTGATTCACGGCAACATTCGAACCCGAACCCACACTTTAGAATCGCAATCCGTACTCTTAACTATGATTAACTAGTAGGTGGTGGGACATCTTATCTGATTTGTAATACAGGATAGATACTACACTCTAATCTAACCTATCTCTAACCAAAAATAACAGCGTATGCACTACTGTATGGAATTAGTCGTAATTAGAAGCGATCTTCGGTCCGGTCAAGGACCTAGAAAAAAGGGCGGACAGAGTATCGCTAAGAAACAATTGACGCACCGCAATGGCGGCCGCGTAACTATGTATGAGTAACTACGCGAGCGCGGATTCCGGCGTATATATCTGGCGGTAGACTTACTATGGTGTGCATGTGTGCGTGCCGGCTTGTTCGATTAGCCGAACTGACTTACTATGAGTGCGTCAGTAATTGTTTTAAGAGACGGCGTCCGCCCTTTTTTCTAGGTCCATGGGTCCGGTTTATGTATTTTATAGAGGCTTATTGCGTGTGAATGGGCAGTGACAAGTGATAAGTGTGAATAGAATTCGAACTAAGCACTTGTCATTTGTCACTCGCACTTGTTACTTCTCACAATGTAAACTGGGCCTTAGTCCTGAGGGTGATAAAGCATCTGTAGTTGTCATTGTTTGAATATGGCTGCAGGTGTACATGGACTGCAGTAACCACTTACCATCAGGTGGACTTTAAGTTCGTCTGTCACTTCAATTTAAAACAAAAGGTTACTATCGCTTAATACCGATTTACTCTTCAACAAGTACAGTAGTGAGTTAACTTGCGAACCTGGCGAGTTAAGTTTGAACCTCGTTTGAACGGCAATAAGCAAGTTCAAGTTAACGATTAAGTTGAACGGAATAGCCAACCGAGCTATTTTTCGGCGTGTTAAGTGCGAAGTGCTGCCCTCCCGCGCGTCTCCCAACTAAACTCGCCGTTCGTGCAAACGAGCGAGTTTAGTTCAGTGCATAAGTTGACAGGACGCAACGTTTGCGCGCCAAAACGTACTATTGTACTTTTATAATGAAACTCGCCACAAAGTTTTGTACGATAGTGTTTATTGAATATTTATACGTTTTATATTGAGTTTTAATAATAAAATGGACGGAAGATAACACGTATAAATTCGTACAGGAGTATTTAGAACACGAATGTTTATATAATAGTAGAAGTTCAAATTGTAAAATTAAACCTGCTCGAGATGCTGCACTCATGAAAATTCTTAAAAACTTCTTTAACAACAACCATCAATACTTCTCTGACTGGATCATTTAATTCTAGACGTAATTCTAGAACCATCTTAAACGAAAACCAGAAAAAATTCTGTAGTCTTGGAACGTCATACTCCAATGAACTCTATGAACTAATGTTCTAAACTAAACTCGCCACGAAGACATTGTTTGAACGCTACTGCCCACTTAACCGTTTACTGTCAACTGTCCTGTAACTAAACTCGCTACTGTACTTGTTGAAGTGTAAATCGGTCTTTAGTACTAGGCGTCGTCTACTTGCTATCAGTTGGACTGTGTGTTCGTTTGACAACTTTACCTTTATAAAATACTAGCTTTATAATAGTATAAAAGAGAAGTGAATTATTTAGAAATAAAAAGAGTCAAGATTCTAGCAACAAAACTAAACCTAAATTCATTAATAGAATCGGGCGTTACTTTGTGGAAATCCATTTTATTAAAGATATCCAAAATTTATTTGCTAAGATCCACATAACAGAATAAAGTCATATCTCTTACCTAGTTTGAAGAGTACCTTCAACCCTCCCTCAATGGCGTGCACTATCCCCGTCACCACTAAACACATTATCACAACTCCCAACACCTCTTCCCTTGTAAATATAGTCTTTTCTAAGTAAAGAACATTAATTTATTTTATTACGCCAGTCTTAGCAATTTCAATTTTGACATCTTTAAGAATACCTAAATTAGCGGATTAATAAAATATAATTTAGTGTAGTAGTTTGATGAATTGTAATCTCGACAGATACTCTGACTAATACTCTGTTAATCTTGCCTTTTCCGTTAGGTGGTGCGATGCGATAAGTTTCACTCCGAATTCACTCCACATATGTATATATAATTCTGGTTTGGGTTCCGGTGGGTGGAATTTTATGGGGTACATATATGGTCACCTGAATGGTCCTTAGTTATTGGACTCGGTAGGCGGCGCTGCTGTCGAGATCCAAACTTCACCCAATGGAACCAGGGTGGACCAGGGTGGTGGCGCGACCTATAGGAGCCAGACTGTGATTTTCATTTTTGGCACTAAACCGACTGAACATATTGATGATATGATTCATTTCGGTCCATATATATATATATATATATATATATATATATATATATATATATATATATATATATATATATATATAAATTGTAATATATATATATAATTTGTATATATATATATATATATATATATATATATATATATATATATATATATATATATATATATATTTATATATATATATACAAATTATATATATATATATATATATATATATAAATTGTAATTAACTTGACTACGGCGCCACCAATCGGATCATAGCATAGCAAGAACCGATCTGGAAAAATAGTATAACATATGAACGGAGTAGAAGTTTACGGCACTGATATTTTACAAAAAATAAAAACAAAAATTTTAAATTAACGTTTGAATTTTTTGAACAATTACTTTGCCCTTTTCTCTTGAGTCTGTGACTGAATTTTTACAAAAATAAAAACAAAAATTTCGTATTAACGTTAGAATTTTTTTTGAACAATTACTTTGCCTTTTGCCCTTGAGTCTACGACCCTGCGAAGTGACAAGGTCAAAGATGCCTACTAAATGTATTATCACAGTATACAAAATTGTTTTATTGCCGTTCGTAAAGTAGAGTGGATATGATTTGAACTTATTTATTTATTAATAGATTTTAATTAATTTATTTATTTAATTCAAAATTTTGGTTTGTACATGTTACACTTTATTTTTTTCCAGGCGGTAAAAAAGTTCATCCAGTATACAACATAAGTTTACAAATTACACGATCACTAATAGATGCAACAACGATTAAAAAAAAATTACTTTGTCGTTAAGACATGTAGTAAAAAAATACTAATGTTAAAATAAGGAATAATAAAATGATAGGATAATAGAGGGCGATCACAGGCCATAAAACCGCAAAGCTTTCATCCTAGAAGAGGTCTTTGTTTTTCGTGTAACGGCAGCTGAAGCTGTAAACTATCCAATTTCTCTTTCTACATTATAGAAATAAGGGCCGGTGCACATAAAAGGCAGTATGGCCGCGGAGGGAGGTCAGTCGATGCGAGACAAAGCGATGTCAACGGCCCGGACGGCGCGCGGCGAGCGATGACTGACCGACGGAAGTTATGCTACCTTCCTATCGTAAACTCTATAGGGTATTGAATGTACCATGTACATATAAGACGTCTAGGTTGTAAAATAAATAAGTTTGCTAGATCGGCAGACCAGAAAATCTGGACAAATTTTGAAAACGACGGGATTTTGGGGTTGTTGTCGGGAAACAAATATTAAAAATAAAAAGATTATTTCAAAAATATTTTAAGCAAAATTTCTTTCTTTCTTTGTATAAGATCGATACTGATACATTTACACAACCCAACCAAACCAAATGTCGAAAACAACCAAAGTTACATAATAGCACTGCAGGGTGCATAACGTCTGTACCTGATCGCCAATGGCCCAACAAGCGAAGCAATTTCGGCAAAACCTTCTTACTATGGACCCGCAATCAGCGGCAAGCTATGAGTTTGTAAAGAACAAGATAAGGAACTGGAAAACCCTGCAGCTGCATAATGACTGCAGCACAAATGTGTCGTTCACCACCTCTTTCTAGAGAAACCCATCTTTATTGCATTACCTTAGTTACTAATTAACAAAACAAATCCCGCTTGTATATGCAAAACTCAAGTTTTAAGATGAAAATTAGACGTAATTAATTAAGGTACGTAGTATCTAAATATAACCCACCTCAGACATCCATCCTTCATTGTTATATATTTAACTCGTTTAAATACATACATACAATTCAATTAAAAATACTTAATCCCCAATACATGAAATCTTGCTCATTCTAACCTCACTGTTGTAGAGATTGACACTATCGATAACATCTACTCGATATGTCCGTAACTGGCAAAGATATGTCTAGCATGCAGCCTTATTCAACTTCGTAATATCTTTTTTTTATTTTTTAGGGTGCCGTAGCTGAATTACAACATAACCAAAACACTAAATAATAAAATTATTTATTGAAATTTAGTTTATTTTTAGAATATATTATTGTGTAGCAAAATTGCAAAATATCTTTAAGGAGAGCTCACAACATTTTTACAATAATTTAGTCTTCTTTGAAGAAAAATAAAATTCTAACAACTTTTGTTTGTAATTTTTATTCCCTAAAACATAATGAAAAGTTCAAAATTAAGCCCCAATTTTATTTCAGGTCATGTTAGCAATAATGTATGACACAGCTACATACTCTCTTGAATATGTTTCGCAATATTCTAAAAATTGAAATTTTAATATTGTTTAGTACCTTTTTAGTACACGCTTCCTATCGCAGTTTAGGTTTAATTATTAATTTATATACACATAACACGCATATCATTTTTTTAAGAACAGCGTATGTAGTCTCTTTAGTTTGAAGTTGGACGCAGGTGTCCATGGACAGAAGGAGCCATTTATCATCAGGTAGACTAGTGTTTTGTCAAATTTTTTAAATTTTTTCAAAATTTGACAAATTGCTGTATTGTGGTTGTAGCAAGAATGGGTCGGCTCGACCGGGGAAGGACCACGCTCTCACAGAATACCAGCGTAAAATAGCAGCTTAATGCTGCTGTATTTCGTATGGTGAGTGTAGAGAACCGGAGACCCTTTTTTACATCTTAGTCCTCAGGGGTGACAACGCATCTTTGTTTTGATTCTTAATCGAAAATAAATATAGATGTCTATGGGCCACTGGGGAGGCTTATGTTCGTTCAGCAGTGGACTTGTGAAGGACTGCAATGATGACGATAACATTTGGCATAATTAATTCTATAGGTTCCACTGTTGGGCATATGCCACTCATTTCTAAGATTTATTGAGCAGTTTTTACGTCACACTGCTCCAGTGCATGTTGGCCGAATTTACATGTCATCGAAATATTTAATTCGTCAGACATGCACGTTTCTTCGCGATGTTTTCCTTCAACACCGAGCACTCGTTGAATCAGCACTTAAAATTGCAATTAACAACTTCATTGGTGCGTATGGGGTTCGAATCCAGGTTGTTCGCATACTTTGAAATTTAATGTGAGCCCTTAGCCCCTAAGCTGTTACGACTCACACATTTATACAAGTAAATAAAATTGAATTTACATTGAATTCTACTGGCAATGTCATAATAACGGCTTTTTACTAAATGCATATGAAAGTATATACGGTACATATAACAAAATTATGTCTGTCCGTTTGTCGGCTTGTCTGTCTGTCTTTTTGTTTCGCCTAAAACGCTGGACCGACGGCACTTTCACTAACAGATATCTGATGTGATAAGGAGTAACTAAGTTAGGCAACATTTATCTTAGAAAAAGAACTAGGGTTCCGCGCAAAAAAATGAAAACTTGAAATCTAATCATAATAATAAATTCCACGCGGACAAAGTCACGAGGAACATCTAGTCATATATGATACCACATATGACATAAATAATTTATGTTAAATAACATAGTAAAATTTGCAGTTAAAATTGTATCTCAGTGTTATTATAAATTCTCTACAGACATTTTAATATTTCAAATGAAAATTCGAAAAAAGTCGGTAACTAGTCAAAGATGAAATGCCAGGCACGTCCAATATTTTTCATTTAAAATACGGTCGCTATCGAATAGAGCTACCAGTCATTTTTGTAAAATCCTTTTGAATTCTTAGTGAAAATACTCCTGTAAAGATGAATTAGCATTAAGAACCAGTTATAAAGGTTCAGACCAGCTTTAGTTTAACGACCTCGTTACGCTAAAACTATCTTTTTTTTTTACAATAATAATTAAATTATCAACGAAAACAAAGATCGTTGTTAGGTGTAGGTGTGCTGCAGAATAATAAGAAATCATTATTATAAGTAGTGTTTGACTATTATCTCACCTCATCGTGGGTGGCAGCCGAAGATGGCAAAGCTCACACATTGCTTCATCATCATCATCATCATCATTACAGCCCTTCAGAATTCCACTGCTGAACATAGGCCTCCCCCAAGTAACGCCACAAAGCACGGTCCTGAGCCACCTGCATCCATCGACTTCCTGCATGTCTTACCAGGTCGTCACTCCATCTAGTGGGGGGTCGCCCTACACTACGCCTACCGGTACGAGGCTGCCACTCGAGAACCTTTCTTCCCCATCGGTTATCGGTTCTTCGAGCTATATGGCCGGCCCATTGCCACTTCAGCTTACTAATCCGTTGGGCTATGTCGGTCACTCTGATTCTGCTGCGGATATCCTCATTTCTGAGTCTATCACGCAGAGAAACTCCGAGCATAGCCCTCTCCATAGCTCGCTGAGCGACCTTGAGCGTCCTCATACGGCCAGCAGTGAAGGACCGCGTCTCTGATCCGTAAGTCATCACTGGCAACACGCACTGGTTGTACACTTTAGTTTTCAGAGATTGAGGTATACCTGACGAGAAGATGTGTCGTAATTTCCCGAACGCTGCCCAGCCGAGTTGAATCCGTCGATTAATACGGATAATATAATCGGATGGAAAGACAGATGCTTGCAAATTGTTCCAACCCTCGTTAGTAGTGAAAGGAATCTTCGTTACTCGTTATTCGTCTTTTTCTTTCTTTTATAAAATAAGGTTGACAAACAAGCACATGGTCAACCTGATGGTAAGTAGATGCTATGGCTCATAGACATCTATTATTACCTTCGATTAAGAATCAAAATGCAGATGCGTTGTCACCCCTGAGGACTAAGATTGCATGCCTCGTTTCCAGTAAAACAAGGCCTCCGGATCTCTACACTCACCATACAAAACACAGCAGTATTAGGCTGCTATTTTATGCTGGTATTCTGTGAGAGCGTGGTCCCACCCCGGTCGATCCGACCCATTCGTGCTACAAACATAATGTAGATGCAGCATGGCTCTACCAGGTATAAAACAGTACGAAATACAGCGGGATCATGCTGTTATTTTACGTTGGTGTTATAGTAGTTATACACTGCAATATAACAGGACTAGTTTAAGAAGGAACGCCGGTGTAGAAAGGGTCACGGGTTATAATTGCACTCGGAAACTAATTCAACCGCTAAACTTAGACTTTTTACAATCACCTAACCTTGGTGTGTATACTGTCTTACTTAGACATGTTTTACTCACTGGATTCCACCCTGACACAGATATAGAGTAACAAAATCTAGTGTCGGTCTGTGTGTAATTAACGCTACGTTTATCTTGGGCAACATCTACTTACTATGTAGTTTTACATTTCAACGTTATACGGTTGGTACAGTTTGGCAGTTTAAATGTTTATTAACGCAAGATAACTCTACAGGAGCCGTGGTAGCTCAGATGGTTAGCGCTCGCTGTAAATTTCATAGTACGTGAGAAAACCGGGTTCGATCCCCATCGGCATCAATGAAATTGTTAATTGCAATTTTAAGTGCTCGGCGGTGAAGGAAAATATCGTGAGGAAACCTACAAGTCTGAGAAATAAGAAAAAATTATATCCAAGACATGTGAAGTTCGCCAACACGCATTGAGGCAGCGCGGCGGACAATTCCTTGCCCTAAAATTCTCTCAGAAATGAGCAGGAGGCCTGTGCCCAGGAGTGGGACGTATATAAGCTGTAACTAAGTCGACATGCAGTTCTCTCTCTATTTTCTTCTTTTTATTCATCAACCTATTAAAGCCCACAGGTGGACGTGGGCCTCTCCGGCACGAGCGTAGGACGAGACGTATTGATATTGTTCCATGTCTCTGATCTCTATAACATTTGTTTATGTAAGCAATATGGCGTGTAGTTGCGGTGTAAAAACTGCGGCTACCAAACCACTTGCCATACAAATCCCCCCCCCCATGACGCAATGTAGGGGGAGGCCTATGTTCAGCAGTAAACTTTAATAAGCTGTAACGGCTATCGACTGCCTTGTAGGTTTAGTGGTCCTAAATACTGGTGATCACGAGGTACCGAGTTCAAGTACCGGGTGGGGCAAAGTCAGTTATTGGGTTTTTTTTTTGTCAAGAAATTGTTAGTAGCAGCACGGAGACAGGAAGTTCGCAGTGCCTCAGCCCCGTACCACGGAAAACACGAAAGCTGTTGATTCTTCGCTTGATCTATCATCGTACTATCAGAGAGAGGGATTAGAGAGTGCACTTGGCTTGTGCATACACTTGTGCACTACAGTCCTGTCCTGCGCTGATGGCTAGTACCCGCTGGTACTAGCTGCCGTGACAGAAACTCGGTCTGGAGGACATTGTCAATGGTCAAAAGATATTTTTTATAGAATAAAGGTGACAAACGAGCACACAGTCCACCTGATTGTAAGTGGCTGCTGTGGTCCATAGACATCTACATTTAACCTCGATTAAAAATCAAAACAAAGATGCGTTGTCACCCCTGAGGACTAAGATATAAAAAAGGGTCTCCGGATCTCTACATTCACCATTCGAAACACAGCAGTATTAGGCTGCTATTTTACGCTGGTATTCTGTGAGAGCGTCGTCCTTCCCTGGTCGAGCTGACCCATCTTGCTACAACCTTAATATAGCTGCAGCGTGGCTCTACCACGTATAAACTACGTATATTCTAGCACTTGCAACAGCTTCTTACGACATCCATAGAACGAAATGGGGCTGATAGTTTCTTGTCACCACACAATCAGCACCACACCAAAATACAAAAACATATTTTTGAATGAACGTTTAAGAAAGTTCTAGAGTGACGATCATACGAAATTGCATTCCACTAAGTCACATCATTGCTGTTTTCGTTGTAAGCGGAAAGCGTATAATGAGTCAAGGCGAATATTTCGTCTGTGATTTAGGTTTCTGTTTAAAAACAATTCACTCACAAAATTATCGAAACATCTTTTTCTAGAGAAATCTTTTTATAAACTTAATACTAGAGTCAATTAATAGAATCAGGCGTTAATTTACGGAAACCCATTAAAGTTGGTAAAAATTACTTCGCATATATCCGCGTGAGGAAATAAAATGATGTGTCTTACCTAGTTTAAAGAGCACCTCCCGCCGTCGTGCAATTGCGTGCTCTATGCCTGTCACCACTAACCCTAGCACCACTACTCCCAACACCACTACACTAAGAAAGACACACCACCGTCTATAACACCACAAGTGTTTCGCCTCAGATTAAGACTGTGCGGTGGCTGACCGTCGACTTTAGGCTTTTCCTTTTATGCGTGGCAGAGCCACGCTGCAGCTATATTATAGCTGTAGCATGAATGAGTCTGCTCTAACATGGCAGAACCACGCTCTCATACAATACCAGCGTATAATAGCAGCGTAATTCTGCTGTGTTTCGTATAGCGAGTGTAGAGAACCGGAGATCTTAGTTCTCAGGATTGACAACGCATTTGCATTTTAATTCTTAATCGAGGATAAATGTGGATTTTTATGGGCCACAGCGCCCACTTACCATCAGGTGGACTGTGCACTCGTCTGTCACCCAATGCTTTTAAAAAATGCTAAGACATCATTTTATTTCATTACGCATATATAAACGAACAGTTATTTCTAAATTTTAAAAAAAAGTGACGAAAAAACTTACACTGGTGGTAACATACTTAGCCTATACACCTCACACCTCAGAGCTAAATAGGTTGTCGTCGCTGAGTACCAAGTCAAACTGCCTTAAAGCTTATAATTATACTGGCTCTCTAAACTCTTCAGACCGGAATCCAGCCGAGTAAACTTAAAATTTAACTTGCTTGATTTGGGGGTCAGTACACTTCGGGGGAAGCCAGTTAACCAAGCTGGCCAAAACAAGTCGGTTCCTCTCAGCACGTACAAGCGCGACGCTGCACTCATGATACCGATTGTCCGTGATAGTATAAAATTTATACAGAATATATTGCTTAGCCGTTATAATGGGATGATGATGAAATGAATGTCATGGAGAGCCATGATATTTTTGTGACATCCCATTTCACATTACAACACCTACGCTTTAGGACGTATGTGGTGATAGAATCTCTTCAGCCGCTACCACAAGCCTGCATAGATGTATACGTGGTAGAGCCACGCTGTAGCTATATTATGGTTATAGCACGAATGCGCAAGCAAATCCTCATTCTCACAGTCCGATAGGGACGGCAATCCCACACCACTGGAGAGAGATCAGGCACAGAACCAACGACTTGCTTTACGAGGTACGAGGGTAAAGCACAGCCAACGTCATGATTGCGAGCTGATTCTGAGAATTTCTTGACAAAAAAATTTAAACGTGCTAACTCTATTAAAACGTATTTATTATAACGTCTACGTAAATATTGAGGTTTTTTTTAGAATAAGGATGACAAACGAGCACACATTGTGTTAAATGGATGCTGTGCAAACAGACATCTACATCTATCCTCGATTAAGAATAACAATGTAGATCCGCTGTCAGTCCATAGGGCTGGGATGGAATAAACATGTTTCCAGTAAAAATGGCCTCCGGTTCTCTACACTGACCACATGAAATAAAGCAGCATAAAACTGCTATTTAACACTGGTATTCCTTTAGAGAATGGTCCTACACCGGTCGAGCCCACTCATTCGTGCTACAACTATAATATAGCTGCAGCACGACTCTACTACGATAAGTATGGCTATACTAGTTAAATTGTTTGCTGCAAGAGATCTTTTCATCGTTAAAGAGTGGAGGTTTTAATTTTCAGTATCGCTTAATACTGGAGCGGGTAATATCCGCATCATTACAGATGTACAAGTTAATGTATGCGTATATACATACATATATAAACACTCACGCCTGTCACCCAGAGGCCTCTCGCCTCCTTCACATCCATACACCTACGCATACATGCTCGTCGGTTAAGGGTACTCCTAATTTGGCCCGTTTTCAATAAATCGCCAATTTGGTCGATAAATTTTCGCCTAGGACGTCCCTTTCCGACTCTGCCATTCACTTCTGCAACATAAATTTTCTTTGTCACTCTTTCCTCATTCATTCTTTCCGCATGACCAAACCACCGAAGCATTCCTTTCTTAATCCTGGTCACATCATCATCTTGCAAACCACACTCTTCGTATGCGTACTATACGTACACACTTTTTTGTATGCGTACTATACGTACACACTTCTTTGTATGCGTATATTCACTAAAATAATTGTTTCGGTATTGCGTACACAGCATAAGCAGTATAAGGAAGAGGATGGGGAAGGAACAGGATGACTAACCAAACACAGACGTCGAGTCACACGATAAAGAATTTATTTTTTATTTATTTATTTAAGCTTTATTTGCACACATAAAAGAAATGTACAAAAAGGCGGACTTAATGCCTAAAGGCATTCTCTACCAGTCTACCTTTGGTTTGTGCAGAGAATCTAGTGATGGGTGCAAAACTCATAATTAAAAAAAAAATTAAAGGTTTAAGGAAAAAATACAAAATTATAATATAATGATAATAAACAATACACATACATATACATTTACATTACTACTTACATGCATACAATATTATTTTATATATATACACAAATACCCACAATAAATACATACACAATAAATAAATATGATATTTTTATACTATACATACTTGAGAATATAACAGTTTCTGAAGTTTTTAAATTTTTTATTATAATCCGAAACTACTACTGCTTCTTTAAGTAATATTCCCAGAGTAAACGTTTAAAGATAGGTTTAGTTTTTGCTTCTTTTATATTTCTAGGTAACATGTTCCAGAGTCTTACTGCATTTGAAGTGAAAGAATTGTAAGAGAAGCCCGTGCGACAGAAAGGAACATGAAGAGTTAGATTTTCCGCGGAACGAAGACATCGGTTGTGAGAATCGCCCTGATACTGAAATTTGCATTTCAGATATGCAGGGACAAACGGATCGTGTAAAATAGAGAATAGCATAGAAAGGATTCTAAAAGATCTACGAAGTGGAAGAGGCAGCCATTTGAGCTGAGAACGGAATGAAGAGACGTGATCGAATTTACGTAAGCCAAAGATAAAGCGAATACAATTATTGAGAAGACGATCCAGTTTGTTAAGAAGTTTTTGAGAGGCATCAGCATAGCATACATCTGCATAATCTAGTATTGGTAATACGAGCGTTTGAACCAACATTACCTTTGTTCTCACTGGAAGAAAATTCTTGAGTCGATTCAGACAACGCAAGGTATTGATAACTTTTTTGCTTACTTCCGTGACTTGCGGCCGCCAACTCAGACTGTTGTCAATAAGTCCTAGATTTTTCACAGTAGCTGAATAAGGTATGACAGCATTATTAAAATTTACAGGTGGCAGTGAATTAAAATCCAATGTAGATAAGCGACGGCTACTTCCAACTATAATTGCCTGGCACTTGGTAGGGTTAACAGTAATACCGAATTTGCTAGACCAATCAGAGATAAGAGTGAGGTCAGAGTTTAGCTCAGTGATCGCATCTTCGATATCGTTAACATCAGACTGAGCATATATTTGTAAGTCATCGGCATAGAGATGGTACGTGCAGCGAATGTGAGATGTAATGAGATTTATAAAAATTGAAAACAAAAGAGGTGAGAGAATTCCGCCTTGAGGAACGCCAGCAACCAGCGTGCACCAGTCCGAAATAACTGGACCCACGCGAACAGCCTGCTGACGTCCCTGAAGATAGGATGCGAACCATTCCCGCGCTGATGAGGAGAAACCAATGTGAGAAAGTATTGTAAGAAGGATGTCATGATCAACAGCATTAAAAGCGTTTGAGAAATCTATTAAAACTAACACAGTTAATTTTGACTCCTCCATACCTATACGTAAATCTTCCGTAACTTTAAGCAGGGCTGTTGTTGTACTATGTCCTGGCCTGAAACCTGATTGATAGCTACTTAAAAAGTTATTTTTAAAAACGTAGTCAGAAATTTGTCTGTGAGCAACAGCTTCAAGTACTTTTGATAAAAAAAGGAGGAATAGAGATAGGACGAAAGTGAGAAACAGAACTAGGATTATTTATTTTTGGAAGTGGGAGAACAAAAGCATTTCGCCATAGTGAAGGGAAAACCCCAGTATCTAATGAAAAATTTACTATGTGGGTAAGTACTGGTAAGACATAATCGAGGATGAGATTGATCATGATTCTGCTCACATCATCAGAGCCTACTGCGGCGGACTTGATGGAAGAAATTGACTTTTTTATATCCTCATCAGTAACGGGAGAAAAATTGAAAGAGCTTTTGTAAAATTTTGGAAGAGAATTATATGGGCAATAGTAGTAGATTTAATTGACGAATGCAGTTGTGGTGCAGTAGAAAAGTATGTATTAAGTTGATTAACAGAGAATATTGAAGGATCAAAGTTAGAAGCAGGTTTACCTATCCCGATTGATTTTAAAAATTTCCACGAATCAGCCATAGAAGCGTTAAGGATATTTCGATGAATATAACGGCGTTTAGCGGCCCGCACCATCTGATTACACCGATTCCTAGCGGCTTTGAATCGAGTCCAGTTAACAGTACACCGATTACTCTTATATTTACTAAATTCTCGATCACGCTTTGCCATAGCCCTGCGGATATCCTCAGTAATCCACGGCGCAGGAGATCGTTTCAGTCTGACTTTATGTGGAGGAGCGTGTTTATCAAACAACTTCTGTATATTTGAATTAAAAAGAGCTACTTTTTCGTCAACACTCTCTACGCTGTAAGTATCACTCCAATCTATACTACAAGCATCTTGCTGAAGTTCTTCAACATTAAGTCTCGCTAGATTACGCAGATGCACCATCACATGATTGACCTTAGGACATTTAATCCTATAAGAAATATACAGTAAATCGTGCCGCGAAAACCCAGGGGCGGAGAGTTGACCATGGCCAACGACATGGTTTTCAGAAGCGACCACTATTAAATCTATTAAAGAATCAGCAGTATCAAGATTGTGGTGTGTAGGGTCGAGAGGAAGAACTGACAAATTAAAGGAGTTCATAACTGTATACAATTCACGTGACCTCGCAGAGTTACAAAGAATATCGGTATTGAAGTCACCCATTATAATAAAGTGCTGATAATCAGAGCCGATAGAAAAAAGAGCCGATTCAAGGTCACAAAAATAATTAACTCCTGGTGGACAGTAAATTGCACCGAGAACAGTCTTAGTCCCACTGATGGTAATCTCCAAGAACATGTATTCTATTGTACCAGAATAAACAGAAGAAGAAGCACATAATTGTTTATAGGGTATACCATTACGTAAGTACACCGCTACACCCCCACCTCTTTTGCCCGTACGATCATTTCTTAAGAGGACAAAACCAGGTATTCCAAAGGAGGTAGACGGTAAGGTAGGTTTTAACCAGCTTTCCGAAACAAGTATCGCAGAAATAGACTGATTATGAAAAGTATCAACAAGTTCATTATAATGTTGCGGAATGCTCTGAGCGTTAATGTAACAAACGTTAAAGTTATTAGTCAAACCATGAAACTTTTGAGTAAGCAGATAACGAAGAGTAGTAGGTTCCGAAAAAGAGTCATTTAGTGAAAAAAAAGAAGAATCTGAATCAACAGAGAGAAATAGTTCATTGGTATCAGAATCTGTCATAGCATATGATTATACTTATGATATATGTATATATATTATTTATATAAAGTATATATATATATATATATATATATATATATATATATATATAGTCTAAAAAAATTAAAAAAACCCTATTAACTGATATTTGCACTGCAAACAAACTCGCCGGTAAACTGTTTACAAAAAGAAAAATTAAAATATTACACGAAAACAACTAGTAATAGAATTTCATTGTTTTTAACGAAGTTAAATGTTAATTTATCATCAATTCGTTCATTCATTACAGTCTATCAGAGTCCACCGCTGGACATAGGCTTCCCGTTTTTTATTTTCTAGTTGTCGTTAAGAAGTACCCTTAACCGACGAGCATGTACGTGTAGGTATATGGACGTGAAGGAGGCAAGAGAGGTGTGTCAGGATCGTGCCAAATGGAAGTATGTTGTCTCTGCCGACCCCTCTGGGTGACAGGCGTGAGTGTTTATGTATTTTATCCCATTGCTACTGTATTACTTTGTTTCCTCTTTTTTACGAAATCCACAGGACGATATGGGGTAGTGGACATTCTTATACTCTTATACGGTACAAGTTGAATTCTCACAGCTCGTTAATATTTAGCCTACTATTTTTTAATAATATCAGAGTGACACATAACATAACAGTGTACCTGAAGTCACCTGGACGTACTAAACTTTATTTAATCTGTGCTTCAGTCAACTACAACAGAATTCAAACCAAGTATATTCCAAGTCTATGTTTCAAACAAAGAAGGCCTCCGATAGACTAAAATAGAATAGAATTATTTCTTTTTACAAATATGGAAAAAATAGTGCATGACGACGATAAAACACACTTCGCCATATTTCACTAGAAGGCATGCAAAAAATACTCTTAACTTGACGATTTATTTAATTAATCGTCAAGTTAAGTTAATCTAATACATAATACAGTGGATTTCATTAATAACGACTTTTTGGTTATAGCGACGTCAAACTTACGTCCCTTGAATTTAAAGCATACTTTCGTAAGAAATTAATTCGGTAATAGCGACTTTGGTTATAGCGTAAATTTCGGGTATAGCGACTTGTTTTTAGGAACCATTTATGACCGATTCCTAGAAATCCCTTGCGGATATTGCGACTGAGTCGGCAAAGGCACAAAGACTCATTCATAAAACTATTAAGCTTTCTTATCCTTTATTTACATTCACAAATGGTCAAACTAACACTTTGTTTGTATGTGTACGGACTACGTAGCATGTTTACGAAGTTAAACTTGTGAATCAGTTACATGGGAATTCCAGTGAGCGAACTGAACAGTGTTTTTTAAACTTGTGAATATGGCTCCTAGACGTACATTTACTGTTAAAGAAAAAGTGGATATCCTTTCGAGACTGCAAAATAGAGAAAACAATGTTGATCTGTGTAAACAATTTGGAGTTTCACATTCTACAATATCAACGATGTGGAAAAACCGCGCTAAAGTTATGGAGTGTTTTGAATCAAAATCCCTGAAAATAAAGAAAAATGACAGAACACCCACATAATTAAATAAATGATAAGTAAAAATATGTACATGAACTTTTAATTATTTCGGATATATAGAGACCTCCGGATATAGCGACAACATTAAAGTGGTCCCTCCGCCGTCGTTATGACCAAAATTCACTGTATATAATTTGTTTGTATTTTATGCGCCACCATGCCGTTCATCAGATTGCGGTAAAGCTTTTTAAACATATTGCTTGCACTTCCGCGAAGATTATAGGCATAGTTGGACCCGGTAACTAAGACGAATACCCATTTAACATATGAGGCAATCTATGGGAGAGCCCTAGATTCGGCAGTGGATTTCTAATAGGCTGTAGTGAACGAGTGGAAAATTCAAGTATATGTAAATGCATGTCAATTACAACATTAATGCATTGTCAGTTGTCACACCTGACCCCTGAGGACTGACATGAAATGCCGCACGTCCTTTTGTTATAATAGCTTTCTTATCTTCAAAATCTGAACACAACTATGATTTCACAAGTGTTTGGCGGCGTGCGGGTACTGCGGAAGACACCTTATGACGTGAATAGTAATAACATTATATACATGAACAAGAAACTTGTAAATTAGTTTATAATGCGTTTAGAAATCCTTTCATCGTAGTAACTTCGAAGAGAAATGGAAGTGGCCGACAGCAGGAAAGTTTTTGTACGTAAGTCTATTACAAGTACGTCGCACGCAGATTTCGCATCAAATAAAATAAGCTCATGTAATAAGCTTTGCTAGAAATCAAGGCTCGATTCAATTCAAAGGTATATAATAATATTATTAACGTTTTAAAAAAAACTTAAGCCCTAGTGGATCAGAAGATAATTGCTCGCCTTAGTTCGCGAGCACCCGGAATTCAAACTCCACAGGTATAAACGACATTGTTAGTTTCGGTTTCCAGTGCTGATTAACCATTTGCTTAACGGTGAACAAAAACAGAGTGGAGAATCAGCATAGTTAAGAAATTTAGAGATATTGAAGACATATTGACAACGCAGAAGCGCAGTAGGGAAGCGCGGCGGAAACTCTCCTTCCTAAATATTCTTAAAAATGAGAGATGAATCCTGCAGGGTTAGCCCAGATGACATTGTACGATGTATAAACTTATAGAAAATTTTAAAATAAATGGGAATGACAAATCTGAAGCCGAATTGGCTCTAAAAAGCTCGGAGTTGTCAGAAGAGTGGGACAGTATTTCGGCTTCACATGGAATACTGTTCTCATCTCTGGACCGGGGCGTCCTAGTGCCAGTTTTTTCTACTGGACAGCATCCAGCGAAAAGTGGCTTTAGTTCTTTCTGATCGGCTCGATTCACAGGGGCTGCGAAGAGAGGTCACAACCCTTTGCTTTTTCTATAGTATGCAATTATTCAAATATTCCAGCCAACCATTTTCACCAACGCACATCGCGACAAAACTCACAATACCATCCACACCATCTGGATGCTTAGCGGTTCCCACCAATGTGCGAGTTACTAGAAATTTTCTTCTTCGCATGACTGAGTTGTGAATTGTTTGACACCGGCGATTTTCTGGACCTATACGATTTAAAAATGGCGGCAACGCACCTGCGATTCCCCTGGTGTAACAGTAGTTTATGGCGGCGGTCAACACTTACAGTCAAGTGTACAACGTTTGTACCCTCTTCTACAATTAAAAAAAAATTGCGTTAATTTTATGAGGTTATGTAGTACTATTATTAAACAAGCACAATCCACTATTCCCCATAAATAAACATATATATATATAAATATATATATATATATATATATATATATATATATATATATATATATATATTATAGAATAGGGTGACAAACGAGCACACAGTCCACCTGATGGTAAGTGGTTGCTGCGGCCCATAGACATCTTCATGTATCCTCGATTACAAAACCAAATGCAGATGTGTTGTCACCGGTGAGGACTAAGATGGAATGCCTCGTTTCCAGTAAAAAGGGTCTCCGGTTCTATACACTCACCACACGAAACACAGCAGCATTAAGCTACTATTTCACGCTGGTATTCTGTGAGAGCGTGGTCGTACCCTGGTTGAGCCGACCCATTCGTGCTGCAACCATAATATAGTTGCAGCGTGGCATGTATAATTTTTTTAACCATTATCATTAATGGAGGTAGTCTTTTTACGTAATTCAACAGTGTGCAGTGGTATGAAATTGATAAAACCGCTACAAAGCCAGCGATCTGCGGTTTTGTACAGCAACGTGACATTAGGCCATTAATCGCACGACAAACCGCATACTGAAGACCCAGGTGTTGGTTGATTGTAATTTGTAATTCAACGCTAGTCTATACACCGAGAGCGTATTCACTACTACTCAGTCTTTATTTTATTTCACTCATTTACATAACAGAGACAAATTTAACGATTCCTTCTCTGTTATTTTAATTGTCATTAAAGTGGCTTGCAATTCTACCAATGTTTTTGAAGATAGCAGCTGTTCTGTGTGAATGTGGTTTTGTGCTCGTCGGTCTAACAGATTCATTCGTGCTACAGCAATAATTTAAATTATTATTTTCATGTTTTGAGGTATACCTCAAAACATGAAAACTAAGTTGTACAACCAGTGCGTGTTGCCAGTGATGACCTACGGAACCAAGACGTGGTCCTTCACTGCAGGCCGTATGAGGACGCTCAAAGTCGCTCAGCGAGCTATGGAGAGGGCTATGCTCGGAGTTTCTCTGCGTGATAAACTTAGAAATGAGGATATCCGCAGTAGAACCAGAGTGACCGACATAGCCCAACGGATTAATAAGCTGAAGTGGCAATGGGCCGCCCATATAGCTCGAAGAACCGACAACCGTTGGGGAAAAAAGGTTCTCGAGTGGCAGCCTCGTACCGGTAGGCGAAGTGTAGTGCGACCTCCCACTAGATGGAGTGACGACTTGGTACGACATGCAGGAAGTCGATCGATGCAGGTGGCTCAGGACCGTGCTTTGTGGCATATCTTGGGGGAGGCCTATGTTCAGCAGTGGACTTGTGAAGGGCTGTAATGATTTTAACCGAGTTCTAATAATTATATTTTTCGCGTGTTTCATAAATGTATGTTCACCGATTACTCGGCAAAGGCTGAACTGATTTGAATAATTCTTCTTTTATTAAATATGTTATACTTTAGTTGGTAAGGGGATAAATAGGTGATAAAGTATTCAATGTCACTATTTAGATGACATTTTAATTGTTACATTGAACTTGTGGTATTCTTTAATCCCTTCAAATGGGTAAAAAAATAATAAACATTAAAAAAATAAAAACTGACTTCAAAAACAAAAAAATCATAATTTCTACATATCATCTTCTGAGGTTGAAAACATAAACAGAAACTTTTTATTCAATATAATATACAACGTGTCCCAAAATTCAACGATAAACGGGCACCAGAGGGTGGACCTGCTCATGACTACTCGCGAAAAAATAAAAAGAAAAAAAAATCTAAATCGTTTTTGAAATTACAAAAAAAAAACGAAATTTTTCGAAAATCGATACCCCGATATGATATTTTTAACTGCCATGAGCTCATTTTTATTTTTTTGTTTGTATTTTTTTTATATCGGCAACCTTAGTAGTACTGCTATCTACCACAACCCTTATAAATCCCAGAATACGTGTAGTTTTTACACAAAAATCAATCAAAATTATTTTTTCCCCTAAAATTTGGAAAGATTTTTACTTTCAGTCCACTTTCATTCATCGTGGTGTAAAAAAAAGTACTGACACTACTACGGCAAGTTTTTTTAAAAATTTACGCAAGTAACCAAGATTCTAAAATGGTATAATACTCTAGAAAACCTTCTGTGTGGCACAGGATTTTAGCAAAAAATGTTGCATGAATCAAAATAAATTATTACAGTAAATGTTCGAATCGTTGGCCACCGGCATTAATACAGGCACGGCATCGCCTTAAAAATATCTTTTTATTCGTCGTGCATATCTTCTACCATTGATATGATCCGCAGCCTGAGTGATATTTTGGCAAAGCTCATCCAATGTTGAAATGGGTTTTGAGTAAACCCTGTCTTTGAGATAACCCCAGTAGAAGAAGTCCAGGGGGTTCAGATCGGGTGAACGGGGTGGCCATAAGATAGGACCAAGTCGCCCGATCGAACGTCCTGGGTACTCTTGGTTTAAATATTCTCACACAAGACGGGCATAGTGAGCTGGGCTACCATCATTTTGAAACCACATGTTTAGTAAGTCACGCAAAGGCACGTCTTCTAATAATTCTGGCAAGTCGTTTTGTAAAAAGTTCAAATAACCATTTCCATCTAAGTTACCTTGTAACTCAAAGGGCCTAATTACTTTTCCATTTAATATGGCCGTCCATAAGTTAATCTTGAATTGATATTGGGATTTTTATTGTCTCATCAGGTGCGGATTTTCGTAACTCCAACTATGTAAGTTGTGAAGATTTAAATAGCCATTTTTCTTGCAGGTTGTTTCATCCGACCATAGAACTTTATCTAAGAACTGGGGATCTTCCCTGTGCTTTTGCAGCATCACACGGCAAAATGCGACCCGTAGTGGATAGTCCCGCGGTAATAACGTCTGCACACGCCTGTAGTGGTATGGGTGAAGCCTGTAACGTTTAAGAATTCGATGCGCAGAACAATTTGGGATTCCCGTAGCTAGTTCTATGGCATGTACCGAGGTAGTCGAATCGTTTTCTATTTCATTGAGAACTTCTTCATCGCTTCCCAATCTAGGTCTTCCAGCGTTTCTCCTGGCAGATGGTAAACGACCCTCCGCAAACCGGTGATGCACATTAATAAATACTCGATAATCAGGGTATCTTTGAGCATTTGGGTACCTTTATCGATACAATCTGCTAGCAGCGTTAGCATTACGGCATGATAAACGCTAAACAGTCCAAAATACGCCAATAGTCCAATTCATAAAACACACAATCACAGTCCAAAATAATGCCAGGTCAGTTCAGTTTGCAGATCACTAGTCCAAAAAGCGAAGCCAAAAGTCGTTAGTACGAGAGCCACATCAATTGAATATGGAACGGTGCACAGTAAACAAAGGAGCAGAGTGTACTGACTGACTTGTTGAGAACACTAAAACAACTTGTCTACCTGCCCTATTGTTATTAAACAATGAACATCATCTATCTCTCTCTAACGTATAGTCTCCCTCTATCTATCTCTCTCTAACTTCTAAATTTTACTGACTACGCACATCTCCAATTCAAGTTCTAAGAACTTGCAACAAAAACCTTTTTTTGGCACATAGTGTAGTGTAGTGAAAGTGATTAACTAGCAACAAAAATTTATGTTCAAAATTTCGGTTCTTGTTTAGAAATAGTAGGCTTTTTTTGTGGCTAGTTTTCCAAGAGTATTATACCATTTTAGAATCTTGGTTAATTGCGTCAATTTTTAAAAAAACTTGCCATAGTAGTGGCAGTACTTTTTTTACACCACGATGAGTGAAAGTGGACTGAAAGTAAAAATCTTTCAATATTTTAGGGGAAAAAATAATTTTGATTGATTTTTGTGTAAAAACTACACGTATTCTGGGATTTATAAGGGTTGTGGTAGATAGCAGTACTACTAAGGTTGCCGATACAAAAAAAAATACAAACAAAAAAATGAAAAATGTGCTCATGGCAGTTAAAAATACCATATCGGGGTATCGATTTTCGAAGAATTAAATTTTTTTTGTAATTTCAAAAACGAGTTAAATTTTTTTTTCTTTTATTTTTTCTCGAGTAGTCATGAACAGGTCCACCCTCTGGTGCCCGTTTATCGTTGAATTTTGGGATACGTTGTATAATAATTAATATTTGTTTATTCCTATTTTATGCGTAGCCTACCGTTCATCAGATTGCGTTAGAACTTTGTCAACTGATTGCTTGCACTTGTGCGAAGAGGCATATTACAATTAACTTACAGTAGATGGCGCGCGTATCGTACCGAAAATTTTAAAGTTATATATCATTCAACTTCAATGAATGTCATTGTCATCATTCCTAATTAAACAATAAATATAACTCTTCCGTATTTGAAACGATATTTCCACAATTAATTCTGTGGCAGCAACGCGCCGAGTACCAGCTATTAGATTATAAATAATACTTATTGAAAGTCACTCTTTTTTTAATTTAGTTGTAGCTTTATTTTTTATTACTTCTTTCTGGCTTAGCACCGAGTTCAGAAGCATTTAAAGTTAAAGTAAAGTTACAGGCTATATACGTCCCACTGCTGGGCACAGGCCTACCCTCATTTCTGAGAGGGTTTTTACGGCTAGGAAGTGTCCGCCACGCTGCACCAATGCGTGTTGGCGAACTTCATATGTCTTCGAAATATTTTTTTTCTTATTCCTCAGACATGCAGGTTTCTCCACGATGTTTTCCTTCACAGCCGAGCACGTGGTCGCAAGCTATTAAGGGGAAGTTATTTTCGAAGTCGGTTTTCGTTTCATAAAGTTAATTTTCGCCAAATAAGTACTGAAAACTGTTTTATATGTTTCCTATAATGTAGTTTATTGAGCGTTACGAATTACGAGTATGTCTAGACGGAAGATAATGTACGCCCCTTATTTAATAATACCTTCCTTTGAGCTTTTGTACGTTTTAGTTCGTTTTAGAGTAGATATAATGTGCTATATATTATATAGTATTGTATTTGTTCGCATAAAAAGCATGAGCTTAAAATTTTGGGACAGGGAAGCGTTTGCCGCACTGCTCCAATATAGTTATAATTAGTGGATTCCATATGTCCGCGATATATTTTTTGTTTCGTGCCAAATTTAGGCATGATAAGGGTTTGCGGAACAATTATGGCAGCACCTTAGTCTCTTTGTCGCAGAGCTTTGCTCTGAATATGTTCTAATAATACACTGTACCCACATACATACTTTGGCATTTTTACAAAATTCGTCTACCTTAATTTAAAAACCGAATATTCGACGTAAGGCAAAACTTTATGTTTATGTTCAAAGAATAACTACGTATTAAAAAATATATCATCATCAAAACTCTAAAACCATGATTAAAACAGTGTTTTAATACCTACTTTAAAAAATGTTTCATGTGTGTTTTACTTATTGTAATTTTTCCAAAAATTTACTCCAAAACTGCTTTCTCAATAAATTTAACGCTGTATAAAGTATGATTAACATAAAATAATCAGTACTATACTATTTTAATTTCAAGCTATTTATGCATATGAATTAAGAATAACATCACAAAGGGAAGTGATCATAGTGTTTTCGTCAACGCCCGTCACAGACGCTTCGCACCTAAGGCCCAAACCCGATCTCTCAATATCCATGTTATCAACGAGCATACGCTTAATTTTCTTTAGCACTCCAGTATGTTACACAAAATGTATACAGATTAAACAAAAGTACGCGAATGTAGTAAACTATTCTGCTAAATAGAGAAAAAATATAGGTGACAATTGATCAGCAGTATTGTGCAGTTCGAATAACCGCAATAAATTTTAATGTAGGATTATGTAGGATTTAGCCATATTTTACTAAGCATGTGGTAAATGAGTACTTAAAACTGCAATAAACCGTTAAAACTATATTTAAAAAAACATAGCATCGAACTTTGTTAATTAAGTTTTTGTTGTTGTTCATATATCGTAGTGAGACGGGAAGAGTTCAAAGCGGTTGTGTGTGGATACAACGAGCGCCGCGTCTCCACCCACGGCGGTTCCTACTTTATGATTAGCTGTAATATTAACGTGATGGATGCACTTACGACGGGGTGCTTGAACCTGGTATTACCTCCCCGTTGATGATTGGATAGTACAAGTGAAATGTAATATAGACAAGTTTTAAATTAGTTATTTGTTGAAATATTTTTTATAACACAGAATATTATAGAATAAGGGTGACAAACTAGCACACAGTCCACCTGATGCTAAGTGAATGCTGTAGCCCATAGACATCTACATCTATCCTCAAATAAGAATAAAAATGCAGAGGCGTTGTCACCCCTGAGTCATGCCTATTTCCAGTAAAAAGTGTCTCCGATTCTCTACACCATGGAGGTTAAAGAGAACAGGAGAACGATCGTTACGTACTAAAGCATAGCCCGCTTGTCCTTGAAAATTTGTAGAATTTATAGCGGCGCTGCCGTCGGTGAGTAGTGGCTGCGAAGTTAGCTGTTTATGAGCACAAGTAGATGAAGTTAGTTGAATAATGTACAAATTTTCTTCGCGGCGTTGGTGAGAAAATTTTCATGCTCCGTGATGATTTTTAAATTTTTGACAAAAAGAAACATTAAAAATGGAGAAATATTTTATTGTGCGTGGACGTGCTTTAGCATCTGATCGAAAAAATAGACTGAAAATGACTTTTATTGAGCGAACTTAGCGATCTCACTTATGGTGACCATATTTCTGGAACACTATTTTCTACGGCGATCGTTCTCCTGTTCTCTAACCTTCATGCTCTGCACTTACCACATGAAATACAGTAGCATTAAACTGTATTTTGTTCTGGTATTTGTGTGAGTACTTTCCTGGTCGAGCCGAGACATTTGTGCTTCAACCATATTATACTTGTAGCGTGGTTCTAGCACTTGAAAAAAATTAATATATTGAATATATAAAATCTAAAGCAAAATATATTAAAGAGTCAAAAGTACCTTTAACCGACAATCAAGTGTACGTATTACGTATACGTATATACATATATGGATGTGAAAGAAACGACGGAGGTGTGTCAGGGTGGTGCTAAATGGAATTCCGTAGTCTCTGCTTACCCTACTAGATGATAGGCGTGAAAGTATATGATCCGATATGATTTTGACTATAAGGGCGGCATATCAGATCTCATTACTCCATTCATATGTGGTATTAATAGATCTTTAGTGCCATCACAGCACAGTGAACGTTGGACAATTGTATTTATGTGTATAAAATAAATCGAACAAAGACTACTCGACTTATAAAGTATGCAGTTTGCTAAAGTGCTGATGCCCATGTTTATTGGGAGATGCATAAATCGATGCAACTTAATCCAACATAAACCATTCAGAGCACGGGATTCTAACTTTCTTCCGAGTTGAATGCTGTGTTCAGATTCTTGTTCGAAGTCAAGACGAAGTTATTAAGTATACAAACTTTGCATGGGCAAACAGGGGCATGATGTAGGGTTTTAATTAGATTTATATCATTATGCGCATGTGTAGCCTATAGATGCGATGTATTCAAACCTGTGCTTTACTACTATCTCATTATTCATCATCATCATCATGATCAACCACTTTCTTCCCACGGCCAATATGGAGTCACGTCAAGACGTGATGAGAACCTTTCGTCATCAGCTTCAAAGACCCTCTGTAATAGCTTGGCCTACGCACGGCACGGCTATTTAGTCTGTGCTGTACTGGTGTTCCACCTGATGGTAGCCGGTGTAAAAGCCGAGGATGGTAAAGTACATTAACGAATGATGCACAATTTATTCTACGTTAGATGTTTTGTGGATTTTTTAAAATTATAATAATGTTCTTCACCATGGTCCGGTTAACCAAATCCGATAAAATTAAAAATTGTTATTTTTAATTATCCATTTTGTTAAAGAAAGTCAGGGCGAAATAGTCACAATTATGCTTTACTAGGTCACACATATTTCTTTAAATAAGGGTCGAATAACTAACAAAGTTTTTCAATCAGTTACAGTTTTAATAACTTAATTATCTGATTAAGTAATTAAAACTAGTAAGAGCACGAGTTGGTAATATAACTATGAAACATAATAATTACTTATATTATTTCTGTAGGAAGTAGGGGCCAACATACCAGCGGTTTGCGTCTTGCAAGTGTCCATGAGCTGCAGTCTACTTATGATTGGCTGGACTGCGAGTTAGTTAATCATTCGTTTTTTCGATTATCTCAAGCCTTACTTTGCGCAACGGTATGTGCTGGCTTATTATTGAAGTGAAAACTTCTTTAGAACTTTTCTATTTTTCTATAGAATAAGGGGACAAACGAGCACACAGTCCACTTGATGGTAAGTGGATGCTGTGGCCCATAGACATCTACATTTAACCTCGATTAATAATCAAAATGCAGATGCGTTGTCACACCTAAGGACTAAGATGGAATCTCTACACTCACCTTACGAAATACAGTAGTATTATGCTGCTACTTTACGCTGGTATTCTGTAAGAGCGTGGTCCTTCCCCGTTCGTGCTACAACCATAATATAGCTGCAGCGTAGCTCTACCACCACTCGTTGAAATGAAAAAGCGACAATTTTCTCTTTTTCGTTTCATCGAGTTTCAAATCACTTTTACTATACTTATAAATGTGCGGACTACATACTTTTATATATGCGAGCATAACTTCATTGTTTATGAATCGATTTTAATGTTTTTCTTTTATTAAACAGGTTATACTTTCAGCGAGTTAATCTGTGGGTTGATCCCACACAAATTTTAAGAAAAAAATTGGTTGATCCTGCAGGCCATCCCTGAAACTTCCCGCTAATTTCAAATGCAAAGTGCTCTAAATTTCACAAAATTATGTTGCGAAATCTCGAAGGTATGTTAACGACGTTTTTTTTTCAAATTCTTTCTCCTTCTATATCTCACCAGCGAATGAACTGATTTTTATTTTCCAAACGGCATTCGACGTCATTTTTTGAGGTTAAGAGTTGATTAGTCTTTGAAATCGATCGGTAAAGCCGTTTAAAAGTTATTCCAAAAAACAGTTTTTCAAAAGAATATTTCGTTTATTATACATTGATGATATATGTTTGACCGGAAAAATGAAGAGATCAATACAGCTACCTTTTGTGCTTTGAAATGTTCCTCATACTTTTAGTTTTGTTGACGAACATAATTTAAAAATAAGAGAAGTTAAATGTAGTAGAGTTGAATAGAATAGAATTGTTTACTGAATTATTCTAACTTTAAAATGTGCAGACGTAGTAATAGAAAGGAAACCTATCAAGAATTTGTTGATTGCAAGGTGAGTGTCGCGCCATATCGACCGGTGCTTTCATCCACTAGTCCAATTGTGTGACTATTTGTCTGGAGTCTAGAATCTCTCAGACATATTTTTCTATTAAAGTATTATGAGTAAGGAGATCGAGTTACAAATTTCGGATTCCAAGTCAACTAAAAGTTTTATAATTACTTTTAAGGCTTACACACACAAACACCCTTCAGTCCAAACAGCCCCCTAATGCCAAACATCTTAAGTCTTAATTAATTTCCTTGTATTAGTTTTCCAAATACGGTCCGGCGTGACTTTCGGATGTACGTGCCTTTCTATTTGTAATAATGAATAAAGAACGTTCTGGTTAACCTTTTTTTTTTAATTATTTTGAAATGCTTTTTAAAAAAAAATTGATTTGATTGATTTTAATTTTTTAATTCGACTGTATGGTTTTTACTCAATATCCTCAATTGTGACCTGATTTTGATGATTTTAAATTAAATAGGTTTTAATTCAGGGGTGATCCCATTTAACTTCGAGTAAAATTCCACCTATATAGTGAGAAAATAATTATTTAGATAAATTCTGTCAGTTACTTTTAACTTGTGATACAGTTTAGTCTACTCAAAAGGGTCAAAATTTTTATGTATGTAGTAAAAAGTTAAAGCCGACTTTAAATGATTAAGAAAAATAAAATAATTTTTGAAATTGCGGCCTTAATTCTTATATGTACAATGTTTTAATACCCGACTTGTGAAGCTGTTACCTGGAAATAATTTTATTTTTTTAGTTTCTTGCATATTACTTATTGTTTTTGGTTAGTCTGGGTTGGATTTATTAATGTACTTAACATTATTGAGGTTTAAATATCATCAAAGATCATTTACTTCAATAAATTTTTTGATTTCTCAATTTTTTTTAAAATTTATATCTGTTGTACCCGGACTAGGGTTGCCAGGTTTTAAAACCGAAAAGCCGGACAGACCAGCGAGCTTAGCCGGACATTTTGGTTAAAAGGCCGGACACCCTTAATTTTTTAGTCTAAGTACAACATGACAATTGTTTATAGTTATTATTAAAACAATGCTTTTTATTATTTACCATAAAATCTTCTTAAATTCTAATGAAATAACAAATAACAATAAAATAGAATAAACCAGTCTTCTTTATTATTAATCATTCAATATTAATTTCAATAATTGAAAAAAAATTAAGAAAATGGTCAAATTTAAAAAGCTTAACAAAAGCCGGACAAGCCAGACATCGTCTAATTTGGCCGGACACGCAACCAAAAAGCCTGACTGTGTCCGACTTTATCCGGACACCTGGCAACACTAACCCAGACAAGTAGACTGACAGACAATTTTTTTTTAACTGGTTATTCATGTTTTAACCTCTCAAACACCAAGCGGCCAAATTTGACCGCTTCGATATTCCGTCAAAATTCAAGCGGTCAAATATGACCGCACCCACCCACGGCATTTTAACCCATAAAAAACTTATATTTGAAGACTACTTTTCTACGAAGAAGTTTGGCATTATAGAATCAATATGAAATTTTCTATCATCTAGTCTAGTGCAATAAAAAGTCAAGTTATCTTATGGTTATTTATTTATAATTTCAGTTCAATTCGTACGCCATTTCCGCGTGAGTGTTATTGTGTTGATTTTTGAATATTTCTAGTGTTTTAGTATAGTGTTTTATTATAAAATTATAATTAAAGATTTTGTGTGAATATAATTTATCTTTTTACGTAAATAATTTCCAGTAACATATATTGAAATAATTGTGATTTTCACGCTGCCGACATTCGCTTGGAAATTTTTTTTTTGTTATCAAAATACAATTAAATCTTTTTGTAATGAAGCAAGACCTGACTTTTGTTTAGACCACAGGATAAAGACTTTTGTATAGATTTTATAATGCCGAATTTCTTCATAGAAAAGGAGTCTCTAAATGTAAGTTTTAATGGTTTTAAGTGCTGTGGGTGGTTGCGGACGCATGCGACCGCTCGGGATTTGTCGGGCGCATGCGACTGCATGAGATTTTTATGGGGATCGAAGGGTTAATGGTATGAAAATAACTCCCCGAGCTCAATATAAGGCAGTTATATTGATACTACAGACGAAAACTTTAATTTTATAGAAGACAGAGTAAGGAGTATAGATTAGAAGTGCTTTCTTTACAACTATAGAGCATAACACGACTTCACTATAGTGGGTCTATCCTTCAGTACGTAACCTGCCCTCATAAAAAATATTAATTCGTAATAATTTTCACGTCGTCGTAAACACATCACCTACTGTCCCGTCATTTATTCCCATAGAAATATAAAAAACACTTCTTTATTATATCTATGTTTATTCCAAAGACAACGGTTACACAAAAAATAAGAAGCTATATTTTTTTAGATTTAGTTAAATTGCGTTTAACCTAAAGCGTGGTGGTTAAGATAGAAACCAAAGTCACTTTAGAGAGGGCTATGCTTGCCGTAGTAGCTCAGGAACTAAACAATCGCTTTAAATTTCTCAGTACGCGAGCAACCCGGGTTCGACTCCCACCGGCACCAATGAAATTGTAATGGCAATTTTAATTGCTGATACACCACTTGGTGAAAAAAAAACATCAAGAAAAAAATGTTTCGAAGACATGTGAAGTTTGTTCAGCAGTGGGAGGTATATAGGCTGTAACTTTACTTTTTACTTTTATGCTTGGGGCTTCTTTGTATGTATCCGCAATAGAAAGAGTAACCAACTTAGACCAACGAACTATCAAGCTGAAGTGGCACTAGATCATATAGCTTGAAAAACTGACGATAGATGAGGAAAATGAACATGAGACAAGTGCAGTGTATGATGACCCTCAATAGATAAAATGACTATAGATAATCGATGGATAGAGATTAGCAGGCTCGTCCTAGTGTTTGGCAAATTATGGTGATATCTTTAGCAGACAACTTGTGATCATCATCAACAAAGCCTATTTAAATTCCGCTGTTTGACATCCATAGGCATATTTGCTATAAATATCAAACTTGGCTGGCGAATTGACAACCGCAGCTGTTTTCATTATTTTGACTTGTAATCAGGAAGTTGCTTCTGTCCATGACCTGTTCCATTTCCCTCTGACACCTCTTACGATACCCCTGGAACGATATGAGGTGGTGGGTATTCTACCACCGCAACTATTCGTCATTACATGTTCAACATGTCATGTGGCCTTAAAGATTTTTTTCTAAAAAAAGCTACGATATATAATTATATCATGACATTTCTAAAGGACTGTTAAACCATGGCCCTGAGGAACTTGCATCTATCGACTTCCTGCATCTCTTATAAAATTGTCACTACATCCAGTTGGGGCTGCTTTTGTATCATTCCAGCCAGCCATCGATCACTAATACAGTGATCAATGCAGCCAGCGAATAGAATAGTTCCGCGTCCAGTGGCCAGTTAGGAGGCGACGCGGTGTGCTATGGCAGCACGTCTCCTGAGCCTTTTTTTATTATAGAATAAGGGTGACAAACGAGCACACAGTCCACCTGATGGTAAGTGGTTGCTGTGGCCCACAGACATCTACATTTATCCTCGATTAAGAATCAAAACGCAGATGCGTTTTCACCCCTAAGGAGTCTAGCCTTGTTGCCTTGTTTCCAAGAAAAAGGGTCTACGGATCTCTACACTCACCATACGAAATACAGTAGTATTAAGCTGCTATTTTACGCTGGTGTTGTGTGAGAGCGTGATCCTTCCCCGGTCGAGCCGACCCATGTGTGCTACAAACAAAATATAGAATGCTCTACCACGTATAATTTTGTTATTTGGGCGATATGCATTTAAAAAAATATTACTTTCTTTTGAAAAAAATATACGTTTCATGATAGACGGTGCGCTACAATGACGGAGTGGTAACCTATTTAAGGATTCTAATGCGGCCGTTTTGCATATTTTTTAACGGGCCGGCGTTAAATTATGCCGTTATGCGACTTCACTCTCTGTGATTGAGATTTAAAGCATCTAAATTGCCAGTAATGGACACGGAATTGGCTTTTGTTATTAAGGGCAGCTCTGACTAGCTCGATGCAGTCAGATCTTGTAATAAGCGTCGCCCGGCGCAGACAACAAAGGACCCACAAGTTCTGGTTGACGCGGGTTCAGGAGATAATGACGCCTTCACACTCCTGTTTTTTTATAGTACTTACCAGAAGCAAAAATAATATTTTTGTTAAGAAAAAACCTGGCATTGAGTTGCTGCGAGACTTGCGTTCGAATGACAGTTGAAGCCAATATTTGTACAGAATAAGTGTTGATTTTTGGTTTGGTTGTACGCCTACCTACTTTATACGTGGTAGAGTTATTATGCAGCTATAATATGGTTGTAGTACGAATGGGTCGGCTCGAGCGGGGAAGTACCACGCTCTTACAGAATATCAGCGTAAAATAGTAGCTTAATACTGCTGTGTTTCGTATGGTGAGTGTAGATATCCGAAGACCCTTTTTTTCTGGAAACGAGGCATTCCATCTTATTCCTCAGGGGTGACAATGCATCTACGTTTTGATCCTTAATCGAGGATAAATTTAGATGTCTATGGGCCACAGCATGCACTTACCACTCTGTTTGTGTGCTCGTTTGTCACCCTTATTCTATAAAAAAAAAACTCTTGTCTTGTCTCTGTATCCCCGACATTTTATGCACTGGGTTTGAGTAGAGTGCGTCTTTGAAGTGGCACTATTATCGTAAAGGTCCACGATGTGGATCTCTCTCGTTTGAAGGAGGACTGCGCTTAATTTACATGCTTGGCAAGAAGATAGATAGTTGCAATACCAGACATATCACACCGGTGCTGCCCGTAGCTGCCTGAATATATTACGTAAACGAGATGGTTATATCGAAATCTATTGAAAGCCATTACATTTTCCAGGCATTTGCCATACTCACTTATTACGAAACCCACGGGCAAAGTGGGATGATAGGTTTTATAACACCACCGCACGATATAATATCTTCCGATAATATTTTACACGTGGTAAGCCATGCTACAGCTAGGTACATTATAGTTGGAGCACGCATGAGTCAGCTCGACCGAGGAAGGGCTACACTCACAAAATATCAGCTTAGCCTTATAATATTCCATCATAAAGCTGCTTGTTTTCGTATGGTGAGTATAGAAAACCGGAGACCCTTTTATACTGGTAAAGTAATTATATCTTAGTCCTCAGATTTGATACTTAATCGTGAATAAATGTAATTATATATATATATATATATATATATATATATATATATATATATATATATATATATATATATATATATATATATATACAAGAATTGCTCGTTTAAAGATATAGGATAAACTGACATATTTCTATAATTATTAAGTGTAAATAGTCTTTAATACAAAGTATGTATACAGTGCTAAAGGACTACTGGTTCGATCCTATATATTGAGTATTGTAAAATCACCTTTACGAGGAAACTGTGGGGGAACAGACCGCGGCGCCGCTGTGTTTTGTTAGTGTCCTAATAAGCGACGGTAGACGAGTAGAGGCAGACTTGTTAGTTGATATGTATATATGCATATTATGAAGAAACTGTATACGATGGATTCATTAAAGGACCCCGAGCTATCCCGAGTGAAACGTTGTGTGATGACTACAATATTAATGATAAAATTGGACTTTTCAATTCTTTATAACCAGCTTTTTAAAGTTATCAAAAAAAATTTAGCTCTTTAAAGTTATCTAGACTTTATTTTTATTCGGATCTAAAAAATGAAATGAAAAGCTTCTAAGGTTTAATTTTAATAATATTTGATACTTCGAATGATATGGATTCACACCATTTGGAATCAAAATATATACATTTGATAAAAATAAACATTTTTGTGTCAATAAATTGATTAATAAAGGATCGACGAATGCAATTCTCATTTCTGAACGTTATCTATATTAAACATCTCTGAGAAACGTCTTCACCTTGGACTCTTCTCATTTTGAAACTTGACAGTAGAAACTTCAAAACCTCAGTTCAAAACTATTCAATCGGCACGTCTAATTGTCTTCTACAAGACCGTATGCGAGTTTATAAATATTATAATTGTTTATTTGAATATTCTACCACTTTTACCATGTGAAAAATATTGTGAAAGTAAAAATTTACAATACCTAATTTTTAAAAACCAACTGTTACAGTGTAGATAATACATAACACATCTTTTATTTAATCTTCCATAACTCAGTTCCTAGATTGATAAATCTTGTCAGATTTTCAGCTATGAATTATATATAACTTTTATCTTGTTAACAACTTTGCCAAGAATGTACGGAAACGTACTCATCTCCTTTACTTTGTAAAGTTACGCTACAGCTATATTATGGTTGTAGGACGAATGGATCGACTCACCCGAGGAAGGACCACACTCTCACAGAATACCAGCGTAAAACAGCAGCTTAATTCTGCTGTGTTTCGTATGGTGAGTGTAGAGAACCGGAGACCCTTTTTACTTGAAACGAGGCATTACATTTTATTAGTCAGGGTTCTCTGACAACGCATCTGCATTTTGATTCTTAATCGACGATAGATTTAGATGTCTATGGGATATAGCATTCACTCACCATCAAGTAAACTGTGTACTCGTTTGTCACCCTTATTCTATAAAATAAAATAATAAAAGCCAACTTGGTGATTTTATAAATAGGTACAACTCAGGGGTAGCCTTAAATAAATAATGAAAAAAATTAACCCCTGAGTATGGGAAAATAGCACTAAGTTTTTCTAATAACTTAGTCCTCACTGGTGACAACGCATATGAAACCTTCTTTGTGTAAATTACGCTGCAGGTGTACATAGGTCCCAATAACCGTTTACTAATGATGAGAAAATATTTTATTTTTAGTTTTTGAAGTCAGTTTTTATATTTTATTAAAAGTTTTTTTTTATTTCGTTCGTGCATTTTTCATGAATGCTTTTTATTTTACAAAGAGAATACGTTCATGTCTAGTCTGCGTCTGGAGTCTAGACGGATATTTAAAAAGTTTGCTCAATTACCCGCCAACGATGGCCAAGTCGTCTGGCATACCGTGCTTAACGCATGCAGCAATTTTCTTGTCTGGTACTGCAGACAGAACAGGGTATTTGCAGGATAGTCTTTTAAAGTACCATTCAAAACGTAACACGTTTGTATCACTACTCTATAGTTTGTATAACGTGCTACTCTATGTACTACATTAAATAAAAACGCATATTCTTTAGGTATAAGATTTTTAGATATTCGACATAGCTTTCATACACAATTTGTGAACATTTATAGAGCTATCAATACTTTTCAAATAAACTTTTAGAACAACCTCCAAACTCGCAAACGAAGAGGTTAATTGGTTCGTGTTGTGCAGAAATGATCCATCTCAAAAATGGGCTAAAGTAATAAAATGAAAGAATTCTGAAAAATAACAAGTGATCCCAAAATCTACATTTAATTTTCTTTTAAATTAACATATAGGTAGTTTATGAAATAAGATTAAAGTCGTAATACGTCCAATTAAAAAGAATACAATTCAAAATTACTTCTCGAACACATTTCTTAACTATTCATCATATTTTACAAGAAAACAAATATTTTTATTTTTATCAAGAAATGTAATAACTTTTTAAGAAAAACATTTAAGTAATGACTTTAACTAAGTTATTTTACATGAAAATTTAATAGGGCTAATTTCGAATTCAAAGTAAATTTTATATTTTCAACGTTAGAACGTTAAATCAATATTTTTTATTTACCCTAACAATTGTAACTAAACGAACTTTTAAAAAACTTTTTGAAGTTATAAATATTGTTCGTGTATTTATATTTGCAAGAGGTACAATTGCGTATAATTTATTATATTTTCATTTGAAAGTAATTGTAATGGGCCCGATTTTGAAAGTCCAAACTTCAACAAACTTATCCAAGTTTTGAAGCCGTGGTAGCACAGTACGTGAACAACCCGGACTCGAACCCCGCCAGCACCAGTGTTAATTACAATTTTATGTGTTGATTTATCACACGCTCTACTAGAAATGAAAAAAATATGTTTGAAAAAGATATTAAATCTACCAACACGCATTGGGGCAGCGTGGCGGACGGGTTTCCTAGCTATAAAACCTTCTCAGAAATAAAAGGATGCCTGTAGATGCCTGAATGGGACATAGTAGGCTGTATCTTTACTTTTAGTTTTGACGTCGACAGAGTCCCGATTTGAGTAATTTTAAAAGAATAAACGTGTGTGTCAATGTGTATTTTTTGTATATTGTACTTTCGTACAAACCTTTTGGTATCAAGAAGAAGTGATCGAAGAAATCTATTTCTTTAAAAAAAATTAACGAATTTTGATAGGAACGTGACCGCAAACCGAAACATTGTTGATACTTAAATTTTATATATTAAGAAGTAACGTTTTTGACATAAAAGTGTTTAATGTCTATATATTATATTGTCTTTATCTATGAAATTGCCGTTTTTTATAAAATACCTCAGTTAACATATTTTTTTTCTATATTTTTTATTTCTATTAATCAAAGTAACCACCCATGCCATCGATGCATCTTTGCTAACACAGTGGCAGTTTATTGATGAAATATGATTGATGATAATGTTTCTTGAAGAAATCAGTTTAACAAGGGGCAACAAATTCATTCATTCATTTTGTACTGCCTCACGGGTATTGAATTTTTTTTTAAAGTAGAAGTCTGTAGGCACAAGGTCTGGTGAGTACGGCTAATGACGGAGAGCTTCCAACCCCAGCTCTTGTAACTTGGAGACCGTCTGTTATGCAGTATGAGGTCGCGCGTTGTCGTGCAGGGGCAGCGGCGACGAGCGATTGACCAAATCTGGTTGGAGACGTGCGAGCTTCTCCATCATTGTGTTCAGCTTCACAGAACACATCTGCAGTAATGCTCATCCCGTTTGGTAAGAAGTTGTGATAAATCACACCGGCGCCAGACCAACAAACAGTGACCATCACTTTTTGGTGGTCTAGCGCCAGCATTGTTTAGGTGCTGAATCAGGATACAACTAACTTGCTGAGCGCTTGCGATTGTCAAATAAAATCCATTTTTCGTCACAGGTAACAATGTGGTTCAAAATTCCTTCGTTTCATCCATTCATCAGTTCATCATTCAATAGCCTTTAATTCGTCATTTTCGACCAAAGTTTTCGCACGACCAAGGGGTACATTTTTCAGGTCGAAATTTGCAGAATGAAAGCGGGCAAACCAATAACAGATAGTGCGTTCGTTTGTTGTATTCGCTCGTAAACGTAGTTGATGTTGCGTGCCACTCGTGCAGCGTTGCTGCCATAACGGTACCTACTTATATTCCATAATTACTCAATTTATTAACGTATCCATTATGACGAAAAAGATTCAAATGCGATGGAAACATAACGCTTATGAATAAACAAATGACTAATTTTGAAAAAAGAATTCCATGTTTTAGAATAAAATTAATTTGAAATTAGAATCCTTAGCCAAACAAAAATTATGTTGATTTGAAATGGCCAGTACTGCAGAACGATTCGATATTCCGTTTTTGTGATAACTGTGGAGTGGTGGTGATTGATCGGTCTTGATCGATCTTTATCAATTGTGAACCGATTTTGATAATTCTTTTTTTTTAAATAGGATATACTTTTCTTATACAATAAGGGTGACAGACGAGCACACAGTCCATCTGATGGTAAGAGGATGCTGTGTCCTACAGACATCTACATTTATCATCGATTAAGAATCAAAATGCAGATGCGTTGTCACCCCTTAGGACTAAGATGGAATGCCTCGTTTCCAGCAATAAAAGGTCTCGGGATCTCTACACTCACCATACGAAAAAATGCAGATTTAAGCTGCTTTTTTACTGTATTCTGTGAGAGCGTGGTTTTTCCCCGGTTGAGCAGACCCATTCGTGCTATAACCATGGCAGCTGCAGCGTGACTTTGCTACATAGGGTAAAGACCTGATAAGAACTTTTAGGGGTGGTCCTATATAAATTTGGAGATAAACTCCTACAGATGGCGAAATAGATGTTGAATGATGAATGACGTTTTTAACTAGATTTTCATATTCCTTTGACCACTCAAAATGGTAAAAAACTTACTTTTACAAAAGCACATTTCAAAGAACTAAAAGTATACAGACATAGTGTATAGAAAAAAGAGTTTAAGAATGTGAAATTATTTAAATCTTTTTTAGTTCTCGGCTTCTACTTTTTATTGAAAGTTATTTTTTACTTATATTCCAACTTACTAATGGTATGAGGTGTAGTGTTTTTTAATCCCGAACAACTTCAGATATTTATTTTAATTTATTATAAGATCCATGCACAATGAACTTACGGTATCTCTTAAATTCTTACAGTGGTAAGCTTGGTTTGGGATTTAATTTTATCGTGTTCACAGCGCGACAGCAATAGATCTTTAAAAACCTATTACCCAAATTTCTTGACGCCCGGATATCTTATTTTATAGAATAAGGACGACATGCGAGCACATATTTCACCTGATCATAAGTGAAGGGTGTGGCCCATGGATATCTACATTTATCCTCGATTAAGAATCGAAATGCAGATGCGTTGTCACACCTGAGGACTAAGGTGGAATGTCTCGTTTTCATTAAAAAAGGGTTTTCGGTTTTCTACACTCACCATTCGAAACACAGCAGCATAAGTTGCTATTTTACTCTGGTATTCTATGCGAGTGCGGTCCTAACCCGGTCGAGCCGACCCAATCGCGCTGCAGTCATAATATAGCTGCAGCGTGGCTCTTAATGCACGAGAACAAATGATCAAACAACAGGGTAGCATTTTTTCATTTCTGAATGACCCTTGTCATCATTACGAAGCCCTCTTTACAAAGAATTACAATGGCATGAAATATGAATACGCACACTCGTTACAGCGTCCGGTTAACCTTTTAGGCCGGGTCTACATTTCATCATCAAGTAGGTAATAGAATAATGATTTCCTATATTTACGTGAAAACTAGACATTTATATAAAACTAGTGTTTACGGATTTTATCGCGTATATTAACTTATTTTTATTATAGTAGGTCAACTATATCAATCAGCTCATCGACATAACGTTCTTAAATGTGGATGCTACAGATTTTACTCCAACTCTCTCTTCCATCTTTTCCACGTCTAAGCTTTTCTTCACTATTTATCCTCTTGTCGACTGACGAAAAACAAACGGAGAGATGGGATGCGTTTTATCAACTGTGGTATCCATAATTCAGTATCAAAATATGTCCGAACAAACAATCACGATACGTGTATGCGCTACGCGGTGGGGTTTCGTGAGGAACTTGACGTATCAGATACGTTATCGCAACGTTGTATCTTATAGCCGAGTAAAATTTTGCTACTTACCCTACCCTATATCTCATTATGTACATATCGAGATATTTTAATTAAATAATTTACTTAACCTATATTATACACCTTATAATAAGGAATATAAAGGACGGATTTAATGCCTTGTGGCATTCTCTGCCAGTCATGAGATCTGTAAATTAACCAAACAATTACTAAAATATCATATTATAAAATCTATAAAATAACGATTCTACTATTAAGTTGAAAATATTAATAATGATCAATAAGTATTTTAAATATATTTAAAAAGGTGCAAATAAGTTATAAAGTTTTTTTTATAGTTCATAACTAATTTGAATTAGAATAAAATATTACTAAATATGTATCTCAAGCCGTTTCTTGTAACTTGTTGAGCGTAGTTTAACTTTATATCTGTGATTGTATCTCTCTCTCTGACGCTGTGACTGTTTTTAACTGTATTTGTAATGTACCCCCAACTTCTGCGTTTCTCCAGATATTTTTATAACTTATAATTTTTATGTTCTCATGATAAGTGAATTTTTGTATTCTTAATGAGAATAAAGTATAGAAGAAAAAACATAAACCATAACCTGATGTTCACAAAATAAACAGATTTGATTTGATCATAATACAGGCGATAAACACGCGTGGAAGATACGATACATCAAAATGATCTAATGTCGACCCGGCCTTATGTTTGCGTACGGCGCGACGCGTGCGATCCGATGACAATGCAATCGAGGTTGAGTCAGGTCGTGGACAAGAGCAAGAGCAAGCAATTTAATTAAAATATTGATAAATGGCGTCCTGCGTGTGGCCGCGTAAGAGATCTCACTACCTCCCAAAGTAATTCTAAGCAGCGGACGTTTAATAATGAAATAATGAAAACAACTTACAAACAACACAGTTTTATTTTTATTTTTTAAGTACTGTCATCATGTGGCAGTCAATTCATATACGTCAATCAATATACGGCAGTATTAACTATGCACATTAATTATTTTTGAGAAAGAATTACCTAACATTTATTTTTGAATGTACATAATAGGAATGTACGTTTAATACTCGTAGATTTATTTGGTCACATTTTCTTTTCCTTATATTAAATTTGATATAGTACATATTTGTTTTACATTTTGACGTTGTGCAAGTCAAAGAATTCAAAGAAACGCTGTTCTTTTCTTTTGACTTCTTTGAGTTCTTTGCGAAAACTTTGGTTCACAGCGACGAATTGAAGGCGATTATGGAAGTTTCTGATACTCAATCTACGGCTGAAATAGCAGCAGCTTTCGACTTTAATATTAAAACAATATTGGTCCATTTGTGTCTAATTGGTCAGGAAAAAAAGCTTGACAATGGGTGCCCCACGAACTCAATGGTCACTGGCACGAAGTACGCGTCGAGACGTGCCTTGCACTGCTCAACAGACATACAAAACACAAACGAAGAAAGTTTGAACCGCGAGGGAAAAATGGATTTTGTTTGACTATCGCAAGCGCTCAGCAACTTTACCCCTAGAAAAGTGATGGTCACTGTTTGGTGGTCCAACACCGGTGTGATCCATCACAGCTTCTTACCAAGCGGGATGAGTATTACAGCTGATGTGTACTATAAAGCACTGAACACAATGATGGGGAAGCTCACACGTCACCAGTTTTGGTCAATCGCTCGTCACCGCTGCTCCTGCATGACAACGCGCGACATTATACTGCACAAAAGACGGTCTTCAAGTTACAAGAGCTGGGGCTGGAGGCTCTCCATCATTAGCCGTACTCACCAGACCTTGCGCCTACAGACTTCCCCTTTTCCAGAGTTTGGATAAATTTTTGGCGTGAAAAAATTCAATACCCTAGATGCAGTACAAAACGACTTCGAATTTGTTGCCTCCTCTGTCCAATTGATTCCTTCAAGAAGGGCATCTACTGCCACTGCATTGGTCAAGATGCACGGATTGCATGGGCGATCACGTGGAATAACAGAAATAACAATTATAGAAAAAAAAGCTAACTTGTTTCATAAAAAAAATGACAATTCATAGGGTAAAGACCTGATATTACATAATAATTAGTATCATAAGTGCTAATGTAGGTGATAACAGCCTATTGTTAGAATTAATGGTAATGAAAGAGAAAAGATAAATAAAAATAAATAAATGAACAAATAGTCTCTAAATAGGTATAGTTAACATAGTAGTCAAATTATTTATTTGTCAGAACATGAACCAAATAACAATAGTTTAGGTTAGTGACAGTCAACTCTATTCGAAAACATCACTAGGATGCGGTTGGAGCTGGCCCGGGCCCTACGCAACAGGGATGTACATCGCTCTCTTATGATCGTGTAGAAGCAATCCACTCGCGCTTCACCAAACATCATGCGCTGCAGAACTGAGGCAGTCCCACAAGCACCCAAAATACTGGGAACTAAAAAATTATAATAAAAAATATCTTTTAAAAAAATAACAAAGTTCTTTTTTATTTAAGAATGTGTACAAAAACCAGCCCTGCCATTGAAATGTTGTTAAAATAAATTCTGCTCGAAAATGCATTTCCGTAAAGCGTAAACGATGTACACGATATCGCAAGGTTTGTTTGTATATTTTTATTTCAAAGAAGTTTCTCGTATTCGAGACGAGGGCAAACAAATTCTTGTGTGAGCGTCGATATGAAAAACGTAACGCCCGAATTAAATTGTTGCCGGAACACAAGGGTCAAACGAGCAGTACATTGTTGAAACAGAATAATAAAGAGTTACCATTCTTCTGTAATAGTTGGTCCAAGGTAATAGTCAGCCTAGTATTCAAAGTTTTCATTCAGTACCAAGCAGTACACAAGTTGTGAGGCATATTAATGACTTACAAGATACTGTAATTAATTACAATTAAAATATAAATAACAAATACAGAAAAATAACCCTACTTAAAAGTGAAAGCTTTATGCTATATATATATATATATATATATATATATATATATATATATATATATATATATATATATAACGGAGACCGTATACAAAATTTAATACCATAGAATTCCAAAAGAACCGTCAAAAAACATCACTGTCTGGTACCAATATTAGTTATAAAGTGGAGAGAATATTTCGACTTAAGGGGAAATATAACCTCAAATGGCTTAGCAAGATCCTCCGTTATACCGAAAGTATTGCAGCATTAATTTTGAAATAAATATATGGTAAAGTTGAGGATTAATGTTAAGGACTATGTTAGACGAAAACACGATTCCGTAAAATTTTCTCGATAGAAAAAAAATCCAAAGTTACCTCCAAACTGAACAATAAACCGCTGTTATTCATGAAATACTTTAAATAAGATCATGAAACTTTGCATACTAACTGAACAACTATAAAGCAGTACTTATGTTATTTACTTTTTTTTAAATACCATTATTTTCACTGCAAAAAGAAATTACCTAAACTATCGGCGCGTAAGCTTGATTCCTGTCGCCCCGTTAGTATCGCTCCGGCTTTTGAAGGGAGAAGTTGTGTCGCTTACGAGCAGAATATACATTATGCAACAGGACGACGTATAATTAAAATGGGAAATAAACGTAATAAAAATAAGAAGCGACTGGGTTGGCGTTAAGAAACAGGCATAAATATGATAAACCTAATGAAATAAATGTCTAACGACCTTTCTACTTACAGTATTAGTGATTACAAACATGTCGGTACATAGCATACGACGCGCGGGGAAGTGGGGGCGAAATTAGAATTTGAGCTGACTTACTCTATCCTCTTAATAATTTTAATTTCATTTTTCATGTGGTAGAGCCACACTACAGCTATAATATGGTTGAAGCGCGAATGTGTCCGCTCGAACAAAGAGAGACCACGCTCTCACAGAATACAGGCGTAAAATAGCGGCTCAATACTGCTGTGTTTCGTATCGTGAGCGTAGAGAACCGGAGACCCTTTTAACTGGAAGCGAGGCACTCCACCTTAGTCATTAGGGGCGTCAGCGCACAGCATTCATTTACCATTCCAGTCAGTGGACTGTGTGCTCGTTTGTCAACCCTATTCTATAAAATAAAATAATTCTATAAAAATTGAGCTTATGTTACAAACTGCCTTACCCGTGTAGTGGTGGTGTAAGAATATCCGCAACCACATATCATCCCGTGGGTCAGAGGCGACAGAGCGAAACAAATCAGGAGGTGGGAGCAGCGTCTTCCTAATAGCGTCTTAAAAACATCTGAGGGTTGTCCCCCTATAAGGCAACCTATAGGGGAGGCCTGTGTTCAGCAGTAAACTTTAATAGACGTTAACGGTAGAAATTACTTTAGCTATAACTGTTGCATGTTACAATAAATATAGTAATATTATTTATAGTCATGAACATCAAAATACAATTCGTTATAATGCAGACGAAACCTTGAATATACAGCCGTCTGAATATCATTTTTTTTTAATACAGGGCGGGCGTGTCTGCACTTTCACTGGACTGGAAAACGCGACCTATTTTTAGCTCTGAAGCGTGCATCAAGGCTTGACCCGACGAGGCTTCTACAGATTAACCTGCTTCTTGCCTCTTAAAGATAATATTAAAATAACGCCTTTAGGCTCATGCTCTACTGGTACTTTGCTTTGAAGACGAAAACGTTTTCGGAAGTTATAGAAAAATGGAGTAATCATAGGTACATTGTTTTTCTAAAATGAGAAAGGCAATTCGGAGTCTCTTAAAAATGTTATACTTTTACTTTTATCGTATTCATTATTGTTGCATGAGACTATGATGAATAAAAAACAAAAATATTTGATACAATTCAAAAGAACTCGATTTGATCATTTTCTAAGTTACTACTTGACTTAGTGGGGCGCTTAAATGCCCTTTAGGACTAAGATAGTGTTATTAGTCATTACTATTTCGAATCCAAAATAAAATAATACAAAGCGGTTTATTTTGGTTTCAGTCGGTACGGGATGCGGGTGAAGCTAAATAACCTGTGACCCAGTTAAAGCTGGAACGTGACCTCTGTTGACCTCTCGGCCTAGGTCGCCGTCATCCGCGTGTCGCTATCGTCGGACTTATCAGGTTTCAACTAAAATATCGGCTCACTCATGTAATCCTGGTATTACTATAAAGCATAAATCTACGTAAACAGTTCGCTGATAGCGGAGTACGAGAATTTTTTTTTTTTTTTATAGAATAGGGTGACAAACGAGCACACAGTCCACCTGATGATAAGTGGTTGCTGCGGCCCATAGACATCTACATCTATCCTCCATTAAAAATCAAAATGCAGATGCGTTGTCACCCGTGAGGACTGAGATGGAATGCCTCGTTTCCAGTAAAAAGGGTCTCCGGTTCTCTACACTCACCATACGAAATACAGCAGCATTAAGCTACTATTTCACGCTGGTATTCTGTGAGAGCGTGGTCCTTCCCCGGTCGAGCCGACCCATTCGTGCTACAACTATACTACTAATATAACTGCAGCATGGCTCTACCACGTTCGAAAATAAAAAATAAATAATAAACTGCTCGTGGGTTTCGTTAGAGGTAACAGAGAGAAAAAGTAACAGGAGACGGATAGCAGCATCTTCCCGATATCAACTTAAAATAGTAAAAAACTGCGGCTGTAAACCCGTCTGCCAAGCCAGGAGATACAGGGGAGATCTATGAGGCCATCTATGGGGGAGGATGTTCAGCAGTTAAATTTTGATAGGCTCCAGGGGTGTAACGTAGTAGCATTTTTGGTTCTAGCAGCTCCGGGTGGCAACAACCTATGCTACGCATTTCCCACAGTTGCCACGCTCGACAAACGGGTAGTAGGCAACCGTGGTTTTTTCTTATGAATCATTTTTACTAATGAAGGCTGTATTAAATAAAGACAATGATGATCAAAATATCACTTACTTTTTGAAATGAACAGAAGTTACTACGGATAACAACTAAAAGTACAGTTTTTTTAGCAAATAACCTGTCTGTTTTATCATTGGTACTGACCAAAGAGTATATTCACAGTCACCTGTTAAGCATGGGTAGGAAGCAGATTACAATTTGTTTATAATACGATAAGGGTATACGTGTAATTGTGAATATTTGTCACGTGTGACAAGCATAAAGTATTTGGGAGTTATTCTTGATGAAGGGCTTAGCTGGGTCCCACAAGTAACAGCTGCTCTGGCGAGTAAAACAAGGAGGCTAATTTATATATTTAAAAATTTGCGTGATATGGCTAGTTATGATATTCTTTTGTTAACATACAAGTCCCTGTGTGAGAGCATTATTTCATATTGTATTTGCGTCTGGGGGTGCGCAGCAAAGACACACCTCATACTACTAGAGCCTGCGCAACGCGCCGTCCTAAAAGTTATGATGCGGTTGCCTTTTAAATACCTCACACATGACCCGTACAAGCAGTGCGATATGTTATCAGTACGCAAATTATTTGTATACCAGTGTCTTCGTAGATATCACCGCCATTCTGTGCCTTGTCCTCCTATAAGTAATAAACGAGTAACAAGATTACCTGTACCTAGAGCCCAGACCGTGTTTGCTAGAAGAAGCTACAATTTTTGTGCACCAATGCTTTATAATAAATTATTCAACAAAGTTAAAACTGTTAATAACAGAAATGTTAAAACTATTATTAACCTTAATAATCATGAATTCAAGAAAATATTAAAACAAACTCTTAACGACTTGAATTATAATGCAATTGAAGAATTGTTCATAAAGATCACTTAATCGCTCGTGTGTGAACACACACACACACACACACACACACACACAAGCGCGAGCGCGCGCACACTCGCAATTTGGCCTTACATTAGAATTAGTACCATATTATCACTTTTTTAATTATCATTTTATTTTTTAACTAACAAATTTCTTTATAATAGTAATATACTTACATTATAATACTAAGACAATAGATGGGGAAGTCTGAGGCCTGTAGCACAGTTTTTACTAACACAGGCTTCAGAGCTCAAAAATAATTGTAACAATAATGTAATGTATGTTAATAAATTTCATTTCATTTCATTTCATTTCACTTATCTAAGATTAAGAATCAAAATGCAGAGGCATTGTCATCCCTGAGGACTAAGAAGGAACGCCTCGTTTCTAGTAAAAAGAGTATCCGGATGTCTACACTCAATATACGAGCATTATGCTGCTATTTTACGCTGGTATTCTGTAAGAGCATGATCCTTCCCCGGTCGAGCCGACCCATTCGTGCTAGAACTAGATTATAGTTGTAACACGAATGGGTCGGCTCTACCACATAAACACAATATACAAGGTAAACGACAGGATATTACGCAATTTTTTGAATAATAACGTTCGGTAAAAAGTTCGGTTAAAAGTCTGATTAGATTTACGAGCATTGTTGACCTGTACGCACCGGATCGCTTCAGCTTAAATCTAGGACGATGGACCATGCGACCTAAATAAAAACCCTTACTAAGTATTCGTTGTAATTCGTGCTTCCCCCGTACTCCCAGATATACTTTTCGAATAATACAGCAAGATGCATACTCATGCAAAAATACATCGTTTATTTTTACAAATCCAATGGAATGCACCTACAAGACTTCTCCCACGTTTTATGAAACCCTGGTACGTAGGTTCGTACTTTTATTTAAAGTATGCAATTTCTCCGTATGTATCAATCACATGGAAACAAATAACAAATAAATAAAACCAATAGAATCATGCTGATTTTGCATTCTTTTTTTTTTTGAAATCCGTTGTAAAACATTCCTGTTTTGTTTAATTTAATATTAAATTATTTTTTAAAAATTAGGCCCTCTATTCAATCTTTATCGTCCAAATGTAAGGACAACTGTCTATTGACGCCTTCCGGCACAAATAAATTCGCACCGACTAAAATTGATTACCTTGTGTACCACTCGTATTTTCAATATGCAATTTGCGTCACAGGTATAAATATCACGAAAGCGATGCTACTGAAACAAAGGGAATCGCAATGGACGCTAACTGAATGAGAATTAACATAAAATAAAAACATTATTACACAGTTTAGTATCGTTATATATCATAAACATACATATGTTACGAATTGAAATGCCGATGCGTTTTCACCCCTGAGGACTAAGATGAAATGCCACGTTTCCACCATACGAAACAGGAGTATTAAGCTGCTATTTTACGCTGTTATTCTGTGAGAGTGTGGTCTCTCCCCGGTCGAGCCGACCCATTCGTGCTACAACCATAATTTCGCAGCAGCGTGGCTCTACCAGGAATGACGTAACTTCTTCCTTGCCCAACATAATAAATATAAGTAATAAGAAGAATAATAAGTATACATACAAACACGTAACACACGTAAATTCGTATACTTAATTTATACACGTATTATACATGTTAATAGATCCTCATAAAAACACCTCCACTCTTTGTTCCTTATAAGAAATAAACTAATACAAAATATCAAAATAAAATTAAGCCCCCACTAGATGGAGTGTCTACCTGGTGAGACAGGGCTGTAATGATGATGAAGCTACCACGCGAGCCCCCCCCCCCCCCCACGTCATTTTCGAAGTAATTAAAAAATATTAAACCGGTAAAAGATTTCTGTAATATGCATATTATTTAAAATGAAATTAGGCGGGAAATTGATTTCATTTTCAAAATCTGCGCCCTGGGCGATACCCTGGACCTAGGTAATCATCCGTCAGGCCCGTAAAGAATTTGTGTTTTGCACAGATTTTGATTCCGCGTTAGATTCGAATTCAGGATTCACAAAGTTACGGTCAGGCACTCTAACCACTAGGCCAACCGTCGTCGTATCGCATATATCATATTACAAAAGGCGCTTAGTTCATTCTTCCACATTGACCTGCGACTTGCAAGTGCTTCAAGAAATGTTACTAATCCTTTAATCCTAAAGGCATACATGATACTTGCGAAGGGCTTCGATTATTCGTTTCGATAGTTAATCGATCATCATTCATATAAAAAAAATTATTTGAATTGCTTCCACACAGTAACTAAACACTATCTTTTATATCGACAAAGTTTGAACACTGAACTGGAATTCATTGTCAGGATAGGGGCTTCCTTAGGGTAGGAGATGATTTAGGCACTATGTGTCAAATTAAACTTTAAAAAAAGCGGTCTAGGTGCGACCCGAAAGGTCCACGCGACTAACTTCCCAGTGGAAAGAATAAAAAAATATCATATGTATTAATATTTTTATACAATTTTTCATTCGGCACAAAAAACGACTTGACCGATTTTGCTCAAAATTTAATGAGATCAGGAGTGAGTTAGGAAACTGGTCCCATGTCAATATCACTCTTTGTTCTCGAGATACACGAGGCGAAGATTGAATCCGAACATACATACATACAAACGTACATGTGAACACACGGACGTCCTCTTAAAAACCATACTATACGAATCTAAAGACCTTGAAACGTGGAGATATGTTAAAATTTCCAATTTGCAAAATCGGACCCATTACAATAACTTCCCACTGGGAAGTTAAAAATAAAAAACTGCGGTTGACAACCTGCTCGCATAGTATGACAACTATAGTAAATTCCCTCTATAGGGCAATATATCATAAAATAAATATAATAAAACATTATATAAAAAAAAATATATATATATATATATATATATATATATATATTTGCTTTAGCATTACCAAGAACTTGCAGCCACAGAATGACTTTTGCCTTAAAATTCATATGTGTTTTGAGGATGCTAAAAGCAAAGCTTGTGACTGCCCATCAATTGAAAAAGTCTCTCACACTAAATATCTGGGCGTCGTTATAGATCAGAGGCTATCGTGGTACCCACACCTTGAACATGTCATTAATAGGACCCGAAAATTGATTTGGATTTTCAAAACTCTAAGACACGCAATACCTGATAGTACTAAGCAGTGGGACTCTCCCAGATATCTTCTTAACCAAATATACACGTCCCTTGCACAATCTATGATAACATATTGCATTCCGGTGTGGGGTGGAGCTGCAAAGACCAAATTTTGTTAACTTGAAAAGAGCCCAACGAACCCTTATTAAGGTCATGTATTTTAAAAAAAGACGTTTTTCCACTGAACAACAGTATAGAAAAAGTGATCTACTCTCAGTAAGACAATTATATGTTATTATGACAATCATCAAAGCACACAAATCCCTGCCCTTTGACCCATGCATCTTGAAAAAGCGGCGAAAAGACGTTGTGGAGCCTTCTGAGTGAGTCAGAAGTGGTACAAGTACGACGTTCGTCGACTCACGATCCTTAAAAAAAAAAGAAGGTTTTGGCATGCTCTGATCACGAATCTGCGGTCCATTTTTGCGTAGGATGCACGGTTCCGGAGATGTGCAAATCAATTAACTCTTATCTAATTGATATCCGGTGAAGGCCTCCACCGTCATTAGCGCTCCATTGTTCTTATCTACTTATCTATTGTTCATTGAATACCGTCATTATCTATTCTTCCTCAGCGTGGTGCTATTGTTCTCCTTTGTTCCTATCTACACTAATCTGACTCATCAATAAAACACATTACCTAATTTTGCAAAAATTTTTACTTACAAAATACAAAATCTTATTACTTATTATCTATAAAATAGGAGCGAAACATCTCATCCACTAAAATATCGTTGTACAATGTGTTCCCTGTAAATATACTCGTAAAACTATGCATTGAACATCCCTGAAACTTATATAGCAAATACATTAAGCAATATTCGCCACAAACTGAAGTCCACTCATTCTGAATCCTATCAACATTCCAGTTTCATCTTTTACAATTTCTTTTAAAAAACTCTAGATGATATCGTACAGGTGCCCGTCCGAATGAATCAAAATATTGACCGACGTCATTCGTATCGATATATAAAGCTACACCCAATGTGACCCTGGTTTATCATCTGTATTCAAATTGCATATTATATACGTTGGTACGTGGGTGTACATGGGTAGTTTATTGGCAGCATAAACATTATTTTCTAGAGTGGGGTGAATCTTTTTCAGATGTTGTACATCTAGTGTATCCATAATATTACTGCTATTAGTAGATTATTACATTACTAATCTACTCAATGACTAATATAGGAATGATCAATTATAGTGATTTCTACATATTAAATTGCATTCTTTGTGTTATACAAAACGTATTTGAGTATGTTGCAGTGTATTGATGACTGAACAAGACACGACAGGAAGGACGAAGGAATGTTGAGATAAGCAACAGAATGTGAGATAAGCTTGTTGACGCATAAAGTTACTATCAATTCTACTGCAGAAATTCTTTAGATTAGAATTATTACTCACTGGTACTATATAAGACCAAGCAACTGCAGTCATGGAGTTAGTATATGGTCGTTTGACCGCAGTGGATCTATCAATACTACATTTGTGTTACTTCAACGCATCAAAGGCCATGGATGTAAGTGTTTATTCTATTGACAAACTTACTTTTCTTTCTGTTATTTTCTTACGTGTGTATGATTTAGTGTTAACAAATTATATTTAAATATTATATGTGTGTATATGATTAAGCTGTGGTAGCTCAGATGGTTAGCGCAAAATTTAAAATTCACAGTACGCGACCCAGGTTCGATCCCCGCCGGCACCAATTAAATTGTTAATTGCAATTTTAAGTGCTGATTTACCACGTGCTCAGCGGTGAAGGAAAACATCGTGAGGAATGTATGTCTGAGAAAATTTCGAAGGCATGTGAAGTTTGCCAACACGCATTGAGGCAGTGCAGCGAACATTTCCTAGCCCTAAAACCCTCTCAGAAATGAGAGGAGGCCTATGTTCAGCAGTGGACTTTAATAGGTTGTAACTTTAACTTTTTTAACTTTTATGATTAAGTGTTAACAAATTGATATTAACATAATAACTGTGTTGTTGCAGAAATCATTGAGCTTCGATGAAAATACCTATAAACAGTATTACTACTCGCCACTCTCCCCTCAAGAAGAGAGTGATGACATCGTCATTAATAATAACACATGCGATGGTGGAAAAAGAAAATCGCAATCGATTGATCATTTTTTTGAAGCTGAATCAAAAATAAAAAAGAGGAAGCTGTTATCATAAACCGTAGCACGAGCCGCTAGAGATGGTGTATCATACATTTCTACTAATTCTGACGACGGAGACCAAGCGACGCATCCCATCAAAATTGAAATGTACGATATGAAGAAGCTATCCAAGATTCCAACTACTGATCATTGGAAACATGCTTCCACGAGGATTAAATATTACGTAAAGACTAATAAGGATAGCATCTACGACAACACAAACGCCCTCGTATACAATATTACAAAGACAATAGCAGAAAGTGAAAAAGTTAAAAAATACTTTTTTAACAATGACAGTCATTAGCTGATCATTAGTGAATGTGATTCTGTTTACTTAAATTACTTCTGTGTACTCATTATATTCTATTTCTAATCCTTTGTTAGACTTAAATATCAGACAGTTATTGGAAATTTGGGTATCAGTTGGTCTACCAACACTGAACTGTTACTTACTCTGCTACCTATTTTCTTCTTTACTATAAGGATGGCAAACTTCAGTGAAGTGTGCACCAATGCTTTTTTCTCCACAACCATGGAAGAGAATACGGAACTATTCAACAGCGAATTAAATCAGGAGTTGTCTAAAGTTTGTGATGAAATGGAGAAGGATCAACTGTTCGATTCATCGTATGATGATGAGTTGTATAATCACTGTGCGATGGTTGAAACACAGTTTAAGTAAGTAAATTAACATTCATTTCGATCATAATTTACACAATGTCTTGTACAGTTTTAATAAATTTAAACATTTTAGTAGTCAACCACTACAACTTGGGAGAGGAACGAAGCGAACGAGCAGCAAAGAACCCAAGATCATCAAAAAACCAACAACGGAAGCAGAAGCGCCTACCTCTGCAGGGAACAGTATCAGTAACGATGATCAAGTGGAATGTCTAACGTGTCATATATTTATCAAGAAACGGTATTTAGCTAATCATTTTAAAAGTAATGTTCACAAAAATAATCTTTTAAATTCACATAATTCTTTATCAAACGTTAGTGTTATTGAATCTGCTTTTGGAAATAGGATTTTAACTTATAAAATCAAGAGTAGAGTAGATAGTTCGACATTGGTAAATTTTGAAACTCCTGAACTATTTTTAAATTCTATTAAAGATGATATTTTATTTTTAATACAGGAGTGTATTCATCAACACATAATTTTTAAAGTAAACTTCGTATTGAGAACAAACTAAAGATATTCATGATACGTTCGATTTTCAAACGCTTAACTATATTATTTGTCAAGGAGATGACTTAAATATTTTTTTTTCATCTTTAAATGATACAATTACTACTAAAATTAGTGCATTTTAAAAAAAAGATAGTGGATGGAGTCTAAAAAACATAAAATCTAAAGACATGAATGTTAATAAATTTAACAGTCTACGCGGTACTTCATACATAGATCTTCCTCGTGACATAAAATTAAAAAAAGGCTGTTATAAATGTAAAAAGCAAGGATTATTTTTGTTTTAAATGGGCGTTACTCTCGGCGTTATATCCCGTAAACAAAGACGCGGATCTAGTATCATCGTACGTTAAACATGCAAATAAACTTAAATTTGATGGTATTTCCTTTCCAGTTAAAACTTCTGACATAGCAAAAGTAGAGAAATTAAATGACATTAGTATTAATGTTTTTGGGTTAGAATATAATAAAGAAAAACGATGTAATTCTATAGTAGGTCCATTATTTTTAACAAAGTGTCGTAAACATAGACATATCAATTTATTTTGAAGTCTATTTATTTCTTTGAGATTGTTAGATAAACTTTCCATAAACACTTGTGCACAGTTGGGTCCGCAATATGTTACATATTTTGATAATTTATCATCATATGAACATTTTATATAATAACCAAAACTATGTACTTCATGTTTCTGAATATTGTGTGTGAAAGGAAGGATCATTAGAACATGATTCTATTGGTTTTAAAAAATGCTTCAAAATCAGCATAAACTACGAATGTGTATCTTTACACTTTTTTTCATAACTATCAAATTTAATAGAAAAATAGAGACACTAGTTATTGACACTAACGTTTGATAAAGAATTATGTGAATTTAAAAGATTATTTTTGTGAACATTACTTTTAAAATGATTAGCTAAATACCGTTTCTTGATAAATATATGACACGTTAGACATTCCACTTGATCATCGTTACTGATACTGTTCCCTGCAGAGGTAGGCGCTTCTGCTTCCGTTGTTGGTTTTTTGATAATCTTGGGTTCTTTGCTGCTCGTTCGCTTCGTTCCTCTTCCAAGTTGTAGTGGTTGACTACTAAAATGTTTAAATTTATTAAAAACTGTACAAGACATTGTGTAAATTATGATCGAAATGAATGTTTATTTTACTTACTTAAACTGTGTTTCAACCATCGCACAGTGATTATACAACTCATCATCATACGATGAATCGAACAGTTGATCCTTCTCCATTTCATCACAAACTTTAGACAACTCCTGATTTAATTCGCTGTTGAATAGTTCCGTATTCTCTTCCATGGTTGTGGAGAAAAAAGCATTGGTGCACACTTCACTGAAGTTTGCCATCCTTATAGTAAAGAAGAAAATAGGTAGCAGAGTAAGTAACAGTTCAGTGTTGGTAGACCAACTGATACCCAAATTTCAAATAATGTCCGATATTTAAGTCTAACAAAGGATTAGAAATAGAATATAATGAGTACACAGAAGTAATTTAAGTAAACAGAATCACATTCACTAATGATCAGCTAATGACTGTCATTGTTAAAAAAGTATTTTTTAACTTTTTCACTTTCTGCTATTGTCTTTGTAATATTGTATACGAGGGCGTTTGTGTTGTCGTAGATGCTATCCTTATTAGTCTTTACATAATATTTAATCCTCGTGGAAGCATGTTTCCAATGATCAGTAGTTGGAATCTTGGATAGCTTCTTCATATCGTACATTTCAATTTTGATGAGATGCGTCGCTTGGTCTCCGTCATCAGAATTAGTAGAAATGTATGATACACCATCTCTAGCGGCTCGTGCTACGGTTTATGATAACAGCTTCCTCTTTTTTATTTTTGATTCAGCTTCAAAAAAATGATCAATCGATTGCGATTTTCTTTTTCCACCATCGCATGTGTTATTATTAATGACGATGTCATCACTCTCTTCTTGAGGGGAGAGTGGCGAGTAGTAATACTGTTTATAGGTATTTTCATCGAAGCTCAATGATTTCTGCAACAACACAGTTATCATGTTAATATCAATTTGTTAACACTTAATCACAAAAGTTAAAAAAGTTAAAGTTACAACCTATTAAAGTCCAGTGCTGAACATAGGCCTCCTCTCATTTCTGAGAGGGTTTTAGGGCTAAGAAATGTTCGCTGCACTGCCATCAATGCGTGTTGGCAAACTTCACATGCCTTAGAAATTTTCTCAGACATACATTCCTCACGATGTTTTCCTTCACCGCTGAGCACGTGGTAAATCAGCACTTAAAATTGCAATTAACAATTTAATTGGTGCCGGCGGGGATCGAACCTGGGTCGCGTACTGTGAATTTTAAATTTTGCGCTAACCATCTGAGCTACCACAGCTTAATCATATACACACATATAATATTTAAATATAATTTGTTAACACTAAATCATACACACGTAAGAAAATAACAGAAAGAAAAGTAAGTTTGTCAATAGAATAAACACTTACATCCATGGCCTTTGATGCGTTGAAGTAACACAAATGTAGTATTGATAGATCCACTGCGGTCAAACGACCATATACTAACTCCATGACTGCAGTTGCTTGGTCTTATATAGTACCAGTGAGTAATAATTCTAATATAAAGAATTTCTGCAGTAGAATTGATAGCAACTTTATGCGTCAACAAGCTTATCTCACATTCTGTTGCTTATCTCAACATTCCTTCGTCCTTCCTGTCGTGTCTTGTTCAGTCATCAATACACTGCAACATACTCAAATACGTTTTGTATAACACAAAGAATGCAATTTAATATGTAGAAATCACTATAATTGATCATTCCTATATTAGTCATTGAGTAGATTAGTAATGTAATAATCTACTAATAGCAGTAATATTATGGATACACTAGATGTACAACATCTGAAAAAGATTCACCCCACTCTAGAAAATAATGTTTATGCTGCCAATAAACTACCCATGTACACCCACGTACCAACGTATATAATATGCAATTTGAATACAGATGATAAACCAGGGTCACATTGGGTGGTAGCTTTATATATCGATACGAATGACGTCGGTCAATATTTTGATTCATTCGGACGGGCACCTGTACGATATCATCTAGAGTTTTTTAAAAGAAATTGTAAAAGATGGAACTGGAATGTTGATATTCAGAATGAGTGGACTTCAGTTTGTGGCGAATATTTGCTATATAAGTTTCAGGGATGTTCAATGCATAGTTTTACGAGTATATTTACAGGGAACACATTGTACAACGATATTTTAGTGGATGAGATGTTTCGCTCCTATTTTATAGATAATAAGTAATAAGATTTTGTATTTTGTAAATAAAAATTTTAGCAAAATTAGGTAATGTGTTTTATTGATGAGTCAGATTAGTGTAGATAGGAACAAAGGAGAACAATAGCACCATGCTGAGGAAGAATAGATAATGACGGTATTCAATGAACAAAAGATAAGTAGATAAGAAAAATGGAGCGCTAATGACGGTGGAGGCCGTCACCGGATATCAATTAGATAAGAGTTAACAAAACCTTTTTTTTTTAGGATCGTGAGTCGACGAACGTCGTACTTGTACCACTTCTGATTCAGTGCGCCAGAACTGGTACAACGTAACTACTTTTGCTAGTAGGAAGGTAACAATTTAGCTCATGTTACGCATTCCTATATAATTAAATAAATAGTGAATTGAACATATACGACAAAACGTACAGGGAGTGTAAAAACCTGATACTAAAGTGGGTGCAGTCGAAAATCTATGAAAAAATCGAATTTCTGCTGTACCGCATTTCATAATTCACTTTTATGTACAATATAATGTAACAAAATAATTCTTCATACACACACACACACCCCGCACGGCACGCACGCACGCACGCACGCACGCACGCACGCACGCACCCCACCCCCACACGCACGCACGCACGCACGCATGCACGCACGCACTCACGCACGCACGCACGCACGCACACGCACATATACACTTTTGTAATTTTTGTAAATTTTGGTTGTTAAAGTCGCGTAATTAGTTTTTGTGATTTTTGGTTTTTAAATTAAAAAAATGTATGTTTAGATAATGGAAGAGCGGGGTTTCAAAACACAGGCATTACTAGCTTAAATGGAGATCCCAATCAACTATGTCATTAGGTACTTTAAGTTTTATAAAGAAAAATAAATTATTTTATTTATTATTCATTATTATTACATCGGGGAGTCCTGTCTTCTGTAGTGGACTCCTATAGGTTGTGATGGATAGATGAATAAAGTACAATTTTCTATATTATATTTTTTTATTTTATATTGTGTGTTATGAATACTAATTGCAAATATTGTAAAATAAAATATATCTTTTAGATATTCAAATTAATATAATAATCAATTATAAATCTATTCTATTCTAATAAGTTATTCTAACTTATTTATTTAATGCATATATTTCATGCATTTATTCTAAGTACATTATAAACTTATTGAAAATAACCAGCAAAATCATTAGAATTATCTTAATATATATAAATTACGTGTCACGTTGTTTGTCCGCGATGGACTCCTAAGCTACTTAACCGATTTGCACACCGCGTGCAGTTTGATCCAACTTGAGAGATAGGATAGTTTTTTTTGCCCGTGATTGACCCACAATTAGTTTTTGCGAAATTAAGAATTTTTAATAGGATATGACAAATGTCGTCAAAAAGGACAGAACAACGTCTGCCTGAGAAGCTAGTATATTATAATATTTACTTATACATAGTTGTTTTTAATTTTTATTTTCTGTTAAATTCAAAGAAAATCATAACTAGCGATCCGCGCGGCTTCGCACTAGTGATCTGGATCCACAGCATAATAATAGCTGGATCTCGAAAACGGCGCCACTTACTGCGTCAACGTACACACACAAAAAAATTTCATCAAAATAGGTCGAGCCGTTTTTGAGTTTGAATTTTGTATAAAGAGATAATGGACAATGACGCATGAAATTCTATTATGGTAGGGGTCTTCAGTAGTTGCTTATGAAAAACGAGAAATATTAATTCAACATTCAATCTCTAGGCAAATGTTGAATTATGGATTTAGAGGGACTGTTCACCTATCGACTATAAATTCCAGTGTTAATATTTTATCACTTTAATAGTAAAGTTATGATGTCCTAGGCGCGTATTATGCAGTCAGAAGATAATAAGGATTAAGCACGCCTTGCAGGCAATGAAACGCTTTGCAATTAGGTTTCAAGCAGGGCTCTGTTCGGAAGCCATTTATTTGTCCCATACAGCTATGTGTACGGGCGCGGTCTCTACTCAACGAAAAAATACATGAGTATAGTTTAAGGAGCATCTATTTTAAATGCAAAATGTTATCCAAAGTTTAGCAGTAGACTTGTGAAGGGCTGTAATAATGATAACGATGATGATGATAATGTTGGTGGTGTTGGTTGTTGTGGTGATGACGGTGGTGGTGGCGATGATGATGGTGGTGACTGAAAGAATATATTTATAATTATTACCTAGACGACGTCATTTTTGATAGATGACCTCTACAACGTTCCTTTTATAGAAGTAAAAGTGATTAACGGCACACTGCAACCGACGCTAAAAGTGGCGAATGTGGCCCATGGACACATTCATCTATCCTTTAATTACGAATCAAAATTCAGACGCTTTGTTACCCTTCCCAATCAACAAAGTCATCAGTTTGATGATATGTGCAGATGCAAATATATGTTTTTCCTGAATAAGGAAATTATTATTATTAGTTTATCACTAAAAAATTATAACAAAGCGTAAATACTTTAGTAGTGTTTACTATGATATTATTCCATAATAGCAACTTATAAAGTATTTCAGCGATATAATCTTATACAGCATTTTGGTAACTATTAATAAATGCTGTAAACGTTGATATAAATACCTGCATTAATTACAAAAGCATTTCATGCTACTAAAGATTTATATGATAATGTTTTGAATTTGTTTGGATACGAATTTGTATTATTGTAGTTTCCAAATGCGTATAATGCAAGAGCTTAAATAGTGCTACAAATATATACACTTACAAAACTAAGTAAATATGATTAATGTACTGTTTGCTGCTATTTGCATCACCGTTTTGTATCGAATAAAATCTTCCAAATAGCTGCTTAATGCAAATACTTTAACTGTGTGTGTATTGTAACACTGAAAGATTTAAAGCTTTTTTTTTAAAGATTGTGGGTGACAAACGAGCAGTATGATTACAGATAGTCAGGCGTTCCATTTTGGTCCACGGAGCTGACGGCGCATCTGTAACATACTCCTTTCTTAAAATTTATTTGCAGATGTCCATGGAGTGTGGTAGTCACTTACTATCAGATGAACTTTAAGCTCGTTTGCTTTTGTGCTTGTAAATTTAATATATAAAAAATATTTTAGGCCGGTATTCTATGAGCGTGATTCTTCCCCAGTCGATCCGACCCATTCGTGCAACAGCTATAATATAGCTACAGCATGGCTCTACCACGTCAAAACTGGTTTCATAACTGGTATATCTCATAGCAAATTTACAGACATTTTTATACTTGTATCGGGTCTTTACGATACGTAAAAGTACCATATTACTGCTTGTAAATAACCTAAATATCGTATAAAAGAATTTTAACATCGTTTTTGCAACGTAGGCCTAACATTTTGTAAGGAAACTGGCGGCTGTTTGATAAAAATGGAAAAATTGATTTTAGAGTAAATGCTACCATATACATAAGTCAATTACGTTTATCAATGAGGAAAGCGACGTTGTGAGCAAGGTTTATTTTACGCCAGTATATTCTAAGTCTATGGTTTATTTAGTTTACTTTATGGAACCTATTTGGAATATATTTAGTTATAACTGCTGGTAGCTTTCATAAAGCTATGTATTAAACCTATAAGCAGATTTAAAATGCTATCTTACTTTATTGATAAAATTTCAGTCTGACTAGAAAATACAATAATTTGAAAAGTTGTCGCCCTTGTGTATTTGTGTATTGACGAAGGAATCTTTGTTTATTATATTTTTAGCTTAACTAAGCAGCGCAAGTATACATTAAATCAAGTAAGTGACAGATAAATTAAAGTACAGTTTCCGATCTAGGATATAGTAAAAAAGGTCCATTAACAGAGCCGTTATCACTATTAGAACTTTGAAAAGAGTTACTCGAAACAATTATATACTAAAATACGATGCATGGAGACACAATAACATGATTAATGTCACTTAATCACGATGTAACTGCAATAAAATCCGCCTCAGTAAATGTTTACATCATTGTTATACGACTTGTATACACTATTACGTATTTCTAAAAACGCTCTCTTGATTGCTATATAGACGCTTTTTCTGATTCAATGGGGGACTAAGATAAGAATGCTTTGTTACCAATAAAAAAAATCCGTTTTAGTCACTTACCCTACAAAACTGATTTTTTGATTCTTAATTGAGGTTAAATGTAGATGTCCATGGATCACAGCACCCACTTACCATCACAGGTGGACTGTGTGCTCATTTGTCACCTGTCTATAAAAAAAATCATTATCGTCAATACAGTCTAAAGCAGCACAGCATGTATAATGTCGCTGGTGACTCCGATTTCAGGTAATCCTTTTCTTAACCTATAGGAGAAGAGATGCTTTTAAAAGAACAGTCCACGAAGGGGCGGTGATAAGCTAAGGTGGACCCACCACGGAAGTTATGCAGTTGCATTGCTTTGTTCATGTTCCCGTAAGGTGGTTATGCATAGGAATTTGAAAAATCGTTTTATCTGCTAAACAGCAGCTCATCCATTGTAATGTTTACCTTTGAAGGAAACAGTAGTCATATCATGTTCAGATCAGACCTAATTTCTATCACGGCGGCAAGTTTCAACGCAGATCAGCCATGAGAGTGTGCGCTAGCACAGGGATATTTCTTTACTCCTATAGTCCGATGAAACGGCAATCCAACACGACCGGAGAGAGATGAGGCGCAGGACCACACGGCTTTACGTGCTTTCTTAAGTGTTGAGAATTTCTTGACAAAATACCCAACAAAGCGAGTGTAGTCATATAATTAGCAACAGTTATTATACGTGGTAGAGCCACGCCAGCTGTATTATGTTTGTAGCACGAATGGGTCGGTTCGACCGAGGAAGGACCTTTCTTCGGGGGAAGGATAGTGTGTAGTGGCGGTGTAAGAATGTCCATTATGCCATCATCAGCCGTGGGTGTTGTAAGAAGCAGCAGAGGGAATCAACCCGGAGATGGGCAGTAACGTCTTCCTAATGATAACAACTAGAAAATAAAAAACTGTGGTTGCCAACCTGCATGCCAAGCGTGGCAAATATGATAAATATACCCTTTATATCTTTGGGGAGGCCTGTGTTCAGCTGTGGACATTGATAGGCTGTAATGATGAATGATGAATGATAGTAAGCAACAAAAATGAACATCTAAAAAAACAGCGACTAACGACTTACAAAATTATATAGTCTCGTTCAATAAGCAATGTCGTCAAAAAGTCGCTTCAAACCTTAACCCCAAAAAGCGAAGTGCGCCAAAAGCTGAAAGTTTATACACGGCTTTACTTTCCCTGTCAATGCATTGTGCCGAAGTGTTAGGGTTGTCGCTTCCTTTTTTTTGGACAAAAAAGAACGTCGTCGATAAACTATGTATGTCAAGTGGGCTTTTTAAAAATCATCTCTAGGTTTCACTAATCATACTTCATCAAGCTTGTTCTGTTACATTTATCTGGTTCAATTTTTAAAAACAGTATTTAAAATCATTAATCTTGTTCTGTTCCCTATCCGGTTATATTTTTTTAAAACAGTATTTAACCATTAAGCTTGTTCTGTTCCCTATCCGATTCCATTTTTCCAAAACAGTATTTAACCATTAAGCTTCTTCTGTTACATATCTAGTTCAATTTTTAAATTCAGTATTTAACCATCAAACTCGTTCTGTTCTCTACCTGGTTCTATTTTAGAATAAAAACAGTCAAGTCCAATTAGAATGCGCACCTTGAGAGGGTTCCGTACACGTTTAATATATTTAACGACCTTGACATTCATGATAAACGTATATACATATCTACCGTACAGTATTCACAAACAGTTTATTGTAATTAATAATAATAATTAATAGTCATGCAAAGCGAGAAGGTCCAAAAAAAAAAAAAGATTATAAAAAGAGCATTCTCTCACAGTGATCCAATAAAAATTCAACACACTAACAGGCCTATGACTGGTAACGGATTTAAGAAAGGCTAACAATGAAGACGATGATGATTTTTTGTATTTAAGCAAATACTACACATGAAATAAAACTCATTTTGAGGATTTTATCGCGTTTAATTTTGACTTTTTTAATTCCTAACGCTTCATGTACATAACAACACCCCTGGCCACATCCGATCCACGCAGAACCAGCTTACAATATCTTGAAGTCTTGCAATACTATGCTTGGGATTAGATTTCATTTTATTATTTATGAGATGTCAACCAGATAGAACGCAAGCAGATGGTTGCACCCGGCAGTAAACATTCTTGTTAGGAATTGATGTTCTTTTGCGAGGATTTGTGGTCCATCAAATTTGATAGAATGGTTGGGATGACCCTGAACACTGAGTCTATAGAATGTCAAGATATTAAGGATCGTCCAGAAGGATTGGCAGAGACTATGGACTTCAATTTGGAACGATCCTGACACACCTCGTTTACGTTCTCATACCTACACATACGTGCTCGTCGGTTAAGGATACCCTTAATTTGGTCCACCTTCAATATATCGTCAAATTGTTCGATAAAATTCCGCTTCGGGCGTCCCTTGCCGACTTTGTCATTCACGTCTACAGCATGAAATTGTTTCTACATAACCAAGCAATTGAAACATTCCTTTCATTCTTATTTAGTTTCGTATTACAGTTCGTTCATATTTTACAGGATATGGCTGCATGAAGAGAATAATACTCTATTTTATAGTAAGGGTGGCAACCCTGCGAAGCGGTGACGTCGCATCCGGCCTACTTACTGCATCGGACCAGCAGCGTGCATTTGGGTTTCAGACCCGCTTAATTTTACCGAAGCTCTTTCATAATGAGAAAACTTTCACAGCGGCTAGTAAATGGTGAATACCGTGCTTCTTTGATGTAATCGTTTAACAAGCTAGAATATTACACTTTTAGCTTGATTTGTAATACAAGAGCGTTTCAAGAAAATGAATTGTACTTTAGATTTATTAAGATAGATTTAGATAAAATAGAAACCATTTTTTTGTTCAATATAGACTTCAAGAATACTTATTTAAAGGCGTTTATGCTTTACCACTAACCCTGAAAAAAAACCTCTGTCCTGGAAAGAACAAGCAAGAATCAAAGCAGGAACTTTTACCGATTGTTTGATTTAAAAATTGAAGAATTCCTTTGAATGTGAGATAATGGATACCAATAATTCTTATTGATCCAAATCATCCCATGGGCGTCGTACGAGGTGCAGTGGGAAACAAACCAGGAGATGGACAGCGTCTGTGTAATAACAATAAGAAAATAAAAAAACTGTGGTAAAAAAACACCAACCCACCCGCCAAGCGTGGCGTCTATGACAATTTTGTAGGATATTGTTATATTTAATACTAGCGTAAAATAGCAGCTTAATGTTGCTGTGTTTCGTATGGTGAGTGTAGAGAACCGGAGACCCTTTTACTGGAAAAGAGGCATTCCATCTTAGTCCTCACGGGTGACAACGCATCTGCGTTTTGATTCTTGATTGAAGTTAAATGTAGAAGTCTATACGCCACAACATCCACTTAACATCAGATAGACTGTGTGCTCCTTTGTCACCCATATTCTATAAAAAAAATTAAAAAAATTTAAAAAAAAATTTGCTTTACTTATGAGGCTGTTTACAGGGAAGCCTATATTTAGCAGTGGATTTTGATATGCTGTAATAATGGTAATGACATAAAAAGAATTGTAAAGTGGTACTGATTTAAAAAATATAATATGATTGTACCACGAACAGACCGGCTCGACCGGAGCAGAACCACGCTCTCACAGAATTCTAGCGTGAAATTCTGCTGTGTTTAGTATGGTGGAGCCGGAGACCCTTTTTACTGGGAACAAGGCATTCCATCTTAATTCTCAGGAGTAGGAGGAGTAGGATAGATGAAGATGTCTATGAGCCGTCACTTACCACATACTTTGCTCCTTTGTCATTCTTAGTCTATAAGAAAATAAAACCTGTAGAGAAAATACCTATAAACATTCAACATTAAAATCACCGTTGGTAAACGATTCCACGAATAGTCGTGCAAGGAAGAAAACTTCTAGTAAATCGCACAATAATGGACCGCCAAGCATCGAGATGATGTGGATGGTAGCGTAGATTTAGTCGCGATGTGCGTTGATGGAATTTGACGGCTAGAATTAATCCGAACAATTCCTCAGAATACTCCCCGTGATTAGTTACCATCTACTATATTGTTTAAGTTTATAATCTTAAAGGAATAAAGCATTTCATTTTTTTAATACGATAGAAAATGCAAATGGATGTAACATCTCTACGCAGCCCCAGTATCCATCAATCGGCATTAATGTAATGTCCTCCACATCGATTTCGGTCATGGCGACCAGTCTCAATGGTGACTAGGTATTTGCGCAGGACAGGATTATAGTAGACAAGTGTGTGCGCAAGCACAGGTGCACTCTCTATTCCTTCACTCTCATAGTCCGATAGGATGGCAATCCGACACGACCGAAGAGAGATCATGCTCAGGACCATCGGGTTTACGTGCTTTCCAAGACTCGGGGGTGAAACACTGCCATTCTTCTGACTGCGGACTGCCATAAACTGATTTTTGAGCTGACCCAGGAATCACACACTAGACCAACGCGGCAGTACGTATTATTAAAAAAATGATAATATTAAAATTTAAACTAAGTATTCACTTTTTAATAGATCGTTATCGCTGTCAGTCTGTAACATTCCATTGCTGGTCGTAAATCTCTCCCAAAGAGAGAAAAGAGATTCTCTAAAAGAGATTCGCTATGATATAGTACCATTTAATAGTAATACTTCACTGATTTCAAAACTAAACGGCGAATTTTCAGACCATTTCAGACACTGCATAATGCTTTTTGAATTACAGCTACTGGTAAATCTAAAATGATTTTCAGAATCTACTAAAACAATAAATTGTGGGCTAACTTCTACGTAATAAATACTTATTTTTATAAGAGTTTAAGATAAAAGAAACGTGATATCTAATTTATTTTTTATGAAAACTTTACGACACCGTGAATTTCAGACAAGATTTATAAAATTGGCTTTGTTCCAAAGCATTTAATAAGACCATACTATGTACGACACTAAAGTAAAGAGCTGGTTTATTTAAAGTGACTGAACTTGATGAAACAATGAGTATAGAAAATTCATTATTTCATTTTATACGTGCGCTTTGCAGCCATATTATGGTTGTAGCACGAATGGGCCGGCTTAACCGGGGCAGGACCACGCTCTCACAGAATACTAACGTAAAATAGCAGCTTAATACTGCTGTGTTTCGTATGGTGAGTGTACAGATCCGGAGACCCTTTTTACTGGAAATGAGGCATTCCATCTTAGTCCTCAGGGGTGACAACGAATCTGTGTTTTGATTCTTAATCGATGATAGATGTGGATGTCTATGGGCTACAGCATTCACTTACCATCAGGTGGACTGTGTGCTCGTTTGTCACCTTTATTCTATAAAAAAATCACCGATTCCGAGGGTGTCGTACAAAAAGATATATTGATTTATAGATGACGTCATAAAAAGTGCTAACTGTCTAGTACAGTGTGCCCTTTGTTACGCGTGCTTGAATAAAAAAACCTACTTTAAGATTTTAGATTTTCTATACTTAAGGTTAAACTAAGTAGAAAACTTCCTACGGCGTACAAATATAAGAACGTGTGTTACAATAACGCATTGCCGCAACTCACGTTCGAATAGAGCAATAATTTTTATTTCCATTTACAAGTATTACAACTTATTAAATGTCCACTGCTGAACACAGGAATACCCTGTCCCATATATTATTGCCACATAGGTGAAGTATAATATGCCATGGTTGCCATGCATATTATTCGGGTGACAACCACAGATTTTTTTATTAAGTTGAGTTATTTTCAGGAAGATGCTGCTGCCAATTTCACGTATCAGTTTCCGTCTGCCGCCTCTTACGACACCCACGGGATGACATAGGGTAGTGGATTCTCTCACCACCATTACACAACGAGGCAATAAATTCCAATGCACATAAACAATTTTTCCATCACGAGAAAACTTATTATCGTAAAGTGCAATACCTTCGCCCCGTTCCATGTCATTTACTTTAGAAACTAAGTAACAAACTTACAGCTTCAACGTAGAACTTCAAATATTTAATAAGTTTTCCTTTTACAAGGAAATATCAAACATATTCACCACAAATATTTAATAATATTCTTTGTTTTATCGATATTTAACTATAAGTACCTCACTATACGAACTACCGTGTTTTCGAAGTTAATTAAATTTTTTCAGGTTATACACTTATCTAGATAAATTAAGAAAGAAAAACCGTATCTTAATACAAAATTTCATCCAATTACTTGTATAAATACTCGTATATATGCAAAAGAATTGCTCGCATAAATAAGATGTCTGTACTTAAAGTATTAAGATTTAATCACAAACCATTTTGTGATTGTACCGCTGTTGTCATAATATGCTCCAATATGAAATTAAAGTGTGTGAACTTAGTGTAATTACATACATACCTATATATGCATGTTTGAATGAAATGTGTTTCTCAGAACAATAAGATGTCTTTGTTCGACGTTCAAATATTTTTTTCTTTTGGTAACAGTTGCACTTTTGCCAGTGTCAAGTAATAAGATTATGTGTTTAAAAACTTCTTTACAGCATGTTGATGCAGTTTTATAGACATTTTGAAGACACCTTCAGGCAGCGAACAGTCGATCTCAAGGCGCCTAACATACAAACTAACCACAAAACTACAAAATCCACTTCAAACCATTAAACCGATAGAACAGAATCCGACATCTACGAAGTTCCCGCTAAAAGTCGACATATTTTTTTAACTGGCGAAAAAACGGTCAATAACTCTTTTTTTATTTTTAAAGGCCAATTTGCAGTCAATTAATGTAAAGTATAGTATATTATAGCAAACAAGTTTAGCGAATAAGCCTTGCCATATGTTTTTTTTAATTACTTCTTACGCTTGGAGTCAATGTGAATGAACGAACAACGGTCTGCGCCTTGTATACGACTTATTATTTTCACTACTGTTAGTTTTTCCCAGGTCTCACATTACTCATTCACCTAATTTTTTTATAAGATTCATTCACTTCACTTAATTGTATAACGTTTTTAATTTCACTTTCATAGTTAGTGTTCAGGACTGTTTTAAACGATCAATTTATATTTTCGTTATTTATTAATTACATCAATCTATAGGAATATGTGTAAGCAAAATGGGTTTTGAAAGCTAGGCATATTATACTCTGGCATAGAACGCTCGTTTGTGCAGAATTACAACAACGGAAGAAGAATTGTAGCATGTGAATCTGAGATTTGGGACTAATCACATTACATTTAGATCCAAAAACATGCGAGAGTTGGGAATCGAACCTAAGACCCGTGATGATGGCCCCATAAATAATGTTATATAAATCATAAATTATAGTGTTGGCTGCACCCTTAACTATAATGATTTCAGGTACCCCCCCCCCTAACTCAAAATTAATTAATTGTTCCACCTTACGCAAACAGTTTAATAACAATAGCCATAATTTAATAATTGAGCTTTCAGGTTTAAAAGCTTCAATATACTTGCCAATGCTTGCAGACTCTTCAAAATATGAAACTTAGTTGACTGAGCGAAGCATTGCTTGTACCTGAAAAAAAAAGTATTGTTAAGTTTTTTGCTGGTTTTTTCCATGACTAAAAAGGCTAGTGCCCAGTGGTAAAAAGTAAAAAATGACTTAATAAGTATTATATCTACGGTTGAAATTATAGTAAAATCTAAATTATAATATATGAAATTATAATATATTTGTAGTTAGTAAAAATTTTCCACGTGTCCCGGTAAGATGGTAACAGTGGCAGTGCCACGCGGCAGCTTTTACTGTTGCACATATGGGCTGGCTCGAACCGGGGTGGTATCACGACCTCACAGATAACCAGCGTGAAGAAGGTGGCCGGGAGGTACTACTTTGCTGAACAAAGTCTCGGATTGGGGTTGGGGGCGACAAAATCGAGTCCAGTTCAATCTCAAGAAGAAAAATGTTGGCACGTTTACCCCTTTGTCGTATCTCCTCAGTTTCAAGGCACTCCCCTAGTTACCTCAGCCAGTATCGGAGTCCTCGGCGTCGATATATTGAACGATGTCACTTGGAGGAGAAGGACAAATTGGCCTCTAAAAAGCCTGTCATGTTCAGCAAACCTGGACAGTATTTTATGCCGTTGCACCACCTGTAACTTTACAAGGCGCAGATTCGGCCTCACATGGAATACAGTTCTCATCTTAGGGCCAAGACTCCGCAATGCCAGCTTCTTCCACTCAACCACATCCAACGCAAAGCGTCGCGAATCGTCGACCACCGAATCCTCTCCGATCAGCTGGATTCACTGGCGCTGCGAAGAAATGTTGCATCCCTTTCCATCTTCTATCACATATACCACAGTAAGTACTAAGAGGAATTTTTCGGATTATCCTAGCCGCCAAATTCCACAAACGCACGTTGTGACAAAATTCGCGATATCATCCTCACCATCTGGATGCTTGGCGGTCCACCACTGTAAGTTTCACTAGAAATTTTTTCGTCGTGCGACCCCTCTGTGGAATCGTTAACCCTCGGTGATTTTTCCGGACTTAGGGACCTACGAGAAAAGAGCTTACTCCTTTCTAAAAGGCCGGCAACGCACCTGCATTTCCCCTGGTTGTTGCAGTTGTTCATAGCCACTTACCGTTAGGTGAGCCGCAAGCTCGTTTGCACCCTATTCTAAAAAAAAATCTAAGTCTAAAAAAAGGATGAACTACAAATTTATAGAACTAGTCAAGTTTCAGATTTCATAAAATTGAAATGAAAAACGAACTCATAGGATGTGATTGGCAGAAAAAAGTGTTAGGAAGCGCTTGTAAGCAAAATGGCGATCGTAAGCGGTAAGCGCTGTCAAACGGTAAATAGCTATTTTCCTCTAGGACACTAAGTTAGCTTTAACCGGGGAACCTAACCTAATTTAAATATATGTTTGTAAAGTATTCATATTAAAACTTACCATACATGAATTTTTAATAACATGTTTATTCATGTCATTATATTACTTGAAACTAATTACACAAAACAACTTATAAACTCTACTTCAAAACAAACAAAATAAATAAGCAAAATGGCGGATTGTGTCAGCGCTACTGAAGTTAGCAAACGAGTCCTGGCCGAAACCTGTATAGTTTCGCTATTTTACTTACAAGCGCTTCCTAGCGCTTTTTTCTGCTAAACACACCCAGTTTACCTGATACCTAAGTGGGTTCTGCAGTCCATGGAAACCTGCAGCTAACTTCAAACAAAGAAGGCTTCAGATTCGTTGTCAGTCTGAGGACTAAAATGATGGAAAGCCTCACAGAACGTAACTAAACTGACCCCAAATTGTTTTAACCGTATTGGGGTAACCAATAAGCCTAAAATATAATATAAAATTATAACATTATGCAGTGAAATAAATATAGCACGATAAGCCTTGAAGAGAAAAGGGAAGGCGTTGTGTTGCCGACCGCGGCACCTTTGCTTTTCTTATCGGCAGTGCTGGAGCAATGGCCTCGTAACAGTAAAGGTTAACAAATGGAAATTACACAGCAGTTGCTACAACTTCACCTGCCTTTATTAAATAAGCATTATGACGAGCGGAAGTGAGCCGTTGGGGTCTCTGCACTTACAATAATTATACAGTTATATTTAAAAAAATACGTTTGTTTTATTTTTACACTAGCTGTTCCCACCGACTTCGCATGTAACTACGGGGTTAATTTTTTTTTAGCGCGGAACCCTAATTCTAAATATTTTCTAAAATAAAAGTAGTAAAACCAACCAAGTAATAATTGCGCTCAATCAAAAATACATAGTATTACTTCCAGTCTCTATTGTTCAACGTAAATTCGATTAAATGAAGCTAAAAGTCGGTATATGAATAATTTTGCACTCGGCGATCGAACCAAATAAAGTAACTGTCATGAATGTTTATCTTAATCTTTGGTAGCCTCCTTTTATTATTTTACTATGTACTCATAACTTTTAACATTATTTGTTTAGACTATAAAAATGGTGTAATTTTATTTTGTTATCAGTTTGTTTGTGTGTCGTGCCGTTTAATATAAAATTATGTTAGTGTTGTACATTTCTCATGTAAGTGAATTTTAATACTTTTGAAAAATAAATATCTTAAACCATAAAAGGTACTCCTTATAATATCAGCTATTTGCCAGTGATTCCCGTCATAATCTGTCCAACTGTTCCAGAGATTGGCCGGAACAAACGGACGGACAGAGAGACAAAACTTTAAATTGTTTTTGTTATAAGTACCGTACTGTACACATTTAGTAAAAAAAATGTTATATTAACATTACAAACAGACACTTCTATTTATTTGTACAATTTTATTTATGTATTTGTATACATGGATGTATAGATTATAAATTTTTAATATGTAACTGAGGGGGGATCCCTATGTCCAGCTGTGGACTTATAAAGGTTGTAATGGAAAAACAAATTCTGAGGTTTAAATTTTTTTGAAGACATTGTGAAGTCGCCAAAACAAGCACAGGCACTGAGTGGTGGGAGCAGTGAAGCTGCTTGTGTGAGCTTCTTATTAATTTTTCTTACTACGCTAATGTTCAATACGTCCTGTATTGTGATTTTTGATATAACTTTATACTTTGACATAGTTGCGTTAAAGATGTTATACTCGGATATAGTTACATGAATGGAAGGAAGGTACCAAAATAAAGGTAACATTAACAGTTAACAGTATATAAATATTTACATATCTGAGATGCGAGTTTTTGAACAATCTTCCGTCCGGCTATGATATTTGCATTTATTTGTACGTTTGCACAGTGGCGCGCCCCGCGTACCAAGTAATTTTGTACTTGATCAGGCGGTCAGGTTTCAGCTCTTTAAAAGGTAACAGTCGATAATAAAACGCTGCTCTTTTATGATGGTGTTGTGTGTGAGCGTGGTTCTTCCCCGGTTGAGCCGACCTGTTCGTGCTACAAACTATACCATTATATATGTTAATATATATAAATTACGTGTCACGTCGTTAGTCCGCGATGGACTCCTAAACTACTTAACCGACTGCACACCGTGTGCAGTTTGGTCCAGCTTGAGAGATAGGACAGTTTTTTTGCCCATGAGTGACCCACAATTTTTTTTTTGCGAAATTTAATAGGACATGACAGGTACCCTTACAACATTCTGCAGCGGAGGGTACAGCAGCAGTGAAAATCAATAATGCTTTAAAGAATAAAGAAGATTGACTTTCACTACTGAGCGATGGGGTCGTCACAACCTAACGTCAATATTATTATTATTATAATTTTTTCGTTTTCTATTTGCTCAATTTCATAAGTAAAGACTTTCATAATTAAAGTTTTCAATAAATTATTATAAATTTATAGTAAATTAAGTAGCCGATATGCCTTCTTCATAAAATACTTACAGGACATGTTACGATCTACGAGTGTTATATATAATTATCTTGAGTAATTATATTATTGTAAGATATAACTTATTCGTATGTTACGACTATCATAAGCTTCAACAAGTTAAAGTAACGGCAAACCGGTATTTGGCAGCCGCAAAGCACTCTAACAGTTTTCAACTTTGCGAGAGTGCATGTAACAAGATAGAAGAACTTTGCGCACTCAGTTGGACTTTAGAACTCTAACAAAAACTCTAAAAAATAATGAAATAGCATGTAACAGAAATATTATTGTCCCACTGTGGATGGAAAAGAGTCACAGCAGGTCTGTAAAACTACTGCAGAATGTGTTTGCTGAAAGCTTAAAGAGTAATAAAAGAAAATGGTAGAAAAAATTTGGAATGCACAAGTTTTATTAATAATGGGATGACGGGTACAGATGAGTGCTTTACAGTATCCATGGTCACGAGAGGAATGAAGTGTAGTGGTTTTTAACTTCCTGATGTATTATTAAGCCCCGATTTACTTCAGGTTTTAATTTTTTTCTTGGTACGACCTACGCAGAATCAACTTACAGTATCTTAAACTCATGCAGTGATATGCTTAGCTCAAGATTTAATTTCGTCGTGTTCACAGCACCACAGCAATAGATCTTTAAAAACCTATTATCCAAATTTCTTGCAGTACATTTTTAACCATTTTCGTGAGGGCACAATTCTCTAATGAATTTTTGAAAATGATTAAGGTAAAAGAAACTTCATACAAACTGCCGCTGACGTGCTTAGTGCAGACCGCTTTGCCGTGTAGTGTAGTCCTGTGACGATCGCGATTGATCGAATATTTTTGATTCGGTTGCGACCTGTAAACGAGTGATCGAATCATGGATCTCTAAAAGTTTCGATCCTATTGGACCCGATTACAAGGTGACAAGACAAACCAAATTCTACTTTTTTTTACATACATATAATCGATCGAATCGTGCAATCACTCTCACAACGACGTAATAAACAAAATGTCTTCTGTCTCCTTCGTTTACGCACAATTCAACCAATAAACAAATCGTAGTATTATTACTATTATAGCACCCGTTCAGGATTCTTCATTCGGTCATACAAAATATACAAACGAGCTGCGACCCAAGTGATCGAAACGATCGAATCTTTTTAACCAGATCACCATACGAGTGGGTCGTAACCGACCCGGGTTACGAGAAATGATCGATCGACACAGGTCTAGTGTAGTGGCGTGGTAAAAATATCCATCTACCCACACTAAGAGACGACAGAGGGAAACAAATCAGGAGATGAGCAGCAACGTGTTTTTGATAAAAACTAGAAAATGAAAAAGATAGTGCGGTTGCCATGTTTGTGGGATGTTTTCAGTAGTGAACTTTAAAGCTGTAATGATGATCAAATGATTCAGAGAAACTTACATGTTTTTACATACTGAACATCAATAGACAAAATACATAGAAAAAAATTAATGTTTATCTATATTAACATAACTGTGGTTAAAATGACAAATATACGTTCTATATTAAATTTAGAATGCTACCTGCAAGACGTTCTGAAAGGAAAGTAAGCTTTTGGATTTAATCACAACGATCTAAGGTACAACATTTAGCAAAACTGTCTGTATTTAATGCACGTAACTATCGGCACGTGTGATAAATGTAAAAGCGAAAAGAACGGAATGAACCATTACAGTTGCAGTGCCATCTGGTGGCGTGTCGTATACAAACGATGTTAGGAGACGAGACGACGCCTCGTAGTGTATTTCATTTCTCTGGAACGGGCAACAAAAACTTGCTCTATTACTAGAGCTGATAAACAGATATAAAGGGAAGTAAACGAGTTCGATAATGACATCAAAACAATCGCATTATGATTAATTGAGCTAAAAAATTGCAAAATGGAGAAAATAGAGTTCGGCGCTGTCATTAAGCAAGTTCTCCTTAAACCTTTTTGGAAAAGATATCCCCGGTGTACGGGGGTTTCTACAGAATCACTATAATTTCGGTGGTGATTCTGTATATTATGTCTGAGTACAAAAAGTGCCTGAAATAGAAGCTAAAAGAAACGACTTCGCAAAAAAACAGCCCAACCATATATTGGATTTAGATAGGAAACAATTATTTTAAGTCATATAAGTACTTGTTCACTAAACTGCCGAGACGTCGATTCTTCTCACTATTATAGGTAACCTTTTCTTTACAGTAAAAATTAAACAATAGAATCATTTTCACTCAATATTGATTACATGTGATTCTGAAATTTATTTTGTACTTTTACCACTGGTTCGGATAAATACCTCTGTACTGGGAAGAACCATCAGAATAAGAATCATCGTCATCATTTCAGTCAATCGCATTTATCACGGAGAGAGCTCTGAGGAATTGTTCGGACTAATTCCAGCCGCACAATTTCACCATCGCACATCGCGACAAACCTCACAATACCATCCATACCATCTGGATGACTGGCGGTCCACTAATGTGCGTTTTAAAAGAAGTTTTCTACCTCGCACTATTTCCCTGTGGAATCGACTACCACCAGAGACTTTTCCGGACCGATACTACTTAGGGACCTTTAGGAAAAGAGTTTACTCCTTTTTAAAATGCCGGCAACGCATCTGCACTTCCTCTGGTGTTACAGCTGTTCATGGGCAGCGGTGAGCACTTACCAACAGGTGAGCTGTACGCTCGTTTGCCCCCTCTCCTATAAAAAAAGGTTCAGTGTTGAACATAAGCCTCCTTTGACAAGAGGTTCTTAGTTACAAGGTTTGACAAGCGGGTTGACAAAAAGCTTATTTATTTTTTAGGTCTTGGTATCTAAATATATGCTGCTGGAAATTTCCCCGCTCCCTTTTTAGTGTCTCTCTGTCTCCTTTTACAACACCCACAAAATGATAAGAGATAGTGAATTCTCTTACACGATAAGAATTATAATCGAAATGTCGAATCAACAACTTAGCCTGAAATTAATGTTCCATATACATTTAAACATCACGCATAATTATCCATGCTGCAGTTATATTAGTAGTATAGTTGTAGCACGAATGGGTCGGCTCGACCGGGGAAGGACCACGCTCTCACAGAATACCAGCATGAAATAGTAGCTTAATGCGATAGATAGAGTGTAGAGAACCGGAGACCCTTTTTACTGGAAACGAGGCATTCCATCTTAGTCCTCACGGGTGACAACGCATCTGCATTTTGATTCGTAATCGAGGATAGATATAGATGTCTATGGGCCACAGCAACCACTTACCATCAGGTGGACTGTGTGCTCGTTTGTCACCCTATCCTGTAAAAAAAAAATCCAATTTGACTTTACTGCGTGTTCCACATTTCGAAGCCTACAATCGCAAACTGCTAACTGGATTAAAACTTCACAAATGACATTACTGTGTTGCAACGCTGTCTGTGCCCTTAACATATTGAGTGTACGGTGCACGTTCACTTTAATATATGTTGCGGGTTATGTCCGAGAAACTAGTAAGACCTTTTTTTACTGGAAACAAGGCATTCCGTATTATGAGGATCTCGTAATAAGTTCTTAGCTCTTAGGGGTGCTTAATCTGCTTCTCTTATCGTTCTGTGATTACTACTAAAGTCAGGAAAAGCATAGCCGCCGGGGATAAGCGGCCGATGTATTTCCCAATAGATAATATTTAAAACATTTATTGCGAGTAAACTTATATAATGCATAACTATCATTTATAATCTATGTACATATATGCGTGTCTTGCCGCCTGACATGTTAATTGTCGTCTTCATGCCCCAATGTGACATGTAGGGTTCGGGCCTCGGGGTATGCCCCCATTACCCGTGCTGTCCTCGCGGTCCACCGCTATGGACCGGTCCTGGGAGCCTTCGATTGGCATTGTTAGTTTCTACGGATTTGTCCGTAATTGGTAGAGTTTCCCGTAGTTAACCGACTACGGGGAAAAAAGAGGTTGTCTAATATGCCTGACATGTGCCAGGTACAAAGAAGACAACTGTTTTGGGCGATACCTTAACGTAGACTAGCTGAGAAAAAGGTGCTTGTAGTAAAATTGTTTTGTTGTTTTATTCAATCAATATTTTTCAGCAAAATATGAAGTTACTATCCACGATTTTTTTCTTTTTTTTATAGAATATGGGTGACAAACGAGTACACACTCAACCTGACGTTAAGGGGAAGCTGTGGCCCATAGACATCTTTATTTATCCTCGATTAAGAATCAAACGCAGATGCGCTGTCACACCTGAGGACTACGATGGAATGCCTCGTTTCCAGTAAAATAAGGGTCTCCGAATCTCTACACTCACCATACGAAACACAGCAGTATTAAGCTGCTATTTTACACTAGTATTCTGTGAGAGCGCGCTCCTTCCCCGGTCTAGCCGCCCCATTCATGTTACAACCATAATATAGCTGCAGCGTGGCTCCACCACGTATATATATACGATGTTTGGATTTAGATTATTTGATGCTCAACAAAAGTTAAATCCAGTTTTAGGAGTCCGTCTGGGCGCAAGACATTGTAATATCTTTGAACTGCGGCTTGTACTGCTGTGTTCCGATCTGGAGGGTAGAAAGTACTGGTATAATTACGGGCCGTACCTCATACCCTCATAGTAAATCAATCTTAGTCCTGTGAGGTGACAACACATCTGTAGCATTCATTGTTTAAAGTTGGTTGCGTGCGTCCATTGACTGCAGTAGTCGCTTACCATCAGGACTGTAAGTTCGTTTACCATTTCTTTTTTTTAAACCTTTAAATGTTAATAACAGCAGAGTGATAACTGATGATGCAACCTGCCAAGTTTAAATACCTTCAAAACGCAATAATCTCGCTGAATTTATGCTCTCTTAAAATAATCAAGAGTTGTTGCTCAATCTACGATCGGCGAATTAACCACCGCTCGTAACTCAGAGGAATGGAGTGCGTTTATTTGACGAGCGAGATTTACCAGACAAGATAAACATGAGGATATTTCGGAAGATCGAGGATAATACACAATACTTATTCGTAATTATCTAAATCCTTTATTCCTTAATTAAGATCCGTTGTCGGAGTCTGCTCTTCGGAACCTATGACGACAAATGCTGGAATTTTTCAGAGGTCCGTTCTCTCTGCAACTATCTTCCTGTTATATTAATGGTCTGCTTTTACGCCGCTGGGGTGTTGCCACCATATATGGGCTGGTGCTACAAAATACCACCTAGGAGCTTTCGTGTATCATGAAGAATACCGAACTATTCGTAGAGTGTGGGCAGAAATTTCTTGACTTAATTCCTCCTTCACTCTTCCACCATCGAACCACCAGATTTTTGTCGACATACCACACATTCGAACCAAGCAATTTTCATTGTCATTCGTCGTGCATATAGCAAAGAAATGGAATAATTTGCGAGTCTTTTCATCCGATTACAATATGGGGTGTCTTCAAGGCAAGACTAAATAGGCTTTTTTAAGCTCAGTCAGTCTGTTATATTCAGCTACTCCACCATTTACCATCAAGTGTGATAGTCAAGCAGTTGTAATAATTAAAAAAATAATAGGCTGCTTAGAAATTGCAATACGAGTACGGTGAACAGCGTCTGCTATTTCTGTCGACGACTGAATGTAGCGATTAGTGTGAGTGCCCGAATTTTTTTTATTGCCTCCGATATATGACATTACAATGGTATAACCACATACGTGGTAGAGCCATGTTGCAGCTATAGTACGGTTGTAGCACGAATGAGGTCGGCTCGACAGGGGAAAGGCCACGCTCTCACAGAATACCAGCCAGGCGTGACTAGGAAGACATCTGCGGTCTGTGGACTTTAAATAAAGATGAAAAAGAATAAAGAACAAATAAAACTTATATTTTCCAGCACCTTTTGCGAGGATGTCATTCCTATTTTGCCGCAATTACACAGAATGGTGATCCTATGCGCAATACTTCTTACTTAGACTATATACCTCGCATTGTTTTTTTATAAACGTGAAGTGACAAACTAACTTGCAGTACGCCTGATGGTGAGTCCATGGATACTTGCAAGCTTGCAACCAACTTCTAACGAAGAACGCATCTGCGTTATCACCTCTGAGGACTAGGGTTGCCAGATGGTTGGGATTCGTCTAGATTCTCCCGATTTTTCTAAGAGATTTTAAATGATCTCCACACTCCCGACAAAACCCAAAAACCTCCAGACAAACAGCTTCTTTTCACATCACAGCTGCTTTTGATTTAATAAAAGTTGAGTTAGTAATTACACTGAACTTTAAAGTAAATTGTTTCAAAATTATATCTTTTCTGACTACTAATAACAGTTCCAAATTCCTGGAGTCGGTAAAGTCCAATGCCAAATACATGTGGCAACCTAAAAATAAGGTATTATTAAATTAGTTATGTGTCAACAATGCAGTTTTTTGTGGCCTATTAATTTAAAAATAAAATGTTTACATTTTTATTGATAATATTTGTTTCTCCCGATAACAACCCCAAAATCCCGACTATTTCAAATTTTGTTCAGATATTTTGGTCTTCCGATCTGACATTTCTATTGAGGACGAAGATTCGGTATCACAGTCTATAGCTATACTGGCTCTATATCTTTCAGAACACAGCAGTGTTTGATGGCAGAAATAGGTAAGGAGAAGGATACCTAATCTGAAAGACTCCTAACAGGAAAGGAACCCAAACATCTAATTACTTTCACTTTCTCGGTAGCTGCTGACGATGTAAAAACATTCAGCTGTATTCATAACGTACAAACTACATATTGAAGTAACAATGTTTCTCTACAAGCCACCACCTTTCATTTAAAAATAACATTTCAGACAAAACATTTAAAGAACAATGGGTGCATACAATACAACAGGTGAGCGGTTGCATTTAGCGCTTATGCAAGTTGTTGCGCAACTGAATTTACTGCTAAGTACGTAATACAATGCAATTCAATAATGGGCAGTGCCGGAAAAACGAGCATAATAGAAAGATTAGATTTAATAGCCGCTCGATTTACACTAATAAAAATAAAATGTCGGCAACGATACCTAATAATCATAAATTTACATATGAATGTCGCGCATTGAAAAAAATATTTTAACGATTTTATCGCTTTTAATTTTAACTTATATTTAATTCGTGACATTTCAGGTGTTTATAGCACCTAGGGTAACATGCACACATTATTGGGGTGTTTTACGTACTGATGTCATAGTTAGCCTAGGCTACTTTAAATATTTTTTATAGAATAAAAACGAGCACACAGTCCACCTGATGGTAAGTGGATACTGTGGCCCATAACACCTACATCTTATCCTCTATTACACTGTTGTCACCCGCGAGTACTAAAATGGAATGCCTCTTTTCCAGTAAAAGGGCATTCGGTTCTCTACACTCACAATACGAAACACAGCAGCATTAAGCTGCTATTTTACGCTGGTATTCTGTAAGAGTGTGGTCCTTCTCCTTTCGAACCGACCCATTCGTGCTATAACCATAATATAGTTTTTTTATATAATAAGGGTGACAAACGAGCACAGTCCACCTGAATAAGATTAATTTAATTTGACAATACGCGAGCAACCCGTTGACACCAGTAAAATGATTAGTTGCAATTTTAAGTGCTGATTTACCACGTTCTCGGCAATGAAGGAAAACATCACGAGGAAACCGGCAGTCCTGAGAAATTAAAAAAAAATTTGAAGACGTGTGAAGCCCGTGAATTTGATTCTTCATTGAGAATAAATGTAAATGTCTATGTACCACAGCATCCACTTACCATCAAGTGTGTAATCGTTTGTCACCCTATTCTATAAAAAAAACGTCACCGGTGCGAGAAGTCTGGTGCTGCGATCTTTAATCCACTAAATATGGCGATAAGGGCAAATATTACTACAATTATTGATGAAGGAAACTAAGATAGTACAAAGCACTCAACTACTCTTACAAACTCTGATTCATTATGATTAATATTTAAAAGTTGTAAAGGCTTTCTAGAAAAAACTTTACGTAAACAAACTCGGCTAGTTTTTACTATCATTACCTGGAGGAGTCCACTCGGCCGTTACTTAATGGCATCATTACCTGTTTTTTAAGCGTCGGCTTACACTTAGTAGGGATTTTATTCCTGTATTCTTATTATCATGTAGAGATGACATGAATTCATATAAGGGAAAAAGGAAGAAATTCAAGATGTGTAAGAGCTATCTAATATATATATATATATATATATAAGATAGATCGTATATAAAATTCCTGTATGCGTGTGTTTGTGATTTATCAGCCCTTAAACGGTTTACTGATTTTGAAAAAACATTTTGGGGTAGGTACTTATGGGATCTTATAGGGTTAGAATTTTATAAAAAAGTAAGGTATATAGGAATAGAAGGTATATATTTCACTAGGTACGCGCCAATTTATATATATATATATATAAAAAAAATATGTATATATATATACATATATATATATATATATATATATATATATATATATATATATATATATATATAATATATAGTATATATATGAGACGGGGCACACGAGCATGCGGCTCACCTGATGGTAAGTGACTACCGCCACCCATGTACAAATGCAACACCAGGGTAATTGTAGAAGCGTTGCCGGCTTTAAAAAAAGAGTAGGCTCTTTCCTTGAAGGTCCCTAAGTCGCATCGGCTCAGAAAAAACGCTGGTAGTTGTCAATTTCACAAGGAAGTCAGGATTTATCAGTCACACTCTCCTCCCTGTGACCATGGTTGCGTCAAAGCACTCGAAACTTCTAAAGGTGAAAAAAAGTTTAATTAAATTCAGAAAAGTAGTTTTGTTTAATACGTCGTGTTCGCGTAAATATAAGGAAGAAATTATTATCCATCTCATAGGTATAAATCAGTACTACAAGATCGCCTAGATCTAAACGCGTGTATATAAAGCGATACATGTGACATGGTGTGATACAAGTAGCTTCAGCAACAAGAGCGTGCATCGGGGGCGTTGCCAGGAACTAAGTGGGACTGATAGGTATCGAGAATATGTTCTAATAAAATGAATCTCTGTGATCAAACCTTTGCATTGCACTGTCTGTCGAAAAGATTGTTACCAGAGAATTCATCTCATGTGGATGTCATAAGGGCAGAGACTACCGGAATTGACGGTTTAACCATCTCGTAAATATCAACTATCAAATGTGTATTCTGATTGATGACATATGAACTAAAGTGACTAATGAATGATTCGATATTATGTATAATATTCGCATTACCTATAGAACATAGCTATAATTGTTACTTAAATAAAGTCTAAAATTCATAAAAAATCACAAATATCTTGCGTAATATACGTCTTGTATTAATATCGTTTGTGTCTAAAAATTTTAATTGTTACCAACAGTTATTAAGCCCTCCCAGACGTTTTATAGCATTAACATTAACATTATTATAACATTATTTATACATATATATTATAACATTATTTATTATTTTATTTAATTTACGTAATACGAAGATCGCCCTTAATTTTTTTTGTTTATTATATAGTATTTCTATAATATCTTGTTACAATATTGTCGTATGCGATATTCTAAATTGTATAATTTGCGTGTGCCTATAAAATAATATTACTTACACTCAAGAGATGTATAGTTATTATGAGAAACGGATATTGATACGATATATTTTGTAGCCCTGAAAAGGGCCTTTGGAAATATATTTTAATCATCTTACTTGATGATAAAATACACCAGCTTACTTGGAACTGGTGTATTTGGTGACAGCCTTCGTGGTTCGTGCCCTCAGCTTGGCGAGTTCACGGGGCAACAGCAGTCTCACAGAGGTCTCGACTTCCCGCGAAGTTATAGTTGAACCCTTATTATTATTATTATATATATTTGAATAACGTCAAAGACGTGAAACGTTCTTTGCCAATCCGCCTGCAAACCTGCTGATTGCAATACTTCAATTCTTACATACAAAACCACCTAATTAGACAAATGCCATATACGTTAGAGTAATAATGATGATGATATTAAATCTTATAAATAATCTTATTTAAATCATTTTCTAGGCCTACTATTGGGAATCTTAACAATGTAGAGGACACCCAGTAGTCACGGAGCTTTATTTGTGCTACAGTGGTAGACGTTAGCCATACTTAGTTATAACATATCGTTCTTAGCTACTTCTACAAATTGTGTTCTTTTGCTGTTTCTAGCCGGGAAATGTTTGAATTTTTTTTCCTTTGAAGTTTATTGGATGCGGGATGCGGATTATGTATATTGCAAAGTTTATACAAACCGAATTTAACCATCTAAATAATGAAAACCATCTAGAGACCGTCTGAATAAAAAATACACTGACAAATTAAAATTAAGAGAGTTAACGAACAAAAGTTGTCATTGAAGGTTCTTTATTAGTGGTCGATGCATTGAAGAGTATATTTTATTGAGTGTTAGCGTAAACATAAACTAGTATACCTAACAAACACAAGCTACTGATAACAGTTACTCGACTCCACAGAGTCAGTTATTCATTCATGGGTCAATGCATACGCTATTACTACAATGTCCCAGAAAATATAAAAGGTTATTTAAATTTATTACGAAGTTTAAATTTTTTATTAAACAAAGACTTTATAAGAAGGCTAAGTACCTACATATATTATAAATATTTACATGGTATGTAGCTACCCCCAGGCATGAGATGATCGCTTCAAAACTATTTTAAAAATTAGTGTTGCAAATAATTGTACAACCTATTATAAATATTGGGTTCTTACATATGAAATTAGCGTTTTGTTGTACTGTCCACTTTGATCTGAAATATCTCCTCTTTGGTAAAGAATTCCAAATTCAAATTTATAAATTCATTTAGCTGGTACATTTGAGTTTTGAAAACAGCCATTCATTTGTTTTTCCTCGTAATTTTTTTCTTTAGCGTTGCTTATTACCGCACTATGGAAAACATGAAATATCGGTATATTTACAAGTACAAGTTCTACCGTGGCACCAGTGCTGCAGAAACAGCTCGAAGGATTAGTGTGTATACGGCGCTGGTATTGCAAAAGAAAGCACGGTACGTTTTTGGTTTCAGCGTTTTCGTTCTGGAAATTTCAACCTTGAAAACCAACCCCGTAGACGGCCGGAGACCAGAGTGAAAAATGAAGGCTATTGTGGAAGTGGATCAATCACAAAGCACTTCAGAGATAGCTGCAGGCTTCGGGGTAAGTGATGAAATTGTATCCACTTGAACCAAATCGGGAAGTAAAAATAAAAAAAACTTGAACGATGGGTACCTCATGAATGGAGTGAATCGAACTTGCAAACACGCGTCGACTGCTGTGTTACTTTGCTCAACCGACACAAAAATGAAGGGATTTTAAATCGAATCATTACTTGTGATGAAAAGTGGATACTGTACGATAATCTGAAGCGCTCGTCGCAATGGCTGAACCCTGGAGACCCAGCCAAATCCTGCCCTAAACGAAAATTGACTAAGAAAAAGTTATTTGTGAGTGTTTAGTGGACTAGCGCCGGTGTCGTTCACTACAGCTTTCTAAAATCTGGCCAAACGATTACGGCAGATATCTATTGTCAGCAACTGCAAACCATGAAGGAAGAACTAGCTGCTAAACAACCGAGATTGGTCAATCGCTCTAGGCCACTGCTGCTTCACGACAACGCAAGACCACACACTGAACAACAAACAACCACTAAGTTAGATGAGCTACAATTGGAATCTCTGCGACATCCACCGTACTCCCTGGACCTTGCACCAAGACTGCTATTTTTTCCGGAATTTGGACAACTTCTTACAAGGAAAAAAATTCAACTCGGATGCGGCAGTCCAAACCGCCTTCAAAGAGTTTATTGATTCTCGCCCCCTATGGTTTTTTTTAAGTAAAAGGGATCAATGAACTACCTATGTGATGGCAAAAGTGCATAGATAAAAACGGTGCATACTTTGATAAATTAAACATATTTTACAAAGAAAATTGATTTTATATTCCTCTCGTACAAAACGCATATGTAAGAACTTATTACATTGTATAATATAAACGTGGAAAAACACTCCGCTGGGTTTCTTGGTGGTTCTTCCCTGGACAGAGGATTTTTTCCGGACCAATGGACAAATTACTCTACACATACAGATTTTGAAACAATTAACAATATAATTACTGAATTTGTTTATTTCACGAAATGTGTTAATAAAGAAATTCGACACGAGTCAGAGCGTACTACGGGTATAAATAATAATTAATGACTTTCTGAATAATTTCGTTCGATAAACAAAACGTTCGTGTAGTGTGTCCACACAAGGCCATCTAGAAGTATGAAGCTGATCCTGTCATCGAAACGATATATTTGTAATGATTTTTATTAGTTGCATATGTATGTGTAATGTAACGCTAAAACGGTCAAAACATTGACAAGTTCTTTAGAAATCACAGCTTATAAAGAGAATTATATATATATATATATATATATATATATATATATATATATATAAACAACGTATATATATATATATTCGATCATTATCTATACTTGATATAGTATGTATAACCTCATATATAAAACAAAATGCTGTCCGTTAGCCTACCTACCTACATAGTTTACTCCATAAGAGGGTATTTGCTAGCTTTGTACGGCGGGTTGGCAAACGCAGTTAATTTTAAGTTAGCAGCATCTCTTGAGAAACACTTTTTCATTTGCCGTATAAATGAAAAGAATCTTCTCATCCCCGACGCAAACACAGGGGTGTTATCTGTATAACGTGTGTTTCTGTGTATCTATGTATGTGTGTATGATGTCTATCAGTGGCATCGTAGCTCCCAAACGGGCGGAAGAAGAATTGTTAGTTAATGTACAAAATAAAATACCTTTTTTTTTAAATATCAATTTCATTACGTATGGAAAATTTCCTTTGAACTCCTTCGTTCCGATTTACTACCAGGTTAACCAAGCAAATGGAAATAGCTTTCAAAATATTCTTTGTTTTGTAACGTTATTCCTTGATAACGATTTTCAGTTTCCGAGAATTCCCTCGGGCGTTTTCCGATCAATAGCCATCAATATCCCAAAATACACGGCGGAAACTTTAGCAATAACGGAAATATTGTCAAAGGATATCATCTTTATTTATTTTTAACCGACATCAAAAAGGAGGAGGTACTGAATTGAGTATTTTTTAGTACGTTACCTCAGAACTTTTTTCTGGGTTAGCCGATTTTGACGATTGAAACTGTTGCTTCTCGTGTGATTCCATATAAATTTGATCAAAATCTGACTGCAGTTTTTGAGTTATTCTTAATAATGCGTGTTAATTGATTTAAAGAGAACGTAATATTGTGAAAAATTTTGGTAAACAAAATACGAGTCAGACTATGCTGCATAGTTTAAGACCTTTGCTGGTCTCAATTGACGAACCGTAACAACAACAATCAGAAAAAAAATGTAGGTTAAATAGTTAAGTATTCAAACTGGGGAAAATTGCGAAGGCATAAAATTTTGCGTGCGACTGAAGTCTCGTTTTTATAAGCTGATAAAAAACAATGGAGATATTTAATGAAATCCGAAGTTTAGGATGCACGTAGAACTTAGGTTATTACATTGTAAACAAGAAATATAGGAGACCCATTTTTATGGAAGAAATTTATTAGAGAATTGAAATCAGGGAGCGATACGTCGAAACCATTGACCTGGTGGTCGAAACCTACAACCTAAATATAATCTTAGGAAAGTGCACCACTTAAACGAGTATCTTCGTGAATTGTGACTGGAACGATGTCGGCACCTTTTGAAGAGACAAAAAACAAAAAAAAATCTATATACCAATGAGAAGATATTAACGGTGGGAGAAAAGTCAACCCGCAGAACGACAAAGTTTACATCAGAATTTCGAAGGACTTGTGTACGAAATGTTCAGAGCACTTTCCCGCAATTGTAATGGTTCGGTGGGGTATTTCCTATGAGATTTCCCACTTCAGCAAGGCGTCAATTTTTGCCAGCAAAGTTTGAGCTGGCAAGAATGAAGCGAAGCTGTCAAGACACAAAATTATCAGAGCGACATCTCGGTCTGAAGTGGTCTTAAATATATATTATAACACATCTGAAGTGGTGGTTAAACCGTTTAATACGATTCTATGACGAATACTAGGTTTTTCAACAGGACTCGGCGCCATTCCATTAGACTAAATCTAACCAATGTTGGCATTGGAAACCAGTAGGCTTCATTAGCAGGGAAGATTGGCCATTGTCTATTCCTAATTTCAATTCAGAACAATTCTAATCACGGGATCCCGGGTTCGAATCCCAGGTCGGGTCAAAACCAGTTATTAGGTTTTCCTGTCAAGAAATTTTCCGTATTAACCCGGAGTCAAGAAGGTGGTGGTATTTCATACTCTAGCTCGTAAAACACATAAAGCCGTGGTCCTGCGTCTGTTCTCTCTCCAATGTTCATTATTATATAATAAACTATGTCGGATTACAGGGGTAGCCGGATTACCGGGGCTCCACTGTAATAGAAACCGTAGACTGTACAACTCTACGGTTACGGTACGGTACAACTGCCCCCCCAACAAGCTTTCGGCTGACCTGAACTGCCTCCTGGCGGCTCAGGCCGAGCCTACATAACACATCCCTTAATCTGCCTTGGTTAGGCACTCTTCTAAGCGGCTTTTCGCCGCTTGCGCCCTCCTTTCTGCCAAGGAGGGTCGCGTTCGTATACGGCTTAGAGATCTCTAGACAGATCGTTAAGCCAATTCCTAAAAGGTTGGGTTTAGTGGGTAAAAGTCACCACATAACCACGCAGCCGGCTGCGTGATGCTATGAGCATTCCCGACCTCCCTCCCCCGCTTTCCGGAGGGTTGCCCATATTTGCTTCGGGCGCAAAAAAAAAAACTGTACAACTCTACTTAACAATACGCATATCAGGACACTTGTGATATACGTAAATTTGCTAAACAGATATTATTATTTCGCACGTTTTGATAATTCAGAAGTGTTGATAAAATTTATAAAAGTTAAAGTTACAGCCTATATACGTCTCGCTGCTGGGCACAGGCCTCCTCTCATTTCTGAGAGGGTTTTAGGGCAAGGAAGTGTCCGCGCTGCCCCAATGCGTGTTGGCGAACTTCACATGTCTTCGAATATTTTTTTTCTTATTTCTCAGACATGCAGGTTTCCTCACGATGTTTTCCTTCACCGCCGAGCACGTGGTAAATCAGCACTTAAAATTGCAATTAACAATTTCATTGGTGCCGGCGGGGATCGAACCCGGTTTGCTCGCGTACTGTGAAATTTACAGCGAGCGCTCTAATGGTTAGAGCTACCACGGCTCTAAAATCACGGGAAAATCACGGGATAAAATTTATAATATAATAATTATAGTTGTTATAATATACCATAATGGAGCAGTGATAACCCAGGGTAGTCTCATTTAGTGGTACACGTGTCTTAAAATTTTATAGCACGCACCTAAACCAGTTTGATTTTTCAAGTTACAATTGTTTTAAGTTTTTCATTTTTTTTACTCTTGTTTTTTCTATCCCTTTCAGTACATATTACTTAGTTCTTTATCAAATGAATGAAAAAAGAGTCTTTCTTCTTTGTCCAACCCTTTCACCAGTTTAGCTGGGATCGGGTATCCTTGTACGATTGCGCCAGACTTCTTTTCTGGCTTGTCGATGTACTCAGGTTTTGGGTGGTAGTCCTCTTCCTCATGGAAGGTCAGGGATATTCAAAACTATATGTATTGGATGGTTATTTCGCCTAAGGATATGGCCGTACCAACGCATTCGTCTTTCTTTTAGCTTTTCATCTATAGGTGCTACCTTAAATGATCCTCTGATGTATTCATTTCGTACTCTGTCTAGTCGCGTCACACCTCCCGCCCATCTAAGCAAGCAATGAATGAAAAAAGAGTGACAAGAAAATTTCGGACGCCGTCAATTTATTCTGGTTATTACTAATTTATTCAATTTATTATTTGAAAAGGACGAAGAGAGAACGAAATGTGAAATATGGGTAAATCAGGAACGTCTAGAACAGGTAAATGAAATTGTATACTTGGGGAGTGCTCTCAGCCGGGATGGAAGATGTGATTTAGATGTGGATAGGCGCGTCGCTGCCGGAAACAAAGTCAATGGTGCCCTGAAAGCATTAATCAAAAGGCAAGGCGTGGTGAAGAGTGCACGCCTTGCAATACATAACGCAGTGTTGGTATCGACTTTGTTACATGGCAGCGAAACGTGGGTATGCCAGAAGAAGCATAAAAGCAAGTTGAATGCAGTGGAGATGCGATCTCTTCGTAAAATGTGTGGCGTTACCATAGCCGATCGAAAGCGAAACGAAGAGATTCGCAATATGGCAGGATTGAAAGATGACCTTATCACAAAAATTGATAGGGGCGTACTCCAATAGTTTGGGCACGTTGAGCGAATGAGTGAAGACCGAATGGTGAAGAAAATATATAGAGCGAAAGTAAATATTAAAAGGTGTCGAGGTAGACCGAGACTAACTTTCGAAGACCATGTGAGCAAATTGCTCGAAGAGGGGAAGGTCAAGAGTACTCGGATACCTAGACGTGCATGTATGAAGAAGTTAATGAACCTGAAAGAAGCGAAAGAGGTATGTAAGGATCGTGACACTTGGCGATCTGTTCTCTCTGGCTACCCCGTTAGGGATTGTGCGTGAAGATAAGTAAGTAAGTAAGTAAGTCAATTTATCGCCCAAATTAGCGATGAATTAGCATAGTTATGAACATGAAGGAGGCGAGAGATGTAAAACAGGATCGTGCCAAACGAAAGTCCGTAGTCTTTGCTTACTCTTCTGGGTGACAGATGTGAGTGCATTCTTTGATTTATTTATTTTTTACTTTTCACATTATGATTTTTATATTTTGTAAAAACATTTTCGGTACTTACACTCTTTGTAGCTGCATTTATTTTTTAATATTAAGTTTATCTGATCATTTAGATTCAGAAGTATATCTAATCAGACCATTGAGGCAGCGCGGGGAAAACTCGTTCAAAAATGAGAGCCAGTGCCTGTTATCATTGATCAAAGACTAACTAGCGTATTCTACCGAATATTGTAATTGTAATATAACAATGTACACAAAAACTTTAAGAAGGTAAATGATTAAATTTTTTTAGAGAACAAGTAGTATAGGTAGGTAATTGGTAGAAAATAATCTTACAAACTTAACTAACTACCACCAGACGGCAGATAATAATATAAAACTTATTTTATTTTAGTCAGTGAAATATTTTTTGATATAGGTACATGAGTTCTGTCTTTACGTGAAATATATAATGTAATGTACGTAAAATATACTACATGCGAACGGCACTGTTCGACGTGCTATTTTAGCATACCTAAATGCTATGTTGAAGTTCCAGTAAAGTTTATTTCGTGCATCGTAAATTTCTACCGAATCCATCTAATGAGGTTAACTCGGCTATTCGACGCGATTTTCATTCAGTAACAAACTGAAATTAGACATGTTTATTTTCTATAGTACTTTGACTGTAACTAGCACAGATACCGTGATGCAGCAAACAAACAGGTGTTCATTTGATAGCTTAGTTAAAAGCAAGAAGAAACCGAAATAATAGTGTTTCTTTGTTTTCTTTTGCCACAACCCTTTGGCGTGCACAACAATAAATAAATCTACAACTTTAAAGTCAGAGTCAAATGTTTTACTACATTTAGCCTAGCTTAAAACTCTGATGAACGTTAAAATCTAGACCTGTTTGGAAAACTAGATCTTACCAGAGTAAAAGCGGCAAGAAACTGGGGCTTTTAATACAATTTAATTTACAAACGTTAAATGTATAATAATACTTTTAACTGTCAATTTTTACAATATATCAGTAGCCAGAGGAATGTAAGTACAGATTAATTTTAAAGTAAATTTATTTATTTCACTTTATAGGTCGAAGTTGTGCCAACCAAAAAACGCTTTTTTGGCACTAAACCAACATAGGCATTTTAAGCATATTCTGAAGCATTTTCGTCCACAAATATAGAATTTGTTAATAACGTGACTACAGCGTCACCTATCGGATCTAAATAAAACTATAAGCAATCGTCTTGACTGTGTAATTGACAAATGTGAATGCTGTGGCCCATATGCATCTATTCTCGATATAGAGTAGTATAAAAATGATGATGCGTTGTCACCCGTGAGGACGAGGATGGAATGGCTCGTTTCCAGTGAAAAGGGTCTCAGGTTCTCTACACTCACCATACGAAACACAGCATTACGCTGCTTATTTATTCTGTAAGAGCCTGGACAGAATGTGGCGCTACCACATATAATAATTTAATGTTGTGTTTTGTTTCAGAATAAAGGATTGCCTATAAAAACTAAACCTCAGCTGAAAATAACACATTAACACTGGGTAATACGAGTCTACTCGTACGTGCCCACCTGTAACAAATAGATGAGTGTAATCACAAGCTTAATTTAAATCTACGACTGTTGATATTGAACTCTACTGTTATGTTCAAACCAATGTTCAAACCGACCCTTTTTTAATTAAAGGTTTTTTTTATATGTTAGGGTAACAAACGAGCACACAGTTCACCTGATGGTAAGTGGTTGCTGTGGGCCATAGACATCTACATCTATCCTCGATTATGAATTAAAATGCAGATGCGTTGTCACCCGTGAGGAGTTAGATGGAATACCTCGTTTCCAGTAATAGATTAGATGAATACCTCCGTTCTCTACACTCACCATACGAAACACAGCAGCATTAAGCTTGTATTTGACGCTGTATTATGTGAGAGCGTGGTCCTCCCCTGGTCGAGCCGACCCATTCGTGCTACAACTATACAACCAATATAACTGTAGCGTGGCTCTACCACGTAAAAATTCTATTTTAATTTAAAAAAACTGAACTACTGATTAATAATTAATTTATAAAGCTATAAAATATATTTGAGGTCTCTCTATTTTTTTAGAATACACAAAAGCACACAGTCCACCTTTCGGTAAGTGAATGCTATGGCCCATAGACAAGTATCAACCCCTAAGGACTCAGGTGGTATGTCTTGTTTCTACACCGAGAGAACCGGAAGTAAAAAGGGTTTCCGATTCTCTCGGTTTTGAGACACTCGACGGCAAATATATTTATACTTCCGTCGAGTGTCTCAAAACCGAGAGAATCGGAAACCCTTTTCACTTCCGGTTCTCTCGGTGTAGAAACAAGACATACCACCTAAGTCCTTAGGGGTTGATACTTGTCTATGGGCCATAGCATTCACTTACCGCAGCACTTAGCTAGCACTTAGCTACTTACAGCAGCAGCTGGTATATTACGCTGGTATTTCGCGAGAGCGCTGTACTTACCCAGTGGAGCTGACCAGTTCGTGTTACAACTTACAACCATATAGATACATCTAGATAATTGTTTTCCTAGCAGTTAGAATGGAAGAAGAGGGCCGCCGGTGCCCTGGCCTGCTTGATCGCCGGATTTGACCCCTATATATTTCCATGTCTGGGGTCGAGCCAAAGAGCTGATTTACATTAAATAAATAATGACTTGGAAAAATCCAATAGAAAGGATTAATGAAGCATTTGAAAAAATGAAAACATATATGTTATTAAAAATTATTAAGATTGTAGTGCGAAATAGGGCCCGAAGATGTATTAGTAACCAAGGTTCACACTTTGAACATGGATAATAAATAATGTTTTACTCATAAACCTATTTTTAACTACATTAAAAATTTCCGGAACTTTTTGTGAAACCGGACTTCGGTTTGGTTTATGAGGTCTAGTTCTGTGAAATAGGCAGACTTCATGTACGATACACCAATAGAAAGAATGTTTGTATGTGTAAGTCAACTATCGATTTCTTTTAATACATTAATAAAAGGAATTAATTTAACTTTCCTTAAATTTTTAATAGGATAAGGGTGACAAACGAACATACAGTCCACCTGATGATAAGTATTTGCTGTGGTTCCATGGACATCTACATCTATCCTCGATTACGAATCAAAATGCAGATGCGTTATCATCCCTGAGAACTAAGATGAAGTGCCACGTTTCCAGTAAAAAGAGTGTCCGGTTCTCTACGCTCTCCATACGAAACACAGCAGCGTTAAGCTACTATTTCACACTGATATTCTATGAGAGCGTGGTCGAGCTGACCCATTCGTGCTACAACTACACTAAATATAGCTGCAGCAGGATTCTACCACGTTATGAACGATTAAATACCAAATTTTGGAATATTTGCCAACAATTATCACGATACCTGGAAATTTTAAGACATTAGGTTAAATTAACTTGCTTAAAAGTGTGCCACACGTGATGACCTCAAGGATTTGCATCGACCTTCATAATACCTCGTATATAACTTCAAATATTTAAATAACTGAACAATTCTCAAACAAAAAGTCATGGAATGCATTAAAAGGAAATATAATAATGATTTCTTATATTTACGCGAACACTACACATTGAAATAATACAATTTTTTACTGAATTTATCGCGTATATTTAACTTTTTAAATACCCGACGTTTCGAGAGCTTTACAGCACCCATGGTCACGAAGGACTGAGATGTTCAACGTCCAGATGTCATAGTTAACCGCGGTTACCATAGATTAAAATTTCAATCACCAAATCACCAAAGTTGTATGGTTTACCAAAAATACACAAGCCCAATGCTCCATTACGTCCCATAGTGAGCCAAATCGATTCACCAACTTACAGATTGGCTCAACACTTAGCGAAAATACTCTCACCGCTCAGGCACGGTAATTTTATCTATATATTACCGTGGCTCAGGGGACATACAAGAGCACACATAAAGGATTCCTACCATTTTGTCAGCGAGATTAAAGATCTACGTCTGGCAGACAATGAAACTAGGTCAGTTTTGATGTACAGTCATTGTTTACATGCTTACCTGTTGAAGACTGCATCTCAATTGTAACTGCAGAAGGCTGGTAGAAAACAACATGCCCGTAGAATATGCAGTATTACTCAGACACTGCCTTACATCTGGCTACCTATTGTGGAAGGAGGAGTTTTACAAGCAAGTAGATGATGTGGCGACGCCTGTATCTCCCATTATCGCCGACATATTCATGGAAGACTTTGAGGAGAAAGCCCTGCTTACTTCTCCCATAAATCCAAGATTCTACAAGCGGTACGTAGACGACACTTTCACAATTCTACCTTTAGATAAAGTAACTCCATTTTTAGACCATCTTAACTCTATAAATTCTAAAATTCAGTTCACAATGGAGTTGGAGGAAAACAAATCCTTAGCTTTTCTAGATGTGTTAGTAATTCGGAATTCTGATAACACCTTGAGCCATACTGTGTATAGAAAAAAGAACCATACAGATAGATATTTAAACGGTGAAGGACCACCATCCTTCACAGTTAGCTATCGTGGGTAAATCTTTGTTTCAGAGAGCACGAGGGATCTGTGACAGTAAACACCTGCCTGCCGAGCTCCAACACGTCAAGCAAGTTTTGCATGACAACAAGCTTCGGGTCCCGCGCCTACGTCACAGAGAACGAGTGAAGCCGGCCACAGTCGAGCGTGTACCTGCTGTACTGCCATATGTTAGAGGAGTCACTGACAAGATTGGCTACATCTTGAAGCGCGCTTCCATCAAAACATACTTCAAGCCGCCGAAGAAGATTGGTCAGTTTTTACCATCAGTCAAGTGTAACGTCCCTCTGCAAGATGCAGGAGTGTACAAGCTTGATTGTGAATGTGGTCTCTCTTACATAGGACAAACTAAAAGATCAATTAAAACCCGCGTTAAAGAACATATAGCTGATGTGAAGAATCGACGCTCCGGGAAGTCTGCAGTCTGTGAACACGTACAGGATCGCCCCCGTCACTACATCAGATTTGATAGACCACAAATCCTCGCTAAAGAACACCGAAATCAAAAAACATCCTAATTTCAATAGAGAAGATGGCTGGGTGCTACCATCTGCTTGGGATCCTATAATAAATAAAATTAAATCCCAACCCAAGCATACAACTGCAAGACTTCATGATACCATAAGTTCATACTGTGTAGATCGGAACAAAAGTTAAATTTTAATCTATGGTAACCGCGGTTAACTATGACATCTGGACGTTGAACATCTCAGTCCTTCCCGTGACCATGGGTGCTGTAAAGCTTTCGAAACGTCGGGTATTTAAAAAGTTAAATATACGCGATAAATTCCGTAAAAATTAGTATTATTTCAAGGAAATATAATTATATCACCAAAATAAATGAAGTATGCAAACCAACATAAATACTGCTAACGTGTACATCATCAATACATCATCAACATTTTTTGCCAGTTCTAAAGTAATTTCCACGACGGACAAAGTAACGACAACAAAAGACTCGTGAATTGATCAAAGCTACATAAGCTACAAGCTAATAGTTGCCTGCGCAGTGCTTTATAATAATAATAGTCTTCCAAAACCCAAGACAGGATTATAATGCCCGAGTGTGTGCGCAATCTTTTCCCTCGCTTTCATAGTCCGATGGAACGGTAATCCGACAACACAGAAGAGAGATCAACGCCAGATCTCTGTTAGTAAGCGTTACCGTTACCGTAAGCCGTTAGTGCTTCGCGTGATCATCAGACGCAGGACAAACGGCTCCACGTATTTTCCAAGGCACGAGAGTGAACAACCGCCAACATCCCGACCGCGGACTGCCACTGAGCATTTCTTGACAGAAAAATTAAATAACCGATATTTTTCGCCCGACCCGGGATTAAAACCCGGAACCTCAAGATCGGCAGTCGCGGTCACGACCACTGGACCAACAAGGTAGTCTTTATACTTCCTTTTGAGTTGCCTGCGCAATAGTTCTCGGTCGAGTAGGGGAGTTTCAACGCTTACTAGTTTGCTATCACCACACTTAACATATACCTGCGCTGCGCAAGGCTCTACCACGTTAATCTGTATCATCATCATTATCAGATCGTAATCAGAGCGTGTCAGACAGATGGTTTTCCGTAATCACTACGCTAGTATTTCCGAATGCAGAACACACAAGTTCCGCGTGTTTGCTGCTCTTTGCTTTCGTCAGCCCGTGCAACTGTCCCGTGAGTGTCATACGAGCCGACTGATGGAAACATTGAAACAGGAGAGGGACCACTCAAAATTATAAAAAAACTACTGCTACAAAAACGCGGCAATTATGGCAAATTGCTGCGTTTGCCAGCAATTATATACGTTATAGATCCATGCTGCAGTTATATTAGTAGTATAGTTGTAGCATTAACGGGTCGGCTCGACCGGGGAAGGACCATGCTCTCACAAAATACCAGCGTCAAATAGTAGCTTAATGCTGTGTGTTTCGTATGATGAGTGTAGAGACCCGAAGACCCTTTTAACTGGAAACGAGGCATTCCATCTTAGTCCTCACGGGTGACAACGCATCTGCATTTTGATTCGTAATCGAGGAAAGATGTAGATGTGTACGGGCCGCAGCAACCACTTACCATCAGGTGGACTGTGTGCTCGTTTGTCATCCTATCCTATAAAAACAAATTCTGTAATCGTAGTTGCGAGGCATTAGTTCAGCGGTGGAGTTTAAAAGGATGTAATGGATGGATAGCTAGGGTTGCCAGGATTGTGTGCCTAATCCTGTTTTTTTTTTTTTGAAAATAGTCTGGTGTAATAAATTTATGAATATGATTTCCTATAATCTATGCTAACACTGCACGATGAATGAAACTACTTATACGGATTTTGTCGCGTTTAATTTTAAGAGTTATTTTTAATTACCGACGTTTCGCGTGATTTGTAGCACCTATGGTTACGGGGCTTTTGACTGACGTCCCGACATCAAAGTTAACCCGGAGTACCTTCAGCTTTTTAATCACTAGTTACTTTTGGTCCGATCTACGCAGAATGAGCTTACTGTGTCTTGAAATTTTGCGGTGGTGTGCTTGGGTTTAGTTTTAATTTTATTAATTACGGTATCCCAAGCATATGATCACAAACTGCGCTCCAGGAAGTCTGTAGTTTACATCCGGTTTGATAGATCATAAATGCTTGCGAAAGAACATCGATTCCTACTAAGGATGATAAGTAAGCCTTTTGAAATTAAATAACATCCTAATTTCAAAAGAGAAGAAAGCTGGGTACTACTATCTACTTGGGATCCTGTAATTAATAAATTAGTTAAACAATGTTATATTTAAAAAAAATCTGGTATTTAGCCGACAACGTATATATTGGCCGCCAGCAACAGCCAGCAAAAAGTTGATTTCTATAGTTATGTTATGTAGTTTCTATAGAAATTTAATGTAAAACTATTCACATGACTTTAAGTCGAATTCACTTACTTCTCTACTACTACGACGTTCGGACCCCGAAGGATATTTGGCATGCTAATTAATAATTCTTTCTGTAATGATCCAGGTGGTGTTTGAACTTGGCTCGTAAAATATACAATCAATGAATATGTTTCCCTGGTTATTTTAGGTCATGGAGACAACAAGTATTGGTTATAATCTAAGGTTATCAATAATAGCATAGTAAGATATTTAGGCACCAAAGTGTATAATCCAGCGCGCAGCTTTGCTGTTAGCATCAATACAACACGGAAGCTTTGCTAGGAGTTGCTACCAAATTTAGGGGCTGAGTACTTTTATTAAATCTTGTAATACGCGAACAGCCCGTATCCCATCCCATCGGCAATCGAAAAATTGTACTGACCAGTGTAAAAAAATTAAAAATTTATTCAAGCATTTGAAAGTCCGCAATTTCACACAGGAGCAACACATTGGGTATTGATCTATAGCTATCTCAGAAATAAAAGAGATCCTGTACCTAGTAGTGGGACCTTTTTAAATTGTTACTTATTTATTTATATTGATGGATGTTTTAAAATTAATTGTTGTGTACGTGGTAGCGCCAGGCTGCAGCTTTATTATGGTTGCAGCACGAATGGGTCGGCTCGACCGGTGAATAACCACGCTTTCATAGAATATCAGCGTGAAATAGCTTTATGATAAAGCTGCTTTATTTCGCATGGTGAGTGTAGACTACCGGAGACCTCAGGAGTGACAACGCATCTGCATATTGATCCTTAATCGAGGATAAATGTTGGTATCTATAGACCACAGTATCCACTTACCGGTAGCACAGAACAAACAATAGTACTACGTACAGAATTTGCACTTGTTTGATGTTGATTGCTTCCCGACGTTTTAAAAGCCTACATAATTATTATCATTTGGATAATTCACGCACGCAAGCTAAATTAAATAAAAATATTGAAAATAAATCTAAATCCAACGTATTATTTTGGAGGGAAAACATCGACACAATGTGATAACATTAATATTCGTTAATAGTTTTAGTAAATTATTTGCTGGTTTTTTTTTTCATTATTATATTCTCAAAATTGTAAATTAATGTTTTTTCAATAATAAACATATAAATAATTATATAAATTGCACTAAAACTTACAACTATTTTATCCTTTAACTAATTTACAAAACAAAAATATTTATTAAATTATAAACAAAAAAAATATATTTACGTAAACAAAGTTAAAAAACTTTAAAATTTACTAGTCTAAAACGCACTAGACCTGACTGCGTAATATGTAACGCCGGCAATACACGTTGGCCAAGCCTCAGCCAACGCGAGCGTAGGCAAATTGATACAAGGCGAGTGCTACAGTCTACACGTTGGTGAAGTTGGAAAGAGACCAACGCCAAGGTCAACGTTCACAAGTTTTTGTGGAGCTATCTACATGTTGGCCGTAATTAGTTGTCATTGATAATTGGGACGATATGGACGACGTAGAAATTATTGCCGCATCTGCAATTTATTTAGTGAGTGCATATAATAATTATTATATCAGTGTACTCCGTAGTAAAGTCTTTGGGGTTCCAAATAACGGGTTCATTTTTGTATATTTCCAAAAACTTAAAGGTGTCCTCGTTAGTACAGAGTGACATTGTCGAATTTACTTAAACACAGAGTACTTTTTTATACAGGATTTTAAAGTTGCAATTTAATTAAATAATATATCACGGGAACGGACGCCTGACATGGCCGTCAACATGTGGACACGACTTGCCGAGCATAAGCGAGCGCCTTTGATTTGTGCAGAAAAACCGACACCGTTCCGAAGTGAACGAGCCGTAGCGAGCGATCCCGAGTGACGGCAAGGCACGCGAAACGAACCGTATACACGTTGGCGCTCGCGTGCACTCGGCCAGCTAGGCGAGCGTCGACGAGTAATGGCGAGGCTAGACCAATGGGGTGTCTATACGTTGGTACTCGCCTTCGCTCGGCCAACATGTATAGCCGGCATTACCTAAGGTTGCGCGCGATTGTAGGTATTCAAATCACAGGCAGTAGAAAGATAGAGGCCTGCCAATAGGTGAACTATGTGATCGCTTATTACCCTTATTCTATAAAAAAAGCTATCATAAAATACCTATTACACGCACAGTACGCGGTATCCAAAAAGCGCGCATGTCATAAACCTCAATTGCGAAATTGCAACAGTACACTTCAATAATATGACAGTTGTCATTTGACGACCTAATAGCCCACCAACCATATCATAGATACCGATTGAAATTCATCGCTCTAAATTAGTTCAATATAACATGTGTTATTTAAAATAAGTATATAAAAACGAAGTACTTAATAAAATTTTTTTAGTAAATTTAAAGTAACCAACGAACTTACCATCCACCTGATGGTATCAGCTACTGCAGCCAATGAACACCTCTAGTCAACTTAAAATAAAGAAAACATGCGTTTTAACCTCTGAGGACTAAGATAGAATACCTCACAGTCCGTAATTGTATTGACTCTCTTTATCCTACAGAACACAGCTTTGCAGCTATTTGGCAGCAAGAAATACGCAAGAGTGTGGTACCTATCCAGATCTAGGCGTTAAAGTAATCGCGTCACGTAAAAAATAACACACAACAAAAAAAACACATACTCGCCACACGTAATACATAATGGCCACAAGATCGCCGTCGTCAAATTCGATTACGGAAGTAATGAATTTAAATAGGTACAGTTCATTAATTTCTCCCCTATAGCTTCTGAATCACTCGACTCATTTACATGAATGAGATGTCATTTAATTAATAACGAGTTTACATTCAATGTTTAATAAGATCTATGACGTGTTTTACTTCGCATTCCACAACATTAACGTTGCTGTAAATTCAAAATGAAGAAAACGTAATGCAAGTTTCAATTAAAGTTTTTTCATAGTCAAGCATTTAGCTTCTTTTAGTAGTGGATTTTCAAAATTATTTTTATGTAATTTAGCTTTGTATGACATTCAGATTTTAATTACAGGATGTACTAGCCTATTAAAAACAATGGCAGCGGCATTTACGAAATTTTTCAGTATTTATTTTTGAACAGACAAGTTTCCAAACATGAGGTTTGGAAGATCAACTTCTTTAAATCCATACTAATATTATAAATGCGAAAGTGTGTTTGTTTGTTTGTCCTTCTTTCACGTCGCAACAGAGCGTCGGCATCGCAAGATTTTTTGTATGGGGATAGTTCGGTGGCTGTAGAGTGACATAGGTTACTTTTTTCGCGGAAAAACATCTCATTCCCGTGGGAAAATAGAATATGTTGCAAAAGTTTGTCCTTCTTTCACGTCGCAACAAAGCGTCGGCATGGCATGAATTTTGGTATGGGGATAGTTCGGTGGCTGTAGAGTGACATAGGCTTTTTTCAGCGGAAAAATATATCATTCCCGTGGGAAAATCGAATATGTTGCAAAATTAAATTCAGCTAGGTGGCGCCACCGTGATTCTACAAGACGGACGACGGTACGATGGACGAACACAGAAGGTCAGAATATCCGGATTATTATGTCTTTTTACCAAAATTAAGATAAAAAATGTATGGATCTGTATTTTTCCACGCAGGACCGGGAAGAAAGCGATAAAAAAACATAAAATTCATCAGCTGATTTTCTTCAAACGTTTTGGTGCATTGTAATTCATAGAATAGGCGATAACCTCGCAGACGATATTAAGTAATCGGTTGATGCTCTGCCTACCCCGCAAGGCGTGATTATAAGTATGGATAATATAGGTAGAAACAGTTCTTAGTAAGCCTTATTAATAAGCCTTAGTAATATTTATTGAACGGAAATGAATACAGTTCTTATATGTGGTTATGAATAAATTGGTATTACAATAAGAAAAATTGTGCAGTTGTAAGAAAAATATTTTTTGAGAGTTCTTATTAACTAACGTATACATAGTTTAAATTGATTCCGCTAGATGTCGTTACTAGGTTTTTAAAACGCGGTAACGAAATGTTTCCTGACATGTACTTAACTCCCGCCGTTGAGCCGCGCGTCAACTTATAGTGCATACGGTACCTATACGCTTAAATTGTTTCTATTTCGTAGCTTATTCGACTACCTGCTTTCGATTTCGGTTGTTTGTTATTTGCTTTGTGATTTGGTTAAGGTTGAATGGATTTATATTGGCTTTCATTTTCGGATTTGTGTATTTTCTTGGATCGGTTTTGTTAATTTGGTTGGTATTCCTTTATACATATTTAGACTCTGGCTTTGATTTTGGATTTTGTTTATTTAGAATCGTGAATTGGTTTTCGTTGTTTTAGGTTGTTTAATAATATTTCAAAGGAATATTAATAGTATAGATAGTGTATACGGTACCTATACACTTACTTCTTTTTTCGTTGGTTATATTTATATTGACTACTGCTTTCGATTTCGATTTTCTGCGATTTGTTTTGTGATTTGGTTTAAGTTGATTCGATTTTTTTTGGCTATCGTTTTCGGATTCGTGTTGTGTCTTGCATTGTTTTGTTGCTTTGATTTTAAAAAATATTTAAAAGGAATATTTATTCCTTTTAGATATTTTGGATTTGCTTTTAAAAAAAATATTTAAAAGGAAATTTAATTCCTTTTAGGTATTTTAACGTTTTTTTTATAAATAGGTTTTTTGTTACTTCATAATGCCTCGCAAACGTAAGTCCAGCCTTTCAAGAGTATCTTCTCAAAGACAAGCGAAAAGATTAGCTCGATCGCTAGAATCTTTAGAAGATGCTGAACTGAGAAGGCAAGATCAAGCAGAGCGTCAGGCTGCTTTTAGAGCATCTGAGACACCTTCTCAACGTCAGCGAAGGCGTCTTGAACAGGCAGAGCGTCAAGCTACTTTAAGAGCTACTGAAACACCTGCTCAAAGTCAGCAAAGCGTATTTAACAAGCGGAACGTCAGGCCGCCTTAAGAGCCGCGGAAACACCTGATAAAACTCAACACAGACTCATTGAGCAAGCTGAACGTCAATCTACTATAAGGGCATCTGAAAAACCAGAACAGACACAGGCGCGAAGAGATGCAAATGCACAGCTCTAAGCTAAACGTCGACAAAATTTTAAAAAGAAACAATTGGTCGGTTTTTAATGACGCAGCATTCAATTATGATCCGTTGATTGATTATAAAAATCACAGGTTAGTTGTTATCGGACTGATGGTTAAGGCGTTTTGCAGCGCTTTAAAATGGAAAGATGAGACCACAGGCATGTGCTGTTCCAATGGCAAAGTGTCTCTTCCGTTACTTGGGGAACCAGAAGAATGTTTGAAAACTCTCTTTTTATATGATGCTAATGAATCACGGCGCTTTTTAAACAGGATCCGGAAATATAACTCATGCTTACAAATGACGTCCTTCGGAGTTGACCGGGAAATGATAATGCCGGGATTTTCGCCTACACTTACGGTGCAAGGGCAAATTTATCATAGAATAGGTTCAATTTTTCCAGCTGAAAACGAACGGCATAAATTTTTACAAGTATATTTTATGGGTGACGAAGAAATTGAGGTAGACCGTCGCTGCCAATTTATTCAGGGAGTTGAGAGAGACACAGTGTTCAAAATTCAAAGATTCTTGCATGAACGTAACATTTTAGTCAGAATATTTAAAACTGCTTTAGAAAACCTACCTGAAGAGGATTATAAAGTCGTCATTCACGCAGATCGGACCCCTAGAGGAGAGCATGAAAGGCGCTACAATGCACCCAAACGAAATAGCAGGCGTAATTAGTGGTGACCAATTTTCTTCACGAGGCTTTGTCTTGCGAGCACGTGATGATACGTTGCAACGGGTAGCCGACACACGCAAGTTTTATGACGCTCTGCAATACCCATTGATTTATTGCAAAGGACAAGAGGGTTATCATTTTCAAATTCCACTCATTAACCCGGTCACAAAGGAGCCTACTCCAAACAAAAAAGTATCATGTATGATTTTTATGCGTATCATATGATGTTGCGAGAAAATGATTTTAACCTCTTAGCCCGGTGTAGACAATTATTTCATCAATTTTCAGTATGTGAAGGTAGAAAGTGAACGTCTCCGTTATATATCGTTAAATCAAAAAAAGCTGCGCGTTGAGAATTATATACATTTACAAGATGCAGTTTCTAGCGACGCCAATGTAAGCCCCAGAGATTTAGGTAAAATGGTAATTCCGCCCTCATCATTCGTTAACAGTCCCCGCGCATACCTACATGAGTACACACAAGATGCATTCGCCTATGTACGAACTTACGGAAGACCTGATCTTTTTGTTACTTTTACTTGCAATTCTACATGGAAAGAAATAACCGAGGAGCTAATGCCGGGCCAAAAAAGTACTGACAGACACGATTTAGTTGCTAGAGTATTTAGATTAAAAGTACAAAAATTAAAGTATGTAATTAACAAAGGGAAAATTTTCGGAGAGGTGCAGTGCTTCATATATTCAATTGAATGGCAAAAAAGAGGATTACTGCATGCCCACATTCTAATATAAAAAAGCTTAAAGAGAAGTTGCGGCTCAGCCAAATAGACGACATAATAAGCGCCGAGATTCCGGATCCTGAGCAAGATAAATAATTGTATGATACCATCGTCCGAAATATGATTCACGATCCATGTGGAGCACGAAATTCAATATCGCCATGTATGAAAGAAGGAAAATGTACAAAGAAATTCCCTAAACAGCTATTAAAAGAAACAGTACACAATGACAATGGCTACCCTTTATACAGACGCAGAGCCCCCGAAGATGGTGGCAGGAAAGTTACAATCAAATCTCGCTCTGGAGCGTTCGAAACCTTAGATAACAGCTGGATTGTCCAGTATTCGCCCATTCTATGTAAAATGTTTAATGCCCACATTAATGTAGAAGCATGTAGCTCTGTCCGCGCAATCAAGTATATCTGTAAGTACATAAATAAAGGAAGCTACCAAGCAATATTTAATCTCAGGAGTGAAGGTGAGGCAAATCCCGTCAATGAAGTACAGACCTTTCAAGCAGGGCGTTATGTCAGCAGTAACGAGGCAGCGTGGCGTCTCCTTGGCTTCCCTTTACACGAAAGGCACCCAACAGTTACTCACCTTGCTGTGCACTTAGAAAATGGAGAGCGTGTATATTTCACCGAAAGAAATTTCCAAGAAAGAATTGCATCACCGCCAAAAACTACACTCACAGCCTTCTTTCAACTTTGTCAAACCGACCCCTTTGCAAAAACGTTGTTATATTCTGAAGTCCCCCGCTATTATACTTGGAACACATCTAGGAAGGAGTGGAAACGCCGTATTCAAGGCGCGTCTGTTGCAAATTGGCCCGGTGTAAAGTCATCAGATGCCCTTGGTCGTGTGTATACCGTCCATGTAACTAATTTTGAATGTTTCTGTTTACGATTGCTGCTGCACCATGTTCGGAGTCCTACAGGATATGAAGACCTTAAAACTGTCAATGGTCAGGAATGCGCAACTTATAGAGAAGCATGTGAAGCTCTGCATCTTTTATAAAACGATAATCACTGGGATGAAACCATGGAGGAAGCTGTGCAGTGCCAGTCACCAGCAAAAATTAGGGATCTTTATGCAACTCTCATAGCATCTTGCGGGCTATCTAATGCACATGAATTGTGGGATAAATATAAAGAGTACATGGTGGAAGATATTAAGCGAAGGTTACAGCAGACACATGCGAACATGACATACAATGAACACATTTATAATGAAGCACTTGGAAAAATTATGATATAAAGATGGATAAAGTAATGGCAATGGTAGGCAAAAAGCGACTTTGGAATGATAAACCCTCAGCGAACCACCGAAAATAAACTAAGTGATGAAATTATACGTGAAACAAACTACGATATAGCTTTGCAGCAGCAATAAGCCGAATTTGTACCCCGCTTGCTTCCCGAACAAAAACGAGTTTTTGACAAAGTATTAGGACAAATTGAATCTGGAAATGGTGCACTTTTCTTTTTAGATGCCCCTGGAGGAACTGGGAAGACATTTTTGTTAAATTTATTATTAGCGCAAGTACGGAAAGATAAAAACATTGCTGTGGCCGTAGCTTCCTCCGTTATAGCCGCCACGCTGCTAAGCGGGGGCCGCACTGCACATTCTGTTTTAAAACTCCCTCTAAATCTAGCCCAGGAAGAATTGCCGATCTGCAACTTTAGCAAAAATAGTGCACGAGGTATAATGCTACGACAATGCAAACTTTTAGTGTGGGACGAAAGTACAATGTCGCATAAAAAAGCTGTTGAAGCACTAAATCGAACGCTCCAGGATTTGCGCAGCAATACCGATGTAATGGGAGTAATGGTGGTTTTACTGGCTGGTGACTTTCGCCAAGCTTTACCTGTCATTCAAAAGGGCACACCTACAGATGAAATTAAAGCATGCCTCAAGTCGTCTATTTATGGAACAAGGTGACAAAATTCAGTTTAACTACGAATATGAGAGTGCATTTGTATATGATATCAATGCTGGAAACTATGCTGACTCACTATTAAAAATTGGCGATGGGCGGTTGGAAACGGATGCTGAGGGCTGCGTTAAATTGACGAGAGATTTTTGTAATTTAGTACAGAATCATTCCGAATTAATTGCGTGCGTTTATTCAGATTTAACGAACAACATGCATGAAGACAAATGGTTATGTGAAAGGGCGATTCTTGCACCAAGAAATGAGAGCGTTAACAAAATAAATTCAGATATATTAAGCGAAGTAGCAGGGGAAATAACAGAGTATTTGTCAGTAGACACAGTTATGGACACAGAACAGAGCACTTCATATCCCGTAGAGTTTCTAAATTCTTTAGAGTTGTCAGGTGTGCCCTCACATAAGCTTCAATTAAAATTAGGCGTCCCAGTCATGCTAATGCGAAATTTAGATGCTCCTCGATTATGTAACGGGACAAGGCTGCGTGTGACACATCTTGGACGGAACATAATCGGAGCTACAATATTGACAGGCGTAGGAAAAGGTGAAAATGTTATTATACCACGGATCCCTATAATTCCCACAGATCTTACTTTTCAATGCAAAAGGTTGTTCCCTATTAAGCTCAGTTTTGCAATGACAATTAATCAAGTGCAAGGGCAAACGTTACAGGTAGCGAGGGTCAACTTAGAAAAACCGTGCTTCTCTCATGGTCAGCTGTATGTAGCATGTTCGCCTGTGTCAAATGCCCAGAATCTCCAAATTCTTTCCCCGAATGGAAAAACATATAACATTGTGTTCAGTAGGGTCTTAAAATAATGTTCAGTTAGTTTTTATTCCAAAATTCCCACAATCAATTAATCAGAATTCCCACAGATGTTCCCTTTCAATTCAAAATTTCCTATTTAGCTCAGTTTCTTTTCAATTCCAAATGCTGCACCTCTGACGGACCTATTAAGCTCAGTTTCCTTTCAACTCAAAAGGCTGCATCTCTGACGAATCTTTTATTTGGCTCAGTTTCCTTTCAATTCAGAAAACTGCATCTCTGACGAATCAATTTAGCTCAGTTTCTTTTCAAAAGTCTGCATCCTCAGTTTCCTTTAATTAAAAAAATATCCCATTTCCATTTGGAATAAACAGGCTATTTTCATGCATTCCTATACGCTGCGTTTCAAAACATTTAAATAGGCTGACGAATCAATTTTGCTTAGTTTCCTTTTAATGGCTGCATCTCTAACAAATCTATAAAACTCAGTTTTCTTTCAATTCAAAAAGCAATTGATAGTTCATTTCCCAGTGACCATGCGGGTAAAAGCTAGTATTATGCTAAACTATAGATGTTGTATCCTTTTACGATCGAGGCAGAGACCACCCACAAATGGCGACTCCCAGGCTACCACCCACCAATATAAAATTTAGATCATTGTTTAAATCATATGGTCTTTTTAATTTATTTTTGGAACCAACGCGTATTGCTGAATCTAGTGCAACATGTATAGATAACATTTTTAAAAATGCTAAGCCCTTCCATAAATGTATAATTCAAAAATTGAGCTCTGATCACGGTTGACAATTGCTTTCGTTACCTTATGTTCACAAAAAAACAAGTCGTTTGGAGAAGTTTAGAAGTAACATATTAAAAAAACTTCCATCACTTTCATACCAATATAATTCAGATTTTTTGTATGGAACATTATTTACGCTTATTTGCAATGAATTTGATAACACTTTTATTTCCAAAACATTCTCCTTGAACAATCGCAAGGCATTCAATGAATGGACTACTGGTAATATAAACTTTACCATGATAATTTCATAGACCCTAGCGTCCAATTTAGGGAATATGTAACAAAAATGTTCAAAAATATTTAAACGAGTGCGTTCCAAAGCCAAGTCTTTGTATTGGAGCAACAAAATAAAGACTGCTTCTAATAAAATTAAAATGACATAACAGTGAAACTGGTAAGGTCAACTCTCGCAATTTAGGACGTTGCAATGGTTTTTGAGAAATAATTTACTGATATTTAGATCTTAAACACTAAGTCACTGAATTATTCTGCTGCCGTCGCCGACTCATTACTTAAACAAAATGTAAATGCGTGTGCAAAGAATATTACATTTCATAAAATATCACCAAAAGATATTGTAAAATATTTTAAAACTATTGATATTAAGAAAGCCGCAGATCCGTAGGGGATTTCCGTTAAAGTTATTGTGTCTATAAGAGATACAAACGCACCTCAACAATCTATTATTATTTTTAAAACTAGTATCGAATCTAGTGTGTTTCCTGATTTAATGAAGCGTAGTAAAGTAATACCTTTATTTAAATCTGGTAGTACATTGCACCCCGCCAATTTTAGACCTATATCTGTACTGCCAACACAAAGTATTATTTTTGATAAATATATTCTTGAACAAATGTAAAAAAATTATATAAATAATTTCCTACATAAAAATAAATTCGGTTACACAAGGGTTCCCTCGACAACCAATGCTGGTGTTGAACTAATTAAATATAACTTCAATGCATGGGAGAGTTCACATGATGCTTTGGGTGTATTCTGTGACTTATCCAAAGCCTTCGATTGTATTCACCATGAAACATTAATCAGGAAACTTCAACACTACGGTGTAAGAAGTGATGCTCTTAAATTATTTCATATTCAAGTAACAGAACGCAAAAAGTTGTCATTAACAAATGGGCGTGCCTCGGGGCTCAATTCTCGGCCCCTTTCTGTTTATTGTATATATTAATGACTTACGTAACATAGTAGGGGATAAACACGATACAGTATTATTTGCTGATGGCACTTTATTCATTTTCAGATTAAAACTACAGTTACTAAATTCTGACAAAGTAAATAATGCTATATCTAAATTAGTAAATTGGTTTACTTCGAATATCAAACTTGTTAATACTAATGTAATTTTATATAGAGAGTAGCTGAGTCTTGACGATACCAACATTTTCTTGGAATCACACTAGACGCAAAGTTTCAATGAGTCTGCTTCCTAGTTTTGATATATAGCAAGCAGACTTAGTTCTGCAGCATGTGCTGTAAAAAAATTAGAAGTCTTACCAGTGTTGAAACAGCCAGACTAGTTTACTTTAGCTATTTCCATAGCTTAATGTCGTATAGTATATTGCTATGGGTATGGGGACACACGACTGACACTGAATTTATATTTGCTTTACTACAGAAGAAGACAATTAGAGCAATCTATGATTTAAAATCTAAAGTCGCTCAGAAAAAAAATTAAGGTATTTAATATATTAACTTTGGCCTCTTAATAACTTCATGAAAATGTAATGTACGTATACAAAAATAAAAGTAGTTTCACCAGTTTTACTAGTTACTCGACTCCACCGATTCATCCGATTCAGTAAATCTACGCGCTTTTACAACAAAATCCCAAAAATATATAAAATTCGAACTGCACAAAGTTCAAAAACTTCATTAAATTAAGTTTATATAAAAAGGGTTATTATAATTATAAGGAATTTATGGAAGCTATTTCCAATTTGTTTTGTGTTGTTAATTGTAACATACATGATTGTAAGCTGTTATATTTTTTTTAAAGTCTTTCTTGCTGATAGTCAATTCCATGGTCGGTCAACCAGTTTTGCGTGCTTCGTGCCCTATGAGCATCTCATCATCATCATCATCATCATGAGAAATCTTGTAAAGGGTTTCTTGCTGGCTCTTCCCAGGACAGAGGTTTTTTCCGAACCAGTGGTAAATTAAAAAAAACTTGACTCAATAAGTATTATTTATAATCTACATTGAATAAAAATGTTTCTGTTTCTGTGATATACCTGTGAGGTACCAACCTCTTACTTATTTCTGCCATCAAGCAGCAGTGCAATGAAAGCTGTGTTTTTATTTGAAGAGTATGAGAACCAGAATAACGTTATTCATAAATTTGAGCCCTTAAGCGATGACATGATCTGTGTCCTACGTTTGAACTTAGTTCTAGGATTTCATGGGCTACAGCAGTTCACTGCCAGGTGAACATTGACCTCGTTTGTCACTTTGACATTAAAAAAATCCCTTTAAATTTTAAAATAGTACAATACCATTTCAAAGAACTAAAATAAGTAGAATATTTTATTATTACCACATAATTACGAGTAGATAATAGCTTCAATTAGATAATAAGATAAAACACCAATATTGAATAGCTAAAGCCCCGACTTTAGCTATTAAATAGAAGTCAGATTTTTTTTATCTATACTTTTGCCTAATAAATAATATTACAATCTCAAGGTTTTTTTTCTTTTTTTATAGGATAGGGTGACAAACGAGCACACAGTCCACCTGATGGTAAGTGGTTGCTGTGGCCCATAGACATCAACATCTATCCTCGATTACGAATCAAAATGCAGATGCGTTGTCACCCGTGAGGACTAAGATGGAATGCCTCGTCTCCAGTAAAAAGGGTCTCTGGTTCTGTACACTCACCATACGAAACACAGCAGCATTAAGCTACTATTTGACGTTGGTATTCCGTGAGAGCGCGGTCCTTCTCCGGTCGAGCCGACCCATTCGTGCTACAACTATACTACTAATATAACTGCAGCAAGGCTTTACCAGGTATAAAGGTACAACTAGAATGTCGTCTAAATAATTACATTAAAAATTAATCTTGTTTTTTTTTTGTTACCCCTGAAATAGATTTTTTTCTTCAAATTTAAAAGGGAACGGATTTGAGGTATAGCCTATTTGATTAAAAACTACTAATATAAAAATATTACTATAAAAACAAAAAGAATATATACAGTCGTATTGAAAAATTCCTTTTTTGACGTCAGCTAAAAACGTCTAATCGTAACTATATTACGATAGGACGCAGTTTTACGAGCGCGAGGGTGCCGGCCAAAGAAATTTAAATAATTAGATTAAATTACAAGCTCCGACCGACTGAAAAATACGTATAATCCTTTTAAGAAATGCGTCATTTCTTACCTTTTTGAAAAAAAGATTTTAGAAAATATTTAACAGGATGATAACACAGTTTCAAAATTATGTAACATTTGCCGATATGATGACAATTTATACACAGTGTGTCCGTGTCCAGTCACGGACTAGCGATATTCTAGGTATTTAAAATACAGCTATTTTAATACAAAAATACTCTACACACTCAGGTCTAATCCCCTCCCCCTCTATGTGGCAGCCATTTTGTTTTGTTCTTGAGATATTCTCTACGTGTTTACAAAAATATTCATATCTCTCAAAGTTTTGGTCTTACTGAGATAAAAATTAGCTCATTCGAAGGACAACAATATTGTCTATCGTTTTCGTTACCAAAAAATTGTTCACATACTCGTAACTTTAAAGAAATTTTTTTTTTACTTCAAATAAATATTAAAAATTATGCTAATCGGCAAATTATTGTAAATTACTGCAAAAATAACCCCGTTTACCCTTTTTATTTTTTACTAGATCGACAGATTTTCAGTTAAGCAACAATAAAACATAAAGTTTACAGCTGTATGTTTATTGTTTTAAGAATTATTGTTGTTTGAACATAGCGTATGCGCAAATACAAAAGGCCTTTGTTTAGTGACAACTGCCACTGTTTAAGTTACTTATTATAGTTTATATTTATTTGTTTTAAAAAATTGACCTACAATTAAAATATCTAAAGAAGTTGCTCAAAGTGGCCACCTTCGGCTTGTAGACAAGCTAAAGCTCTATGTGCCACCTGCAATGTGCAATCCGTCGAACGCTTAGTCTGGGATTACTTGTTATTATTAGCCTAAGCACTTCTTCTTCATCTTCGGGCGATACCAAACGAGCATGTTCATTAACATTAGTTTGAATGCCCCTTTCCGCTAATCTCGAGTGCACATCAACAAAAGTTTGGCGACATGGTGTAGGCCTGTTAGGGTACCGTCATCGATATTCTTGTACAGCTCGATTTGCACTTCCATTGCAAAAGTCATACACGAAGTGTATGTCGGCAATAAGTTGCGATAAATATTGACGATTTGCCATATTTGTATCACACTCTTAACGATAAACAGTAATACAGCATGTAAACAGCACGGACAATAAGTGAAAGTAGCGATAACAACGCAGGGCGAGGGACAATTAATTTAACTAATCAACTGTCAAACTGGGTTTTTTGCTGGTAGCTTACAGTATTTAGGCCTGCTCTTGATTGGAATACATTATTGCATCAATTCGGCAGGTAGTGCCAGTTATCACTAACTAAACAAGAGCCTTTTGTGTTTGCGCATACGCTATCTTCAAACAACAATAATTCTTAAAGTAATAAACATACAGCTGTAAACTTTATGTTTTATTGTAGCTTAACTCAAAATCTGTCGACCTAGTAAAAAATAAAAAGGGTAAACGGGGTTGCTTTTACACTAATTTACAATAATTTGCCGATTAGCATAATTTTTGATATTTATTTGAAGTAAACATTTTTTTCTTTAAAGTTACGAGTATGTGAACAATTTTTTGGTAACGGAAACGATAAACCTGAATAGTAATTTTTATCCCAGTAAGACCAAAACTTTGAGAGATATGAATATTTAAGTAAACACGTAGAGAATATCTCAAGAAGAATATATATATATATATATATATATATATATATATATATATACAATATACAATATGTAACGTAATTAACGCACACCCTCAGACACTCCAATTAGTATATTATGTTATAATCATAATACATACACTGAATTTTTAGTTGAACATTTTTATGCACTGATTATTTATCAAATTAGTTATACTAATTCCGGAAGAATATTGTGGTCACAGTACAAATCCACGAACGCAGACTTTAACGTGCTTGAAATAAAGTTCATTTTTCTTTATTTTTAATTGAATGACAGAATTAGTAATAATACAAATAAAACTGCACTCTTAAGTCTTATTGCCTTAAGTTACGGTCAATTTCAGTTTGTTTTGACTGTACAGATTTAGTGTGACTGTAATTTACGTAGTTTTAATTATTTTTGGGATAAAAATTACCTATATTAAAAATGATAGGAATCGATTCAGTAAACGATTCTGAACAAACTACTTTCTCAAAGTGCGTTAATTATGTTACATGTTGTGTATATATATACTTAGTTGGGTCATAAGCTCATAAGTTCTGTCAAGACCTTATTATTTAAAAATTTTGAATGAATTTTGAGATGAACTTAACCAATTTTAAAAATATATCGTTTGCGCCTGTCAAATATGGAGCGGTCGAAGAAAAAAAGATAGAATAGGGGTTATCGCGTTGCACCTCTGTGGTTGTTACGCGCGAAAAGAGATTTGCAATATTCTGCAAAAATTGAAAATAACCCCATTATTCGTTTATCGCACTATCAAAGGATTCACTGAAAATTCAATGTTCGAAGATCGTAAGAGGACCGGCCGACCTCGTACAGTTAAGACACCCACGAACATCAAAGCAGATTGCGCCCTCCTTTCTGCCAAGGAGGGTCGCGTTCGTATACGGCTTAGAGATCTCTCGTCAGATCGGTAAGCCAATCCATAAAGGTGGGGTAGGTTTAGTGGGTAAAAGTCTCCACATAACCACGCAGCCGGCTGCGTGGTATAGTATGAGCATTCCCCACCTCCCTCCCCCGCTTTCCGGAGGGTTGCCCATATTTGCTTCGGGCGCAAAAAAAATCAAAGCAGTGAAGGCGCGAATCCAACGAAATCCTGTTCGTAAACAAAAAATCTTAGCTCTTCAGATAGGCCAGAACCACAGTCAAAAGAGTGATCAATGAAGACCTAGGACGACGAGCATATCGTAAGAAGACCGGGCATTTTTTGACCGCGCGTTTGACAAAAATCAGGCTGGATAGATCCCGCGCTTTGGTACGGCGCGGCGGTACGCGGGAGAAATATAACGCGAAATTTTGTTTTCGGATGAAAAAATTTTTAACATCGAAGAAAGTTTTTCCCACAGCATTGAAGAAGCCAGCACGCGTTATTCCGAGGATTCAACGACCACATTATCCTTCGTCACTCAGTCTCATATTCAGGCTTAACTGAGGTGTTTTTCTGTGAAAAAGGTGTACTCGTAAAAACCAGTGCCGAGGTGTACCAAAATACCGTCCTAACAAACATAGTGGAACCTCTTTCTCAAACAATGTTTAAAAACAAACATTGGATATTCCAACAGGACTCTGCACCAGCTCATAGGGCACGAAGCACGCAAAACTGGTTGACCGCCCATGGAATTGACTTTATCGGACGTAAAGACTGGCCCTCTTCTAGTCCATTATTTAGACAGTTTTAAGCCCACTGGATTATAAGATATGGCAACATTTGCAGGAGAAAGTCTGCGCTAAGCCTGGCTAAAGCAGCGGCAGAAATAGATACGAGTGTGGTGCGTGCTGATGATTGGCCGCGTCGATTAAGGGCATGTATTCAAAATAGGAAAGGGCATTATAAATAATGTAAATAAAATTGTATTCTAAATTAAATTACTTTTCATTTCATACATAATTTCTATATAATTATCAAAAAGTGTATCATTAATTTTATAAAAAAATTTTTGACAGAACCTTAGTAAGTTACTACTAATAATATATATATATATATGTGTGTGTGTGTGTTTACACTAACATTTGGAGGCCGAACTTAGATTTAGTTTTGAGCATGGAGTGTCCGTTAGTCTCGCTAAAACTCGAAAGGGCTCGAACGATTTTGAGTAAATTTTTGTTATATATCTTAATATATATAAATTACGTGTCACGTTGTTTGTCTGCGATAGACTCCTAAACTATTTAACAGATTTTAATCAAATTTGCGCACCGTGTGCAGTTTAGCTCAACTTGAGAGATAGGATAGTTTTTTTTAACCATGAGTGACCCACAATTTTATGTGTGTATTTAATGATTTTTAATAAGACATGACAAAGGGTCGTCGAAAAGGGCAGAACAACGTCTGCCTGGCAAGCTAGTAAAAAAAAAAAAAATATATATATATATATATATATATATATATATATATATAGACTACGAACTAAAATAAATCCTAAGTTACTATCCGGCTAATCTAAATTTATTTTATACTTAGATAATAAAATAAATTTAGATTACGCGTAGCATACATTATACTTACTAAATTAAATGTTAGAAAAATGTAATAAATAGCTGAATAACTTATTTCTACATGAATTACATTAGACATAGAACAAACATTACTTCTAAAAAGCAATTGAAACAAAGTTATTCAAACTGACGTTCTCAAGGCAAAAATGGCGTATGGCGGACGCTGAACGGAATCACGTCAATTGTTATTTATTTCCTCCCGAACCAATTTAAATATGGGGCAATAACACAACGGAGATTGAAAATATAAACATAAGCAAACTCTGTTTATTAATAATTTAGCCCAACGATATTGGAACTTAATATGAATATCTATCGAAGATTTTAAAACTTTCTTTGATTTGATAAAATACGAGTAAGTGTGGCGGCGCTGTCGTCGCGCTGCAAGCGGAACACACCGAAGCCTAAATCACGCTATCAAAATTCCGAACCATAAACAGTATATATGGAAAATATTTGTAAGTGACAGTAGCCTAATGGCAGGGCGCGGACCGCGAACTCAAAAAAGGTCGTGGGTTCGAATCCACCATTCGACTACTGACGTGAACCACTCGTAACACAAGCAATTTAAGCTTAACACGAGTGGTAAAGGGGAATATTAGTAATGTTTATAGCATTGTTGATATTCTTTTTTTTTTAAATAAATAAAAAAAATCTCCGAACATTCACATTTCACACGGAGTGTTGGCCGCTCCCGCTCACTGTGGCCGTGGAAGGAAAAGGGGAGATCTCCCGCCGGGCAAGGTGTTCTGCCCGGGGAGCGCCGCCACGTAAGTATTATTACGTTTTTTTTAAATATTACCCCACAAACTAAGACTTTCTCCCATATTATGGAGGCAGTTTATATACATAAATTTTACAAGCACAAACAAGAAAACCCTGAATAATTATTTGTAGGTAGTCCTTAGAAATATGTACTTATTGCTGAAACTCTCTATGCTCTATTTTTTATAATGTGCGTATTTGTGTTGAAAGTTAACCTTATTTTCATTGGCTTAGATAATATGTCAATAATCGCAGGATGAATATCGTCCAGGGAATAATCGTCAAATCTTTCTCTTATAATCTACTCCACTCAAGCTAACCCAATCGTGCTGCAGCGTAGCACTACCACGCATAAAAACGTATGCTTGTAGTTTGGGATGTTTATTTATGATTTAATTTACATTCGTACATCACCAAATACCAAAACAGTTAATTATCATAAGAATTGCTATGCAATGTGCATGAAAGTATTTAACGCAATCAAGGAAGAGTTTCGAGAAACGAGTTGAAAAAGTGGCTATTTAACATTGAAGTTAATGAGTTGTTGAAAAACAGTATCTTTAAATTTTGGACCATTTTTTTAATAATAATATTTTAGTACCTAATATATAATGTGACATGAAAATATAAATATTAATGATGTTATAGTGCAAATAGTAATAAATGTTTTTGTTTTATTATGTCACTTTCTAGTTTATTTCTATGTATTTTTTGTTTAATTATTACGCAATGTCTATGTTTTTTTGTAATTTTAATCTATAATGTACTTAATAATACTTAATTTTTTTAAATTTCTATCATTTTGTACACCAGAAATGATTAATGTGTTGTGCTATATTTTTTATAAAAAATGTAAAACACACACATTATGCAAAATAACCAAATAAATAAATAAAGAACTTTACAAGGACAGCATTCAATATCCGATAGAAGATAAATAAAAAGGAATTTTCCCCCGCAAATTATTCTGAACCGGAATATGTATTATATATTTGACGAGGGTACTTGCTAACCGACAATGACGAAGGTCGGCTATGTATACAAAGAGGTTGTAGTTAAATTTATAAAAATAAATTAAAAGTATAGAACATCTATAATCAGAGTTTATAGTGTTCACTTATATACAAAAATTTACGGTAAAATTTAGCAAAAATAAATTAATAAATACTTATGACAACGCCACCGAATTCTATGTTCATTACCTTAGTTGAGAATAAAAATCTTATGAAAAACCAACCTGGGCTCTATAATTATTATTATTTATTAATCTAGGAGCATATATGCCTGGATATATACAAGGATACAAACTCGTCTTAAGTATTTATTAACCATAGCGACAATAAATATAAATTTAAATTAATATCTTTATTAGCCTAAAAATCCAAGACATATTGTTTGTAGCATACTCGCTACACATACTATAACCTTGTCCTAATCAGATGGGTCTCCGTTAAAACTGGCTTTCGTGACTGAAATTCGGCCTTGAGAACATTATATTATAGACGTTAATTATCACAATATTTTTAATGATATAAATTAAGTAAAAATAAGGACCTACAACTATAAATTATTTAGCTTATATTATGACATTAAAATAGTAAAACTAATCCATGTATAGGTATTAAGTTTAGGTGACATTATGTTTATCTGTGGGGACTGAAATGGATAACGCCTGAGGGATTAGACGGAAACCAAAAACATCCAGACTGGAGAGTCAAGAACTTGGTATAAGGGCGGGGAAAAGTTTCTTGGTATTTTATATACAAATTCAATACTTTTTTTTAAAGATTCATCATCATCATCATCATTACAGCCCTTCACAAGTCCACTGCTGAACATAGGCCTCCCGCAAGTAATGCCACAAAGCACGGTCCTGAGCCACCTGCATCCATCGACTTCCTGCATGTCTTACCAGGTCGTCACTCCTTCTAGTGGGGGGTCACCCTACACTACGCCTACCGGTATGAGGCTGCCACTCGAGAACCTTTCTTCCCCACCGGTTATCGGTTCTTCGAGCTATATGGCCGGCCCATTGCCACTTCAGCTTACTAATCCGTTGGGCTATGTCGGTCACTCTGGTTTTACTGCGGATATCCTCATTTCTGAGTCTATCACGCAGTGAAACTCCGAGCATAGCCCTCTCCATAGCTCGCTGAGCGACCTTGAGCGTCCTCATACGGCCAGCAGTGAAGGACCACGTCTCAGATCCGTAAGTCATCACTGGCAACACGCACTGGTTATACTTTAGTTTTCAGAGATTGAGGTATACCTGACGAGAAGATGTGTCGTAATTTCCCGAACGCTGCCCAGCCGAGTTGAATCCCTCGATTGACCTCTCGGTCGAAGTTGGACTTACCTAGTCGGACTATTTGTCCCAGGTAAACGTACTCGTCAACAACTTCGAGCATAGTGCTCCCAACAACTACCGGCATAGGTGTGACATGGACATTAAACATGATCTTTGATTTGTTCATGTTCATCTTAAGACCTATCCGTTGGGAGACACCATTGAGGTCATTGAGCATAGTGCTAAGGTCCTCCAGCGATTCTGCCATAAGGACTATATCGTCGGCAAATCGAAGGTGAGTGATTTACTCGCCATTGATGTTAATACCGTATCCTTTCCAGTCCAGTAGCTTGAAAACGTCTTCCAACGCAGCGGTGAAGAGTTTCGGGGATATAACATCACCCTGTCTTACACCTCTCTGCAGTTGGATAGGTTTCGTACTCTGGTTCAATATACCGACAGTCAACTAGGCACCGCTGAAGAGACTGTAGCACCGCCCAAATTTCGACGGAATCAAAGGCTTTCTCATAGTCCACATACGCCAGGCAAAGTGGCAGATTGTACTCTTCGGACTTCTGTACAATTTGCCGAAGGGTATGTATGTGGTCTATGGTACTGAAGCCTTTTCGGAAACCGGCTTGTTCGGGAGGCTGGAAGTCGTCGAGTCCGCGTGCGAGACGATTCGTAATGACTCCCGAAAACAGCACGTAGACGCGGCTCAGAAGGGAAATCGGTCTGTAGTTCTTCAAGAGAGCGTTGTCGCCTTTCTTAAAGAACAAGACCACCGCGCTTCTGCTCCACGCCTTTGGAGTAGTGCCACCATGGAGGACGGAATTGAAGAGCTTCTGAAGGACTTCAAGTACTGGTGTTCCACCCGCTTTCAGAAGCTCCGCTGTAATTCCATCCTCGCCCGGGGCCTTCCCGTTTTTAAGGTGGTGGAGAGCCATTCTAATCTCGCTCAGACTGACGTCCGGGATATCATCGGAATAGTGTCGGATAAGACTTGCTCTTGGATCGTTACTCACACTTGCGTGTGGCTCCAACGATGATGTGTACAGCTGCCCATAGAACCTCTCAATCTCACTCAGAATCTCAGGTGTCCCGGAAACGATGTTGCCACACTCAGTCTTCAGCCTTGACAGTTGGCTCTTTCTGGCAGACAGATCTCTGGCAAAGACTTTGGAGCCCTGGTTCCGCTCGATCGCTTCTTTGAGACGAGCAGTATTAAAGTTGCGTAAGTCTCGCCGCATGCATTTGGAGATCTGTCTGTTCAGTTGCCTGTATGCTGTCAAATCTGTTGACGATTGCAGCCTCATCTCCCGTCTAACAGCCATGAGATTAAGAGTGTGATCGGAGAGTTTTTGTGTTCTTCTGCGGCGGGTCTTGCAGAACTTAGCTCCGACCGCATGGACAGTTTCCACGAGCTTGTCATTCATATCGTCCACTGCATTGCAATCCTCTAGGCACTGAAAGCGGTTTTGTAACTCGAGCTGAAAGGTTTCGGGATTCTTGACTAGAGCGTGAGGGGGACGGAGCGTTGACTTCATTAGACGAGACCTCTCCAACTTAACATTTAGGTTCAGTGTGCCTCTAACCATTCGGTGATCGCTGCCAGTTTTCACCCTTGCGATCACCGAGACATCACTGAACAGTTGGCGTCTGGTAGTCATAATGAAGTCAATCTCATTGTCGGGGCTCGACCAGGTCCACTTCCTGTGGGGCCGCTTCTGGAAGAAAGAGTTCATCATAAAGAGTCCCTCTTTCTCCATAAAGTCGGCCAGCTGCTGGCCCCTTCGGTTCCGTTGCCCTACTCCGAATTTCCCCACCTTCAGCTCACCGCTTTCTCTTGTGCCTAGTTTTGCGTTGAAGTCTCCCATCAACACCGTGTAGTGGGTTTTGGAGGAATGCATGGCTCTGGAAATATCCTCATACATTTCCTCCACCTCCCCATCGGGATGTGCCGAGGTTGGTGCGTAAACCTGTATGACCTTCAGCGAATATCGTTTGGTGATTCTGAGTATCAGGTACGCGACCCTCATCGACACACTCCCAATCTTTACAACGTTGTTGACGAGAGACTTGTGGACGATAAATCCGACACCTCCTTGGGACAGATGGTCGCCCTCCCGGTGGTAGAACAAGTTGCCGGACTCGAGGATTGCCATATCCTCCCCCTCTCTTCGGACCTCGGATAATCCAATAATATGCCAGCGCAACTTGTCTACCTCTCCTTCCAGCTCCAGTATCTTCTCGTCAGTCCTCAGAGTGCGTGCGTTATATGTTGCCAGGTCGAGTCGTCGTAGGTGGCAACCGAACCTCCACCGGAGATTATTAGCCCTGCCCCGCCGTTACCATGGTCGCCACCGTAGCCAGGAATAGCGGGGCCGCCGGGGACTGGGGGCCTTTTTTTTGCGTCGTTATTCATGGGGGGATATTTGCCATAGTTGCCACGCTTGGCGAGCGGGTTGGCAACCGCAGTTTTTTATTATAACACAGTTGTTATCAAAAAGATGCTGCTGCCCATCTCCCGCCTGTCTCCCTCTGTCGCCTTTTACGACACCCACGGGAAGATATGGGGTAGTGGATATTTTTAACCGCCACTACACGGCGATTTTCAAAGATTAATTACATTTAATTATAATATATATATAAATTAAAGTAAAGTAAAGTTACAGCCTATATACGTCCCACTGCTGGGCTCAGGCCTCCCCCTCATTTCTGAGAGGGTTTAGGGCAAGGAAGTGTCCGCCGCGCTGCCCAAATGCGTGTTGACGAACTTCACATGTCTTCGAAATATTTTTTTTCTTATTCCTCAGACATGCAGGTTTCCTCACGATGTTTTCCTTCACCGCCGAGCACGTGGTAAATCAGCACTTAAAATTGCAATTAACAATTTCATTGGTGCCGGCGGGGATCTAACCCGGGTTACTCCCGTTCTGTTATATTTACAGCGAGCGTTAACCACTGAGCTACCACGGCTTATTATATTTTTATATATATATATATATATATATATATATTACCGATCTTGATGTTTTGCTGAGTGACCAAAGATGTTTTTCTGGTGATATCATGATGAAAGACTCTCTTTCTGTTTATCAGTTTTGGCCGTTCTTTTTTCAATTTCTTGCTTGAGTCTTATTAGTTTTTGGCAGTAGAAATCCGAATCGATGATTTTGTACGGCGTTAAAAGCTTATAATAAACGGTAAAAGCTCATGATAACGAATAAACGACGAACCATCCAATCTCACCATACACACAGCATCACCTTATTGCGTGTTAATCTCGGTCTGTGGAACTTGACTACCCTTTGACCATGATCTTTTCACACGTTCTTATCATAGGTGATCCACTTTTCGTCACCAGTGATCAATCTTTTCAAAAATGGTTCGGTTTTATTATGTTTCAATAGAGAATCGCAAATGCATATGCGATCCCGCAAAACTTGCATATCTGAAAAATAATTAAAACATGTCCAAGAGATGTGAAGTTCGCCAACATACAGCGCGGCGGATATTTTCTTGCCCTAAAATCCCCTCAGAAATGAGAGGAGGCCTGTGCCCAGCAGTGGGACGTATATAGGCTGTAGCTTTACTAAAATAAAACGTCCCGAAGATCTTGTGACCTCCGGTAGGCAGTGAATCGCAGTGGCGAAGCTAGAGCTCCAAGCTAGGGCAAGCCCAAGATATAAATTGATAAAAATATAGATTTTTGTTTTTAGCAGTTTTATAAAAATACACCAATCTTGATCTGTCTCCACGCTTCAGTTTCATATTCAGTGCTGTCAAGGACGTGTTTAACAAAGCACACAGAAGGCATACCACTGCTAGATAGATTGTATTACATATCAGCAATTGCATAGCTTCGGTGGCTTTGAAGAAAGCCGTTTGGGTTTGTTTAAGCGAAAGAAAAAAAAATATTTACATCCAATACAATATATGAACAAAAGTCTCGCTTTCTTATGGAAAGATTTAATTACGTCCACGTAAAATGTTGGTGAACGTTTTAATTGTACCAATAACTGTTTTTAATTGCGATAATTGATAAGTCTGAAATATACTCTTAACCTTGTGTATTATCTCAACAAAGTTTAAAGATTTCCTCTCCGATTATCACTTTAACACACTTCAATTCATCACAAGGAACACTATTATCCTCCATTTTCATTAAAAATCTTTAAAAAAGCATAAATTTTGAACTCGTAATATTAAATCGCTTAAGATAAGCACACAGAGTAAATAAACATTGAAACGTGAAATGAACTTGCAAACGTATTGCCCGCGCGCCTCCGCTTTTAACAAATTTATTCCCAAAAGCCTGGCTTTAAATCTCTATACTAATTGCTATATATACAATCGTAGTTATATTTCATCATAGAATATTTTGCCATAGGTTAGAAAGAGAGCGATCGTCTTCTCGAAAGCCCCGTAAAAAGCCCACGCGAGCGAGGGAGACAACTATTAGCTCTATTAAAATTAATTTTTTTATGACAGCAGCAGCATCGCTAAGGCAACGAGGTCATCGGTCGACATGTATCGAACAGTGGAGTGCGCGGGAAATTTGAAATAGCTTGAAACATTTTACGAGTTATTTTATTAGTATATATTGATATTATTGATTGATATTATTGATTGATTCAGGTTTAATAAGGCAAGCCCGGCTTTTCGGCTTTAATGGAAGCTTCGACACTGTGAATCGTCACATACTGATAAATAGTTCCTACAATGTTCAAATCAAGCTGTTGCTATAATTACGAGTAAAAATAAAGCTTCAGAATGTAGGAGTAATATAGTAGTAGGGTAATATGGTAATAGTACTCCTAGTATCTATTATCCTACTACTATATAGTAGTAATGTAAGTAGAAGTTATTGACGCATAGAAGCCGAAATCTGTTCAGCCTTGTTTTCTATTCTTGCGCGATTATTTAAGTTGTATTAAGCATATTATAAGTGCATGCTTTCATGGGACAACTTGATATAAGTAACATTGTTTACACTGATTTTGTAAGTATTTGCAATTGAATTCGACCGGCTGAAAATATATAAAACACTATAAAATAAGGAAAATAGAATGCTACATTTTACAATTTATCTTGAGTGGCAATCCTTTTTTAAAAGTTTTCTAAATACAGGTTTTTAAAATATAAATATATATATTCTCCTAGCCAGTCTGTGAAATTCAGGATTAATGTTTTTAACTAACGTAAGACTAATAAAGTTAGGCGGAAAGTACGCACATTTCAATTGACGCCGAAGTCATGCTCATTTCTCATCTCATTGTAAACACAGGCACAAACTTGGCTTTAGGTACCTATGTGCTCGTCCAGCAATGCTTTAGCTGGCTGATAAAAAAAAATAAAGAGGAAATATGTGACTGTGTGCATGAAGACATAAAAAGGATTTTCATTCCCGACACAAACTAATAGGAAAGGGGAACTGTTACGATGAATGCAACATGCCCATTAATAAGACGCGTGAATACGTTCCTCATTATGCTAATTTAACGATGTAATAAAGCAACACGTTTTGTTACTAGAGCTTTCATCTCATAAAAGCTTTATAGTAAGATATGAACGCAACATTCCCTCTGTAAACAAGAATAATAAACTGCTTTAATGAACACGAACACGTATGTACTAGTGTAATTTGAACGTAATACCCACGTTTAATCTTATTAAATATTGTAATGCGCGGTAGAGCCACGCTGTAGCTATATTATGGTTGTAGCGAGAATGGATCGGCTCGACCGGGGCAGGACCACGCTCTTACAGAATACCAGCGTAAAATAGCAGTTTAATGCAGCTGTGTTTCGTATGGTGATCGCAGAGAACCGGAGACACTTTTTGAGCCTTCTTCACCTCAGCTTGCGCTCACTCGTACGCTTTTCTCGTTATCCTGCGCAGATGTTTTTCTTTCAGAATTCAGTCTGGAGGATATTATTGTTATCCGAGGCATTGGGGTGAAAAGTTAAGAGAAATGTACAACAAAATCTCTTTTATCTTCCCAATCGAATGTAATATAAATGAGTTGTATTATTTTTACACCGTGATCAGATCCTATATTGATGGTGACTGATAATCGTGGAAAAGTGCTTAAAGCTTTATCCACACTTTTTGTCACTGCCTATTCACACGCACTAAGCAATTCTCATTTATCAGTTGCACTTGCCACTTGCACTTGTCACTTCTCAAATGTAAACCGGGCCTAAAAAAACCCTTTAAAAATACTAGTAAATCTATAAAATATAAGAAATCATAAAGTAATCTCGCAACCTACTCGCCCTCCAATATTTCATCTATTTTTATTTCGTTAAGAATATCTTTTTAATTATTTGATTAATAAACTAATTTATTACATTTTGACCATTGCAGCAAAATATTTGCGAAGCACACGTTGAAAAACATTATACTTAGCAAAGGATAAGTCCAAGTGACATACTGGCTTTACAAAAAACGCTCGGACGTCAAACAAAATGGCCAGTGTGCATATCGCGTTATGGGGCAGCGCGGAAACCTTACATGTGTAGGGCCTAAGGCGATTATGCAGTGTATTTAACACTTGTGTAATTAAGGCTAAATACAGTATATCATCCCGAGGGTGTCGTAAGAGGAGATAGAGGGAAATGAAATATGAGATGGGCGTGGTAACTTTGGAAAATGTGCAGCAGTGGAGTTTTTATAAGTTGTGATGATGAAATCACTCGACAAATGCACTACATTTTTTAAGCTCTTGCATAGCTTCTATCGCGGGCCTTGAGCGCGGGGACCGAATCCAGAAATTCCGTAACGAAAAAAAACCTCACGCTCCCCACTCCGACGGGCACGGAGGTGTGGCGTTGAAAGCCGTGCATCGTCTAACGTAGTTTTAGTTCGGCAGACTTCGGCACTCGGCAGAGTTCGCACGTTTTGCGTGCGACTGGACGTTTGCGTGTACACTAGCTGCTAACTCAATGATAAAAATTCCTGAATAACCTACATGTATTGTAAGATATTAAAAATATTTTAAACAATATTAACTTCTCATTTATTCAATAAGAGAAAAAAAAACTGTTTTCTTATCGGTCACCACTCTCAAAAAGTGTAACTTGATTTAATATCAAAGACTTAACTGCATAAATAAAATAAATAAATAATTATAATTGCATAAGTTGATAAAAAATGCTATGCAATAGCTTTACCGCGGCAGTCACCGAGTGCCACACGTATTTTTATATAATAAGTTAACAAACAAAGATACCAAATGGATGCTATGGCCCAAAGACATCAATCCTCGACCAGGAACCAAAATGGCAGATGAGTTGTCACCGCTGAGCACTAAAACGGTCTGCATTAAAAAGGTGATCTATTTCTCTACACTCACCATACGAAACATTGCTGCATACAAACTTGTTATTTTACGCTTGTATTCTATGTGAGTTTGGACATTACCCGGTCGATCCGACACATTCGTGCTTTTTTTTTGGGCATAGCTGCACCGTGGCTCCACCATCTATTAAAAATGTATAGGTACATAATTTGCAACATGCCTTTACCTTTACAGCATTAAGTCTACTGCTGAACATAGCCCCCTCCCCTCAATAGATTGCCTCATGGAGATGATATTTGCCATAGTTGCAACGTTTGTCAAGCAGGTTGGCAACCGCAGTTTCTATTTTTAGTCGTTATTAGGAAAACGTTGCTGCCCATCTACCAATTTGTTTCCCTTTGTCGCCTCCTACGACACCCACGGGATGATACGGGGTAGTAGTTAATCTTAAACCGCCACTACACGGTTAATAAAAATAAAATAAATTTGCAACAAGCAAAGCAAACAAATAAAGAACAAATATGAGAAAAGTATTAGTGAGAGTATTAAAGCAATTGAAGTGACACGCTCGGTTCTATGAACAATAAATATCTTATATAATTCAACGCTTGCAATAATTTAAGATTGGCTACGTTATACACTTCATAATCTTATTTCATTAAAGTCCATTCGTCCGTTCTCAGCGCATGGCTTACGATTAGCTACGGGGCTTGTTGGCAATCTTAGCTTTTCACTTGGCATAGTGCTAGCTGACCCACGTGGTTTCGCTTATGAGAAATGATTGTTCCAAGCAAAGCTATTTTTAAATTTATGTTGCATAAAACTACTTTTACGGATTTTATCGCGTTTTATTCTACTTATTTTTCATTCTCGGTATTTCGTGTGCTTTGTAGCATTCATGGTCACGAGGGACTGAGGTGATTGGCAAACCGATGTCAAAGTTAACCCTGAGTACCTTTTTAATAATGAACTTACTGTGTTTTAAAGTCTTACAGTGGTATGCTTGGATTTAGTTTTAATTTTATTAATTACAGGATCACAAGAACGTGGTAGTACTCAACGTACTCCTTTATTGAAATTATGTTGTTTTTATTTTAATTTTAATAGCCTAACGTATCATCCTTGGTAGAAATCAATGTTATTTCACGAGGATTTGTAGTTTATCCAATCTGATGTGCCAATTTTTTGTTGTATTCAATATTTACGAACGATAAAAATTAGCAACAAAAATACACGCTTTAATGATGCAATAAACAACTAATTAACTTGTATGTATTTTTAAAAACATCGCGCTCATTTATTTTTAACTGCACCGTTTAGTCAGCGTATTCCAATAAAGTACCAGCGATTAATTTTCACCGACTCGTTTTTACCACTTTTTATTAACTCGCGTTCGTGTAAGTTAGACATATGTCAATCATGGATGATTCGTTAATTTGATCTGGTACACCTAAAAGTATTGATGGTTCATTCATCTGTTTTTGAAAGTTCCGGTACAACCAATCACAAACAATTGAAGGAACCTTTTAACTCGTGATTGGTGTGAATTGTGAATGAGTCGAAAACCGACTGAATTCCGAATGATCGGAATGAATTGTATCTAGTGTGCACGACGAAATGATCCATTTGAATGATCGATCCGAATGTACCGGTACGCGTGACCTGTACCATACCGTACCTGTAATATACCGGAATGATTCGGTTACGAGAAATGAATGATTGACACATGTGTGTGTATGTCTGTTCGGGTCGGATTTAGTAAATGATTTTAAACTAACTTCCGGATGAAAAAATTGAAATTTTGAAGTTTGCTCAGTATCGGATAATAATAATGTAAGAATTATTATTTTTACCTGATTAATTATTCATTTTACAAATATATATTTCGATTTACTTTACACAAAACGCTAATAATAACAATAGAAAGCATAAACAGACAGTTATAAACATCACTTTAGAAATTTAAAGATCTTAACTTCTTTTTTGCATTTACATAATAGAATAAGCAAGTACGCAAATTCGTATACAATGCTAGGAGATATGCCCCGTCACCGCTACGAATATCGCTATATTGTATATTTTTATAACATAATAAATTCTACAAATAAATTTATGTGAATAAAAACTTAAAATATAATCAAAATTATGTGCTTAATTCATTTTCGTAAGCAACTTATAATAACTGCTTGTTTACTTGTAGAGACAACCCTCATAACACATTAATTAAAATAATAAGTGTGAATTGAAATCTGGATTCTAATTACTGCTTTACGGGGTAGAGCCACGCTGCAGCTATATGTAGTTGTGGTTTAACCGGGGAAGGACCACACTATCACAGAATATCAGCGTAAAATAGCAACTTACTGTTGCTGTGTTTCGTATGGTGAGTGTAGAAAGCCGGAGACCCTTTTTTACCGGAAACGAGGTATTCCTTCTTAGTCCTCAGGGGTGGCAACGCATTTGCATTTTTATTCTTAACTGTTGATAAATGTAGTTGTATATGGGCCACAGCATCCATTTACCATCGAGTGGACTGTGGGCTCGTTTGTCATTCTTATTCTATTTTTTCTAAACTGGCTTTTTGCGGGATCTTCACCGCCGGCGAATTACCTCTCCTGTATATTTAAAAAAAATGTTAAAGGATTTTCATGCGATTAATTTGGAAAAAATTAAATTAGAGTTGCTGAATCTTCACCGCGGTTACCTCTCCTTATAAAAAAAAATGGTTTAAAGTGGATTTTCATGCGTAAAATGGTGCAATTTTGGGAAATAAATTAAATTATAGGAGTTGCTTCAAATAAAGTTTATTAGTCAAGGAATATATAGAATAGAAGATAAAAAACGTGTAAAAAAACCCTCTAGTAAGAATCAAAGTACAAACATTGCGTTGGCACCTCTGGACTCAGATGGAATACTTTTTATTATTAATAAGGTTATCTAGTTGTCATCAGTAATCATACGAAACTCTGCAGGTATGCTTTTATAACGAAGGCCAACCCCGGTCAAGCCGATTCATTAGTCCCGTCCACCTATATTTTCGAGATGTTTGTGCTGTTAGGCTATGCGGCTTTTACAACTCCAATTGAAAAGGGAAAGACAATGAAGATGAGGATGATCATGATGATGGTTTATCATTTAGTATTGTTACCAATCATAATGTCCCCAGTCCTGTCCACCGTGACCATACGAAGTATTTATGTATATTGCACGTGTTCATTATAGTAGGTTCCCAAAGTGAGCCCTGGTGCTCCACAGAGAGTAAAGAGGGGCACCGTGAGGCGCTCCTGTTTATAGTTCTCTAGCGTCAAATAAAAAATTTTCGCGGGTACAAATAAACCGCATTTTCAGCTGTAGCTGTAAATAAAAGCAAATGTCGCTGAAAAATCACTGTGGAGACAGACATGATAGTAGCGGTGTTAACTCAAGCCTTATCCCACACTTTGAAAATATGTGGGGAGATCACCAAGCTCACATGTCATATTCACCAAGTTACCATTGTTTTTTATTTCCTATTTATTGGGATATATTTTATTTATTTATTTATTTACGCTTTTATGCACAAAGTAGCACATATGGCGGACTTAATGCCATAGGTCATTCTCTCCCAGTTAACCATTAGGCTAAACAGAGAAAGACATTTTGGAGGCGGTGCAGCAATAATCAAATAGAGAGGATAAAAAATATATATATAATAAACAATACATACACATATACACACATACATATATATATATATATATATATATATATATATATATATATATATATATATATAATACACTATATATATACATACATACATACACAATAGGTATATATACATAATATACATACACATTGGGATACCTTGTTTTATGGCATCATATGAGAGGCGTTCAAAAAAGTGAGAATGTGTTTTAACCTCTTTGTAATTTATAAAAGTAAATACTGTTAAAATAAAGTGATTATAAAATAAAGAGAAACATACGCGCTGTTATCTTAAGTTGCACAGACAGAGAAATTTTCACTGCGCAACAAGTCAACCACGATTTACGGGATACATTAGAAGTACTCCACCGTATTCAATAGCTGCACGTTGGTAAGCCAAGCTCATGACTCTCATCGTGTCACGGTAAGTTTTAATGCTGACTAAACAAAGGTTTCGACTGGCAGTGTGCATAACATTTTACATAAACGCTTGGGGATGAAAAAATCCACATGTTGGATACCCAGAATGCTCGCGCAGAAATAAGCCAGATTAATTATATTTCGAGACTTTGTGGAACTGTTGCAACAAGATGTTTATCCTTATCGTCGCAATTTATAATAATGGACGAAACATGGCTTTACCATCCCCAACTCCTAAGATATTCAAGGCGAGTTCTTCCGCCGGTAAGATCATAGGCTCTCTTTTCTGGAATAGCCAAGACATAGAAATTATTGAATATTTTGATCATGGAACTACAGTTACGGGTACTTTGTAAGTAAAATTAATAAAAAAAATTCGCGATGATATCCGCTAGAAACGACCAGGCATGCTTGCAAAGACTGTTGTATTTGACCAGAAGCTGGCTCACTAGTCGTTTTGAAATACTTGACAACTCCGTGGCGCAGTGGCATAGCAATTAGTGGCTGCGCTGGGGGTCGCGGGTTCAAATCCCGCACGGAACAATTATTTGTATGGGCTACAACTAATTGTTCCTGGTCTGGATGTTTGTCCTTGTGCAATTTATGTTTGTAAACTGCCCCCACGATACAGGAGAAAATCCTAGTGTAGGGGTAACGTTTTTTTTTTTTAAAAAAAAACTGGAACATTCAGTTATTTATATGTATTTGCAAGATTGAATATTTTTTGAATTGCAGATACTCCATCTGAGAGGACAGATACTTGAAGATAATGAAGCAGTATAAGAATTTTCAGATGCTCACAATTGAAAAGAATTCTTTAAGCTTAGTAAAGACATTCTAAGTGTTAGTATTACACTAAAAGTTAACTAATGTCCTGCACTCCGGACCGAATTTCGATCACGGCATCCAGCCTCAACGGAGACTAGCCATCGGCGCAGGACAGGATTATAGTGCCTAAGTGTATGCGCAAGCACAGGTGCACACTCTATTACCTCACTCTCATAATCCGATGGGACGGTAAATCGACACGACCGGAGAGAGATCAGGCGCAGGACCAACGGCTTTACATGCTTTCCGAGGCACGGGGTGAAACACCGTCAACTTCCTTACTCCGGGCTGATTCTGAGAATTTCTTTGACGGTAAAACTCAATAATTGATTTTTTTGGGATTCGAACCCAGGACCTCATGATCAGGAGCACACACACAAAGTTGACTACGTCGTACATTTAATAAGAGTTACCTGGTTTACATTACATTAATTCATTACAGCCAGTCGAAAGTCCACTGCTGCTGTCCAATTCCCGTTTCATTTCCCTCTGCCGCGTCTTACGACACCCACGGGATGATATAGGGTAGTGGATATTTATATGCTGCCACTACACGGCGGCTTATTCTCACTCTCACTTTCTTATTCTCACTCTCATTCACAAGCCGATAACGTTACAACCTATCAAAAGTCTTCTGCTAAAAGAGACCACCCTCATACTAAACCTAAAATATTAAAAAAACAATGAAAGTCCCTTTATATTCTTTTTTTCTAAGGGAATGCAACAAAGATTTAAACATTGCTACAAGCGGCAATTGCCGTATGCCACGGAAATTCTTTAATTTTTTGTATAGTGCTTTTATTAGTATTATAGTAGGGAATCCCAAGAGGGGATTTTTTGGATTTATTCAAGCGCGTCAGATTAAGGAAGGTAGATTAATTACGAGCAAGAGTGCATTTAGAAAATCTGACGATTTGAGCGTAACGTAGGGGAGTGGGAGGGTTGCAAAAAAAAAAACGTTGCCTTGACATTCTCGTGCGTGGTTGAATTTCTTTTTCATTTTTAAGGAAATAATGCAAAAATAACAAAAAAAACATAATCTGCCGATTTCCAAAAGCAGAAATACTAAAAATCGTCTATGAAGATGAGAGCGTGCAGCTGCCCACTGCCCGCCTACTCCGCGCCTATTTCCTTATTTCTGACACTCTCGTCACGGTAATTTCATCTATACTCTCGTGCCATCCCCACCCATTCACGGTCACGATTTACGGTTATTGAAAAAACAAGTTCACAAAAAAATTATTTCTAGCAGTCGCATAAATATCCCTCAAAATAACCGTCAGATTTTAAGCTACCATAAATAGGACCTCAAGCTGAACTCTCTGTTTATACAGATTATTATTAATCTGACACGCTCAAATAATTCAATAGGGTGATTTTTTTCGCAATTTCAAAAATTCGCTAAGAGCTTGCGTCACTTCCGAATCGTCAGTCTTGTGAATGGGAGTATTTTCAGGGTTTACTTATCATCCCCTTTGGATAGCTACACTACGCGCAGGAATAAATTTTTGAACATCTGTAATTAGTTTGTAGTAGTTTTTACATTTTTGAAAATCTATAGACGCTTCGACGTGATGGGGCACTGGAAGGGGAAACATTATATAACTTTTTTTCTTCCTATCAACTAATCTACAAAATCTAATAGGTCCCCACTTAGCATCATGGGCTCCCCTACTATTATCATAGTTAAATATTTATTAATTGGATTACAAGTCGACGCAAAGGAAAACCATTACCTATAGCCTATAGCAGAAACTACGGCAGTCTGCAAAATTTTAGCAGAATTGTTCTACGCGCTATGTTTGTAATTATAGGCATTGCGAATTTCCAAAACTTAGCAGATGAAATAAAAAATTGCTAGGATAAAAATATGGTCTTGCTAAAAATAAGAAGATGAATAACGTGTTATTATTGATTATTGCGGCAGCTGGAGGTCCACCTAATTACAAACACGGCAATTTCACCCAATGAATACGCCACGCCATGTTATTTATGGCGACACTGATATAAAATATTACCCGCTCATAAAACACAACAAAATATTTATTTTTAATTTACAAGCTCATCACATGGGCGAGATACAAAACAATAGAACTGTTCTTTTTAAAATGAGAACTAAAATACCTACGGAGTTTTTGAACAATACACCAAACAAAGATGTTTTATAGGTAAAAACATCTTTGACACCAAAATATTCCGCAGAAGTGTATGCAAATTATAAACTGAAGTGTGAGTACTTCTTATCAAAGCATAAAGAGATGTATAAATGTGGATGGTTTTTTGAAATGTTTGGTTGTTCTGGTGATAAACATAGCGCGAGCGCGAGTGTGCGAGGCGGACGTGTTGCTGATTGTTCTTAAAAAATAAATTGTAAAAGTCGAACTATTTTCAACCTTTACCTCATAACATAAAACTTGTAATTTACATTACGCGTGTGCATTGTGTTACTACTTTTTACTCTGTGCGCGACCAGTTGACGACCGGCGGTAACCGCTCCTCACCCCCTCAGGTAAACGGTACGGGCTCCAATTTCTCGACTCGGTCTGACATCTCAGTGCGTGCGTCATAGAAACCAAAGTGTTTGTTACGTTGAAGTAAACATGAATGTACTTCGATCACCTACTGGAAGCGACACAGAACTTTGAGCGTAGTGGTTCCCAACCTAATCTATCAAACATGCCCAGTGCGTCAATCTCCGAACCCTCAACGATTACTTTTCGTAATAAACGCAAGCATTCCGACGGCGAATATGATCAGGTCCAATGTCAACTCTCTGATATTCAGAAAAAAATGACCGAAATGATGACACTCTTAATTTCATCAATTAATGCGCAGAAAGAGAGTGCTAATGAAATTAGGAATGACATCGCAATGATAAGATGTGAAATTCAAGACATTAGAGATGCTATGCGATCAACTGAGCAACGGATAACAAACCTAGCCACAAATCAAAGTAGCATTCAAGACGAAATACAAAGTCTTAAAAACTTTGCAGAGAACGCTGGGGATAAATTTGTGTCACTGGAGTCTATTAGAACTTAAAAAATCTACCAAGCGATACATCTATAAAACCCTCCTATGAAGAAATACTGTCTGAATTAAACGACCAAAGTATGAGAAAGAAGAACATACTTATTGCTGGTATTCCCGAACCTCAGTCAACGGACGCCAAGGAACGTATTGATATAGACAAAAGTAAAATAGTTGATGCTCTCAAAAACTTACTCAAAGACTGCCCTGAACCAAAAAAAATGTACGCATTGGAAGATACAAGCCAGGAACGAATCATCCAATAAAAGTTACATTTGAGTCGGAAGAAATTGTAAAGCTTATTTTGCGCAACAAAGGAAACATAAAAGATAGTAAAATTAAATTTTATGCTGATCAAACACCATTCCAGCAAAATCAACTTAAACTTCTGAAAGAATAACTGAAACGTAGAACTGAAGAGGGAGAAGAAAATATACGTGTTAAGTATATTAAAAATGTACCGAAAATTATTAAAACATTACCAAAAAAGTTCGATGCATGAGTGACAAAGCAAACGAACATAATACTACTTACCAAATAACAAACAATTATATTAACCTTATAACCAATAAACAATCTTTAAAATTCTTATACGCAAATACTAGAAGTATCGTAAAGCCTGGAAAATTCGATGAATTGAGGTGTGTTGTTGAATCTTTCAAATCTACGATACATGTGCTTATTCTTACTGAAACATGGATTAAGTCTAATGATGAAGCCAAGAGATTTCATTTACCCGGGTATACTCACTACTATCAGCACAGACAAAATGTTATTGGCGGTGGAGTATCAATTTTTGTCCACAACATTCTTAAACATTGTTATGTTGATGAACTCGAAAAAGATGAAAACCAGTTCTTGTGGATACACATAGATAAATTCTCACTAGATATTGGCGCAGTATACAAGCCTGGTAGAACAAACGTTACAATATTTCTAGAAACTCTTTCATTACAACTACATCATAAAAAAGAGCCGTAGTATTTGGTGACTTTAATCTGGACCTGCTTAACTTGGACAGCTCAGTTGAAGAATAATAAAATACACTCCTAGATTGCGGCTACTCAATAATTAATAGAATATGTCCTCAGTATTGTACGCGTGAAACATCAAAAAGTAAAACTATTCTTGATCATATATCTACAGACTTAAAGGAAAACAAATTCCATCTGGCAATTGTTGAATCGTCTATGTCAGACCATAAGCAGATCTTTTTTGAAATAAAGGAATACAAACCAGAACTTAAAGAAAGAATAGAATATGAAGCATTAGATTACAAAAAACTGTACGAAACGCTAGAAAAATCAAACGTAGAATGTACCGAAAATAAAGAATACACAAGATTTGAAGAAAAAGTTATGAAAAGTATAGAGAATTGTAAGGTAAAGAAAGTCAAAATTAAAAATCCACCGAAACAGGAATGGATTAATAAGGGAATAATTAAGGATATTACTTATAAAAACATACTCTGGCAACAATACAAACGCCATCCAGATAATAAACTCGCCAAGGACAACTTTCTAAAACAAAGGAACCTAGTAGCTAATAAAATTCAAAGAATGAAACAAGAGTACTACTACAAGAAATTTACAGATTATAAATGCAATCCAGCCAAGATGTGGAAATTAATAAATAACCTCAGCAATAACAAATTTAGAGAAATATCGATACCACCCAAATTACTAATAGAAGGAACTTCGGTAACCGATACAAAAGAGATCTGCGAATGTTTCAACCACTTCTTTTCATTTATTGGAGCAGAACTAGCACAAAAAAATTCCCCTTCAGTACCATGATAACAGAATCGTTACAAATGTAAAAGTTAACAACAACGATAAAAGACTAACGGCAATGGCACCGGCTTCAGTTGAGGAGGTAATTAAAATAATAGACAAATTAGATCCAAATACTAGCTCGGGCATTGATAACGTCAATACTAAGTCCATAAAATGCGTAAAAAACCTTATAGCTCCAGAACTAACTCGATGCTTAAATAGTTGTCTAGAACAAGGTACATTTCCCAGTAGTCTCAAAATCGCCAAAGTTACACCTATTCACAAATCTGGCAGCAAAACCGACCCCGGCAACTACCGGCCTATATCGGTTCTTCCCGTTGTCTCTAAAATTTTCGAGAAAATTATTTACAACCGACTTGAGACTTATTTAAATTCTATAAATTTTCTTTATCACAAACAATATGGTTTCAGACCCAAATCTAGCACACTATCAGCGACTGTAGACCTTGTTACCAAAATAAAAAACAATATACATGAAAAAAAATGTTGCTTTTGGCGTCTTCATTGATCTAAAAAAGGCGTTCGATACAGTCTCACATAAAATACTTTTGGATAAGTTACAAGATATAGGTATAACAGCAAAGCCTCTTGAACTTCTCAATTCATACCTCTCCGACCGTTATCAGATACTTAAACTCGCAGAACACAAAAGCAGCCTAAAACAAATAACGTACGGTGTCCCTCAAGGCTCCATTTTAGGACCATTGCTTTTCCTTATTTACATAAATAACGTAAGCACATTAGAACTAAAAGGAGACCTATCACTATATGCGGACGATACCAGCTTATTTTACTTCGGTAACAATATTGAATCAATTAATAAAGACGCGCAGAATGATCTAAACATACTTAGTAAGTGGTTTTGCTCAAATCTACTTACAATAAACGTAGCCAAAACAAACTATATGATTTTTGCAGCAAAGAATAAAAAAATACCCGATCTCACACCTCTAAAAATTAATGACATAGTAATCAATAAAGTAACAAGCGAGAAGTATTTGGGCCTTACTTTAGATAACCAACTGACTTGGAAAGAACACTTGAAAAAATAAAACAAAAACTGATATCCCTATCCGGAGCACTACGCGGAATAGTTCGCTGCCTTCCAAAAAAAGTCCGTTACACTATCTATAACTCCCTAGCTAAGCCACACATCGATTATCTGGTAGAAATCTGGGGATCGGCTGCCAAAACTAATCTCAATTCTGTTCAAATCGCGCAAAACAAGTTGATCAAAATTCTTTTCGGTTATGATTTCCTGACATCTACAACCAAAATATACAAAGATACTGAAATACTTAATATAGAACAATCATACAAATACTTTTCCTGCGTACTAATACGAAAAATTTTAAATAAAAACATACATACTAACTTAACCTTTACAAAAAAGAAAAATGTGCAAACTAAAATGTTAAGTAGTGCTAATAACTTAATTCTGCGACGGCCAAGAACCAACTACGGAAAAAAGAACATCACTTATGAAAGCGCACAACTATACAATAAATTGTCTGTAGATATTAAGGAAGCTAAAAGTATGCTAACATTTAAAAGACTGTTAAAAAATAGCCTACAAAATCACAAACTATAATAACACCCTAACTACTTCTAAAAAAAACTATCAAACAAATAAATATATAATATACGAATAAATATTAAAAACCATCACCACGGTTACTAAATATCATTAAACATTCATATTAATAATTAATATAATATAACAATATTTCAATAATTCTCGTTATGATGGCTAGTCAATTCCAGCAAAGAATCTTTAAATCCACGTATCTGTGTTCGCTTCCACCGTTTGTTTTTGTTTGCACGGGCGATCTTCGATCCTGTTATGATGGTAAAATTTCTACCCGCACTATTAATATATAATTTTGTAACATAAAATATTTGTGTACTTTGCCTGGCACGCTCGGTGACCACTTACTACCTAACACTAATTATGTATTTTGTTTTTAATGTATTTCTCATTTAAGTGAATTTTTGTAAATTCTTATGAGAATAAATGTCTTTGATCCTAATAAAACCTAATGTTTTGTATAACTTAGAAATAATGTGATTATAATGATTTCTGAAAGTAAGTTTTTCATCAAAGTAAACACCTAAGTCTTTTGCAACAGAATTTCGCTTATTTGACCTTCGTGTATATAATCGTGATTTATTTTTTTATGTTAGTTGGTAAATGAAATAACAAAACATTTTTTATATGTAAGTACATACAGTTTTGTTTGCTCCAGTCAGCAATTGTGTTAGCATCATTTTGCAAATCTATAGAATCATTAAGGTCATTAATTTTCTTGAACACTTTGAGGTTATCTGCGTATAATAGACAAGGACAAGTTAGTTTAGGGATTAGGTCGTTTATAAAAAATAATAAAAAATAGAGGGCCCAAATGAGATCCTAGTGAAACAAATGATTTAATGGTGACGGTAGTCGATTTATGGGGTATAAATCGACATCGAAATTTACAGTAACTAATTGGCTACGGTTTTCTAAATAAGACTGTATCTATCGGAATAAATTACCATGGATGCCGTACCATTTGAGTTTCTGAGAAAGCAATGCATGATTCACTTTGCTCAAAGAATGCTGGTTGTACATGATAATAAATTCCATCATAAATTACAGATTGAAAAACTTTCGCGATACAAGAAAGAATACTGATCGGTCTATAGTTTTCACATAACGAATAATCACCTGATTTGTGTATTGGAGCAACATGTACAAGTTTCCACGCCGATGAAAATGGCCCTGCTCTTAAATACTTGTTAAAGAAAATTATCTAGGGTAGACTTAGTTCATAGCACATTTTTTGAGGAATGTAGGTGATATTTGGTTTGGTTCTGCCCCTTTATTAAGATCAAGTTGCTTTAATTTAAGAGTTACATCAGTTTCTGATACAGTAAATTCCGATAGCACATTTTCACACATTTGGAGTGATGGTAATACTGATTGCGTGGAAGCTTCGAATACTAAAGTAATGCGATAGTAAATCGCAAATTCCAGTTACGTCTGAAGCTCTGGCAAGCGTCATTGTGCTTAGGATACCTTTTTTAGCTTTTCTGTTATTAACAAAACTCCAAAAAGCTTTGGTATTTCTTTTGATAGCGTCCTCAGTTACGTTAATAAAGGCAGAATAACATTCCTCCAATAGAGACTTAGATCTAGCACGCAGCATTAAAAATGTATCGTAATCTCGGGGATTACCATACATTTTATACTTTTTATGGAATTTTTTCTTTTTCGCAAGGCACTTTTTAGCGCTTTTGAGAACCATATTGGGTGAGGGGAGGCTTCTTTTTTAAAGGAACATGTTTAACAATGATTTTGCTAATTACTGAGTAAAATGAATCTACCGCCAAGTCAACTACGTCACCTGAAAGGAGAATCCCCCAATCAAACACCCTTGATTTCTCTACGTATAGCATCGTAGTTACCTTTATCAAAATTAAAACGGTTGTTATAGTTAGGTTTGATATACTTTGGCTTAGACAGTCTGTTAACCGATATTTCAAGTGGAGGGTGATATTGATTGATACGGGATAATGGACTAGATTCAGAAATTAAAATACTAGTAGAGGAGGACAAAACAAAATCTAAAGTGCGATCTAATTCATTCCGGACATGATTCATCTGGTATAAATTGCATTGAGATGTAGTTACATAATAATATAGCCTTGGAGTCTGTGGGAGAGGTTGGAGCAAAGTAAGGACTATTATCATTTAGATTAACAGACTATGATAAATTTGGCACATTAAAATCTCCCAGTACTATATTAGTGTCATTTGAGGATATTGTACTTAAATTTTTATGTAAGTTCTCGTAAAAGTACTTTAGTTTATTAGAGGGTAAATCAGGAGGAAGGTAACAGAGACATATGCTAATGACAGACTTTATTGGACTATCGAGCAAAACTGATATCCACAATTCTTCAATGTCACTCTCCCATTCCTTACGGCGAATTACCTTAAACTCCTTTTTAATGGCTATCAGTATACCGCCACCTACAGATTTGTCAACACAAGTAGACTCTCGGTCTCTCCGGTATACAATGTAACGACAATCGAGCAGTATGATTTAGGTTTGTTTCAGTTAAAAAAATACAATCGTAATTGCAATTTAGTATGTTTGAATATAACTCTGTTGTCTTTGATCTAATACGATTAACGTTTTGGTAGTATAATTTCATGTAGGAACATTGTAAAGAATCCAAGTAAATGCATCAGTCAATTAAGCTATTACAAATTTATCATTACGTAATCTAAAACAAACTTACTTTACTTTGAATTTCTCAAAGTTACTAAAGTCTCTAATCAATAATGCTGATTCGGTATCATTTTTCCGCATGTACACACGTTCATATTTAACCCAAACATATTTGTATGAGTTATCTTTCGCAAACTTCCTTGCTTCAGCATAAAGTTTTTTGGTAGTAGAAGAGAGATGTTTAGTTACATATATAGCACAAGATTCTCCTTCAATCCCAAGGCAGCTAGAGTGATTGGGGCGGTTAGTCTTGTTGTAACATTTTACTGCCGATAATAAAATATCCCTCTGCTGCTCAGTTTGTAGTGTAAGGAGAATATTTCGTGATCTGTCGGACTTTGGATTAATTTTAGCAATTCTACATACAGCACAGATGCAGTTCGTATCCAGACTTACATTCACGGTGTCATAAAGTTTTTGTATAAGATGTAGTAAATTTTCATGAAGTTTTTCCGGAACCATTTGGATTTCAACGTTATGGCTTTGTGAGATTTTTTCGACGCTCATTAAAAGACGATCTAATGACTCAATATTTGACTTAAGCGCAGATCGCTCAAGTTATAGGGTTTTAATTTTATTATTAGCCAGCTCAAGTTCCTTTAGAAGGTCATCCTGCCCTTTCTAAAGAAAATCAGTGGCTACTGTGAAATCCAATTCTAACTTATTGATGGTATAGTTAATTTCTTTCATCACCATTGTATGTATTTCTTGCACTACATCTTTCTTGAAAGTACTAAGTTTACGATGGAGAAGAGCTTCGATTTGGTCTATGGTAACGGAGTCCGAGTTTTTTTGTCGCAACGCGTGTTGAGTTACACTGTTACTAGATTTTTTCAAGCGTGATGATCTTGCAGCGTTTCATCACACATTATATCTTTGAATTTAAATTACATCTTTGAATAACTTGACCTTGATTGTAAGAATTATAGAAAATATTTCCATTTCTCAGGAAATATAACTAAATAAATAAATACAAAATAAATAAAAATGTAGATAAGTTAATCGACAGAATCGGGCGTTACTTTGCATTATATTAAAGTTGGTAAGAATTACTTTGCCCATATCCGCTCAATGAAATAAAATGAGGTGTCTTACCTAGTTTGAGAGCACCTCCCGCCCTCCCTCAATTGCGTGCACTATCCCCGTCACCACTAATCCCACCAGGACCAGTCCTAGCACCGCTACTCCCAACACCACTACACTAGTGTAGTAGTGGTGCTTTATTTCATCATTATTTCATTCAGCGGATTTGGGCGAAGTAATTCTTACAAACTTGAATACCTATGTCATTGAGTTACATGTACTTCGTACTCATTGAGTTACATGCATGTACTTCGTACTACACATCGATGAGCTATGTGGGATAACTTTCTCGTATTTCGCCTTTATTTTTGTTTGTTGTACTTTCGCAATGTTGTAGAATTTAGATAATTCTTTTTTCTACTAATGAGTGCATAGCTAGAAATTTTTAATCAAGACGTTAGACATTTATTAATAAATATTTGATGCACACAATCGCCCCGAGTAGACCCTTACCTTTATTTTTCTTTGTTGTACTTTCGCAATGTTGTAGAATTTAGATAATTCTTTTTTCTACTAATGAGTGCATAGCTAGAAATTTTTAATCAAGACGTTAGACATTTATTAATAAATATTTGATGCACACAATCGCCCCGAGTGACGTATTTGAACCCTTACTAGGTCTGCCATCCGTCCGGGTTTTCCCGGATTTTTCCTAGTTTTGAGGACGTCCAGGGGTTGTTGTATAACGTACAATTTTTTTAGTGTTTGATATCTGTCCGGCATCGGCAATTGATGTAAAGTCAACCCTACGCCTATAGCCGGCGCACTTCGAACAATCTGCTGGATTATTTTATTAGATAGGTTGATCTTATAAACACTAGGGCGAACCGTGCTTCAAAGAATATTAAAGTTACAGCCTATATTCGTCCCACAGCTGGGCACAGGTGTCCCCCCATTTATGAAGGTTTTAGGGAAAGGAAGTTTCCGCTGCGCTACCTCAATGGGTGTTGGCGAATCGAAATATTTTATTCCTATTTCTCACACATGCAGATTTTCTCACGATGATTTCGAACACGTGGTAAATCAGCACTTAAAATTGCAATTAACAATTTCATTGGTGCCGGCGGGGATTAAACCCGGGTGTGCTCGCGTAGGTACCGTGAAATGGTGAAAAAAACAATCTGAGCTACCACGGCTCATTAACTTTCATATTAAGTATAGATCAATTGCCTAAACGAGATGCACGACGACGGTCATATAATTCCATATTAAAAATAAATTAATACAATTTATTTAACATCAAATTTGGAATCTAACATGTTTCATGTAACCATGCAATTACGAGTACCTACTCAGTAAGTACCTATTATCTATCATACCAAGCACACAATCATAGAATAGAACGAATGGCACGTGCCACATTATTGCTACGATCTCCCAGAATGTAAAAAGAGTGTGCTAATGCAATTTATACATACACACGAGAATAAATAATACGAGCATAGAAACCGCGTCGCACCAGTCAAACGAGTTTATAGTCGCGTATCCCCGTCTTCCGCCACCCGCGTCCCGAACAGCTGACTGCTCCGAGCTCCGACAACAAAGAATATCAATCCGACCCACACAAACAAGGAACGCAGCGCAGTATTTTATATGCGATGTTGATCAACATACGTAGTGCCTATTTCTTTATTGATTAGTTGTTGTTTAAATTTAGATTACAGAATAAATACAATGTTTTAGCTCTAATTGGGTAGGAATATAATATACAGTAAATTATGAAGTGATGTAAAAGGTGATTGGTATGAACCTAACAAAGGGCATACTTGCCTTTTTGTTCATCCAATACACGCGCGCTCTCGAAATGTAGCACTATAGAAAACGATAGTCTTTATAATAAAAAGCGTCTACAAATCCTATTTGGAGAAATCACGGATCCATTGCAATAATGTCAATCTCACTTGCGACGTATATTCACTTTTCGGTTGCTATGGTACTGAAAAATTCCACAATAAAAGTTTTTACAATAATTAACTATTTAAAACTACAAAATATAGTCTTTATTTACAATGTTACAGATTTTAATGTATTATTTACATCACTTTACAGCGGCCTGCGAACGTAATAATCGTTGCACTGCCTGCGCAATTTATTTGCGCTGCTGCGTCAAAAACAATCGGCCAGAGAACGGCCCAACTCGCAGTTCGGTCGGTCTGAATATCGTTCGTCACGTCTCGTTGTATAGCTACCGGTTTTTTGTCTCATTCTCTAGCCTAGTACGAATCTATTTTTTCTCGCTCTAGCATTTATGACGTTTAAATAATAAGTGTTGCCGGCGTATATATACGGTAACTACTATTAAAGACAATTTAATATTTAATCTAATAGAAGTATTTATATATAATATTTAATTTTAGACATTAGACTAAGAGTGACAAAGACACACGGCCCGCCTGTTGGTAAATGGATGCTAAGCTGAGGCACAGAATACATAAAAGTACAGTGTGTCTTCAGTTAAGAATCAAAATGCAGATGCGTTGTCAACCCCTGAGGAATAAGATTGAATGTATCGGTTACAATAAAAAGGGCTAGGGTTGTCACTGAATAATAGGGGAGAAATTGTGTGATAAAATTGTGGTTTGCAAGATGTTACCAGGATTAAATTAGAAATGCTTCGGTGGTTTGTGGACTCACCGAAGTGAGTGGAAGAATCAGAAAGAGACACCCTAGACGGAAGCTTAGTTAACAAATTGGCACATATTGAAAATTAGCCAAATTAAGAGTACCCTTAACCATTTATTTTGCGTCTTAACCACATGAGTAGATGAACGGGACCAAGACAAAGCTTCTTAAGAACGTGCAGAGTTGTTACCTATTTTGGTAGGGTTGTCACAATAGGTGAAGACAAATTAAACAAAACATTTGTTAAATAGTTTTATTATTCAGTGTGATAGAATACTTTACAAATTACTTACACTAATAATTTTCTTTCTATAATTTTTGTTTTTTAATAATTTATTGTTTCTTTTAATGGCGTGAAAAATTCTGAATCTAACATAAAGCTTACTATAGGTGTTGAGGAACTCCCTCGTAGGGAGACTATCATGTCTGCTACAGTTTTTGACGAAGATCATGTTTAGCAAACAAAATTAAATTTAATTACAAAGTTTCGATTCCCTGCTACTACTAACCGTTAAAGAGTTCCCTCGTAAGACAATGCCGGCTGCAGCAGCAGTTCAAGACAAAAATCGTGTTCAACTATCAAAATTGAACTAATACAAAATTTCGTGACCATGCTATTACCCGTTGAAGAGTTCTATAGTGAGGAGACAATCCTAGCTGCAGCACCACGTTATATCGTGTTACGGTATACAAAACTTCAACTCAATCGACATCGGGAAGTGGTTCAAATTTTACTTGCAATATGTGAACTTAATACATACCTACTAAATACCAACCGGGTGGGTTGGTATTTAGTAGGTACTGGCATACTCACAAACATTTAGTAAAAGCTTGTAATACTACCAATAAAAAAGTAAAAACACACCGTGTAGCACCCTCTTCTTAACAAAAAAAGGATCATTCAATAAAATAAAGGTACTTACTTGAAAAAGTAATAATCAAATATTTACTTACCTATTACTACCATTATACCATTGTACTACCATACAATACCATATTATACATATACATACAATACCATTGTACTCCGTGGGATAGTTAAAGTCTGGTTTAATGTTTTCTAGTATTATTCATACACACAGTACAATATACCACCATTATTAACATCACGTTTTTACATTAGAATATTCAAACTTGCAAATAACAAAACAAACATTTCAGGAGAGCCAATCAGCGCGTGCGAACGATACACACGCCCGCCCCGCGACCCGCTTACTACATCATGATACCTTATTTTAGACTTATGCGCAGTAACGGTCACCGCTAGACTTTCGTGCCGCTACTTATAGCACTCTATCATTCTCACGAGTCATTTAAACAAATTAAGTAAAAAGGATCTGGAATTTTGAAAGACCTAAAAAAGTGCCGATTCTTTTCTTTTTCACGAGTCCATAAATCTCCACAGTTGCATATAGGTCTTTTGCCTTGTAAGGAGGAAACTAACCATCTTTTTGAATTGAAATACTTCAAAAGCTGGACTTATTTATGTGAAAATATTAGACGCAGTTAACACTTCATCACTATGGAGCTTCTTGATCTTTTGAATCATTGTGATTTTATAGTATGTGATTTAAAACACCCATGTGTACGTCACCAGACCTAAAAGTTTGATATCCTTTTTCTTTCACTACCGTGGATGGGATAAAACCGAATTTTGTAAGTAATTTTACATAAAACTAAACATATTCAACACAAAGAGGTGTTTAATATTACTAAAATAATATATTATCAAACAAATTGATAAGTGTTTGTAATTGGTCTGTAATATACAAAACTTTGTGGAGTATTTGACTTTTTATAAAGTAGGGGAGAGATATTATATTCATGCGAGTATAATATCCTTACCATAATAAATTATTTCTTAAGTTTGCTGAGCAGCAACAGGAAAGAAGTTTAAACATTTGTCCTTATAGCATGGAACGAATTCAGGTATGTATTACGAAATAAAACTTGATGCAGAAGTAGAAATCAAGCAAGCCATTCTTATGTTTATTATAATATATCACATTTTATAGAGTTCACGAATTTTATGTGTTCTTCTGCCAAAACTTGGCAGCATTTCGCGGGGTTTTTCCCTTGCCAGAGTTCTTCTTTGGCGCTGAATGTGTTTCTGTGCCGCCGCCAGAAGCTGATTCATCGTTCTCTGCTTGAGTTTTCAAAGTTTTCTTGATGTACATTATCTGAAACAATATACAATATTAGTACACAATTCTTAAAATAATCAAACTCCATATGACCCTAATTTTATATACTATAATATAAAATTGTTTCATCAGAATTAGGATGGTGCGTGGTGCGTAGATCATTAGATGCCGTGATAAAATTAGCCTCTAGAGTTAGTGCGGCAATTAAATATTGATAACAATTTAAATATAACAATATATATTTTTATAAGTTCGGTACAAAGTTAAAAGAGTCTAAGCATAATGAATAGATAAGTATAAAAGTTTAATTTTGTTCTAGGTATATATATTTTTATTGACCTCACTCTATACATTAGATAAGGTTAAAAATATATACGTACAAACAAAACAAAACGCGTAAGCGCCGAAGCAGTGAAGAACGGCCAAACCTCAACTTCGTAATAGGTAAAATTGATATAAATCTTTTTGTAATTCGTGAGTACTATATAAGATACATCGAAAAAAGTATAAACATTCCAAGGGAAATTAATCTACTCGTCGTAAAAATTAGTACCTATCTCGTACTTTTAAAAATACATTAACAATGTCGAAGACTTCTTTAGATATTTTAAACGTGGTAGGATTAAAATATGTCAGTCAATCGCGGGTCTGAGAGTACATGTCTGCGATGGCAGAGGGAGTCCATTGTTGACCTCACATGGGCAACTCCTCCTGCAATCCGAATGCTGTCGGGTTGACGACTTGCGACAGAGGTGGTTACATTGTCGGACCACCGCCACATCGTATTCGATGTCGCACTTCGCCACTTCGATCGTAATTCCAGTCGTCGAGTAGGCAGTCCTGGCCGGAAATAGCCGAAGAGGTTCAGCTTGATTCGGAAGAGGAATCGAAATGGTTTCGGGCTACATAATTACGGCCCGATATTAAGTCCAGCAACGCTTTCTGTAACACTGTAACCATATCGCCTAACGAACTCCATCTCGTTTTGCAGTCAAAAATCACACACAGTTCATGGCCAAACTTCTCTTTAAGATACTTTTGTAACATGTCATTATTTGAAGTGGCAGATTTTCTAAAAATTTTCACAACCCGTCAAACTTTTTGAATCAAGTCTTTGTAGTACAGATTAGAAACACTGGATCTTATTTTTAAATAATTCAAATATGCCGAAAAATCGGTTTTACGGTATTCGAGTAACCCGTTTTGCATTCCCTACTTGGACGGTAGTCATCGTCGCCAAAATCCGCAAATTGACTCTAGAAACAGCGCCTCATAGACCGAAGCCTTATGGTTCCACAAATTTCTTTGGAGTTGGAAACTACCCGACTCGTATGTGAGTGGGTCTGAGATCAGAGTGGTGCAGTACATGAAGTACCTAGGGCTCCACCTGGATAGCCGCTTGGGCTTCGAAGAGCACTTTGAGCGCCTATTGACCCGGATGCAGAGGGTTACGGGTGCTATGCACAAACTGCTGCCCAATCTAGGGGGACGGAGGGAGTCCGCCGCTTCTATTCTAGGGTATTACGATCCGTAGCCTTATATGGGGCGCCTGTATGGGCGAAAATTGTTATGAAAATCATTTTCCTTTACATATAATACCTAATAAACTAAAATTTAACGCAGTCATATTGAATTAGAATAAGTAATTCAATATAATATTGTGGTCTTGCAGCAAAAGGTTATGATTATAGCATATAAGAACATTCTAAGGTTTTCTTCATTCCCCCCTGGAGATCTGCAGTCAGATTTTCACAAACAAAATGCTTAAAAACCAGTTTTCCCAAAATAAACTGCATTGTATTAAGAATATTTTAGCTATGGGTATAAAGTTATACAAAATATATTTGTAGGCGCACTTATAAAATGCCGGTTGGATCTAGTGACTAGTTGAAAATTTTTTTTTTTTTATGGAAGAGGGGGCAAACGAGCATGTGGCTCACCTGATGTTAAGTGACTACCGCCGCCCATGATCAACCGCAACACCAGGGGAATTGCAGGTGCGTTGCCGGCCCTTTAGAAAGGAGTAAGCTCTTTTCTTGAAGGTCCCCAGGTCGTATCGGTCCGGAAAAATCACCGGTGGTAAATTATTCCACAGAGAGGTTGTACGCGGAAGAAAACTCCTTTTGAAACGTACAGTGGTGGACCGCCAAGCATCCAGATGGTGTGGATGGTATCGGGACGTTTGCCGTGTAGTGCGTTCACGAAATTTGGCGGCTGGGATTAATCCGAACAATTCCTCAGAGCACTCCCCGTGATAGATGCGATAAAATACGCAAAGAGATGCAACATCTCTTCGCAGCGCCAGTGAATCGAGCCGATCGGAAAGCACTCGCTCGTCGACGATTCGAGCCGCTCTGCGCTGGATGCGGTCAAGTGGAAGGAGCTGGTACTGGGGAGCCCCAGCCCAGAGATGGGAACAGTATTCCATGAGCGGCCGAACCTGCGCCTTGTAAAGTTGCAAGCGGTGTGCCGGCATGAAATACTGTCCCGCTCTGCTGAGCACGCCAAGCTTTTTAGAGGCCAATTTGGCCTTCCCTTCCAAGTGACCACGAAACTGCACGTCACTCGATATGAATTGAGGGTATATCGAGAAACTCTCCCACTCGTTTGTGCAGTATAAAGTTCAATGTAGAGGCAGAGCGCGAGAGATTCTGCTTGAGTCGTTTTACGAGTGAAGTCATTCTACGCGTGGTAAGATAGTCGTTGTTCTGTCCATTGTGGTGATTCTTCTGGCGCAGACAAGGAGGATGGTGTTGCTGAGAGGCTGTGCTGTGTTACGTTGAGATGGGTAAGTTTGCTGTTGGTTTGCATAATTTGGTGTTATCATGTAGTTGTGTCCTTCACATTGCACTGGTGTATAATTGTGATGGGGGCATACTGCGGTATGGTCAAACTGTAATTACTCTATGCTGAATGTATAGTGCGTTACGCTATCCTATTATTGATAATGATAAATTGCGCAAGCAAGAGAGCAAGTTGAACATCAGTTCTCACATTTTTATCATTTTTAATAATTAACGCTATCCTGTTATTTCCCACACAATTGGCTTATTTTGTTTGACTTTCCGACATATTTAATGATTTCTTATATTTACGCGAATTTATTTAAATAAATCTAGTTTTTACGGATTTTATAACGTATAATAACTTTTTTTATATTCCAGACGTTTCGAGTACATTACAGCACCTATAGTTCAACGTCCAGATGTCATAGTTAACCGTGGTTACCCAGATTAAATTATTAATTTTTGTTCCGATCTACAAAGTATGAACTTAAAGTATCTTGAATTCTTGCAGTTTTATGCTTGGGTTATTTATTATGGTTATTTAATTTTATTTATTATAGGATTCAAAGCTGACGGTAGCGCCCTGCCATCTTTCTATTGAAATTAGGATGTTTTTTGATTTCAATAGCATTGCGAATCATGCTTGGAAGGAATCAGTGTTCTTTTGCGAGGATTTGTGGTCTAGCAAATCTGATGTAGTGACGGGGCGATCCTGTACGTGTTCATAGACTGCAAACTATATACGCGAAAAAATCCGTAAAAACTAGTTTTATTTAAATGAAATATATTTATTTCTTCGATTTACGAAATTAAAATTTTATTTGTTAAATGTGATTTTCTTTGAAACCATTTTGTATTGAACTTCCTATGAACAGAGAACAAACTCTATTTTAAATAAATTATACTAAAAGTAAAGTTACAGCCTATATACGTCCCACTGCTGGGCACAGGCCTCCCCTCATTTCTGAGAGGGTTTTAGGGCAAGGAAGTGTCCGCCAAGCTGCCCCAATGCGTGTTGGCGAACTTCACATGTCTTCGAAATATTTTTTTCTTATTCCTCAGACATGCAGGTTTCCTCATGATGTTTTCCTTCACCGGCGAGCACGTGGTAAATCGGCACTTAAAATTGCAATTAACAATTTCATTGGTGCCGACGGGGATCGAACTCGGGTTACTCGCGTTCTGTTATATTTACAGCGAGCGTTAACCATCTGAGCTACCACGGTTTCAAATTGACTATACTAGTTATTATTTCTAAGATTTAGATTATATTGCAATACTACTAATAAAAGCTATGCCTTTTAATTGCTGATTAAGAATATTTTATCATTGGTGGCATTTAAGAGATTAATATTAAATTAAAAGCATTTGTAGAAATGCTGTTTTAAAAAAAAGAACTATGTATTTTATCAGTCATGGTATAGTTCCCATAATTAAGTTATATACCTCCTGCCGGGCATTGGTCTACTCTCATTTCTGAGAGGGTTTTAGGACTAGGAATATCCACCGTGCTGCATGAATGTACTTGTATGTTGGCTGACTTCTATTCTATTTAGAATGTGGTAAATCAGCAATTGAAATTGCAATTAGTAAATTAATTAATGCCGGTGGGAATGGGACCAGGTTGTTTCCTTACTGTGGTATTTACAGAGAGTGAATAGTCCTAAGCTACCACAGTTAGTCATGTAGTCATAGCTTCGATAGAACCTACTGGTAAAGAAGTACGCCACTTAATTAAAAGCAAAAACTATTTGAACAGTGTGGCCGTGGAAGGAAAAGGGGAGATCTCCCGCCGGGCAAGGTGTTGTGCCCGGGGAGCGGCCAACACTCCGAGTGATAGTTCGGAGAAGTTCTATATATACTGTCTATGATTCGGAATGTTAATAGCGCGATTTAGGCTTCGGTGTGTTTCGGTGTGCTAGTGGCGCGTCGACAGCGCCGCTACATCACCCCCCTGCTCAGACCGGAGGTCGATAGTGCAGCCTTGTTGCCGACGAATGTGCAAGTGCCAGTGGATTGCCTTGTAGTCTGCGGTGAGTCGAGAAGAAGGCAAGTAATCTGCGAGAGTGCCGTGAAGCAGAGGCGAGCAGTAAGGCTCAGAGCCGTGCCGAACACTGTATAGCGCAGAGAGTAACTTGAAGGAACAGGAAGCATTATTATTCCAGTGCTGCGATGAACCTTGTGAAGCTAGATGGCTTGCAAGATATGAAGACTGCAGACGATATCAGCTCGGGAGCGAATGGGTGGGGTATTTTATGACGATGATGAAGCTTGAAGTTTCCGAAGGTTGTTGGTTGCATGTTCAGATCACGTCGGATGGTCACCACTGTGGCCGTGGAAGGAAATGGGGAGATCTCCCGCCGGGCAAGGTGTTGTGCCCGGGGAGCGGCCAACACTCCGAGTGATAGTTCGGAGAAGTTCTATATATACTGTCTATGATTCGGAATGTTAATAGCGCGATTTAGGCTTCGGTGTGTTTCGGTGTGCTAGTGGCGCGTCGACAGCGCCGCTACAAACAGTAAATGTTAAGTAGATTCAATAAATTATGAAAATAACATATGAGAAAGCTAAAGAGTGTTCAGTCAGCTATGGAGAGGGACATGCTCAGGGTTTCATGTTGTGATGGACTTCATAGTGAGGATATCAGCAGTAGAACAGTAAGCTGAAAGTAAGCTGAAGTAGCAATGATTTGGCCATATAGCTTTGATGGCAAAGAAAAAGTGTAGAGCCCCCTTCCTAAATAGAGTGACGACCTGATAATAATATATGCAGGAAGCCTCAAGACCATGCTTTGTGGCTTTCCTTGTGGTAGGGCTATGTCGTGGACCTGTGGAATGATGATGATCAAATTATACAGACCTCTTGCTCAATACCCTGTTGATGTCTCAGGGCCTTTTGTTTGTGATGATTAGCACGTTGTATATGGCGGTCGACTGAATTAAGAACAGCTTCACAAGCATTGCACCAGTCAGCTAGAACATCTGCTATAGCGGATGCATCTTCAAGTCTTGCATCTCTTCCAAGTGCAACATCAACTTCCACACGCTTACATTCTTGATCCAGTTTGCCATGTATTATATCTGTAATGTTATCAATAAAGAAATGTTTTATAAAAAGTTCTTTAATTAAAATCCTTTAATATACACATGGTACTTTGTCACAATAGAAATGAAATTAAATAAGTTCTAAAATGTTATTTTTAACATTCTCATTTAATGTCTACCTCTGAGAGAAATAAATAAGTACCTTGTCATTTAAAATAATGTTAAGATGTAAATATTATACACCTATCTTTAGGAAGAGATAGTCAGTTAACATTCAGCTTTAATGAGTATATATGGCGCAATAAGTGCTTACAGTCTTGTGTCTATTACAAGCTGTGAAAATGATTACATTATTTTGTAATTTCATATAAATGCCTAAACATAAAAATAAACCACATTTTATAATAGCTTTCATTAGAAATTAGAACCCTAATTGAAGAAGAATATATTTATTTTCTATTGCACTCAAAATAATCTCTTTCTAGGGCTTGTGTGTAGTGCTTGAGTACCATCCTATCTGTGAGTGGTGATGTAGCAAAAAAAGGCAAAGCGCACTGTCTTAGCTTAATAAAAACCTATTCACTCTAGCCTTGATGAAACCTACATTGTAGTTGGATGGAAAGGCAGATACTGGCAAATTATTCCACTTTTTTGCTGTTTAAGTGAGGCAACTATGATTATTTTACGTGGTAGAGCCATGCTGCAGTTATATAAGAAGTATAGTTCTAGCACGAATGGGTCGGCTCGATCGGGTTAAGGACCACGCTCTCACAGAATACTAGCGTGAAATGGTAGCTACATTCTGCTGTGTTTCATATTGTGAGTGTAGAGAACCGGAGACCCTTTTTACTGGAAACGAGGCATTCCATCTTAGACCTCACTGGTGACAACGCATCTGCATTTTGATTCGTAATCGAAGTTAAATGTAGATATCTATGGGCCGCAGCAACCACTTAGCATCAGGTGGACTGTGTGCTCGTTTGTCACCCTATCCTATAAAAAAAAATTTGGTGGAGAACTACATTCAGCTGTGTACATTTGTTAGGCTGTAATCAATAAATGCACAAATGAATGGTTTCACACACATTTCCAAACATCAAAGGGAATTTTACTGTGATTATATCAATAATACTAATAATAATAAGTGTGTGTGTGTGTGAGGCTGTTCTTAATTCAGTCGACCGCCATATACAACGTGCTAATCATCACAAACAAAAGGCCCTGAGACATCAACAGGGTATTGAGCAGGAGGGTCTGTATAATTTGATCATCATCATTTCACAGGTCCACGACATACCTACCACAAGGAAAGCCACAAAGCATGGTCTTGAGGCTTCCTGCATATATTATTATCAATTCTATTAGAATGGAGCTGGGGATGGATGTGTGCGGTCCTCCATGTTGAAAGGGGAAGGGTTGCTAACTCTGAGGGCATAGACTTATCTATGCCCGTCAACTTAAGGACCCTTTCCGAGGCTGAAACATACCGATACCTGGGTATGTCACAGAACATCGGTATCGATGAGGCTGGTATGAAACAGTCAGTTTGCGACGTGTTTTATGCAAGCTTGACCAAAGTGCTTAACAGCCTTTTGTCCGGTGTGAATAAGACACACGCATATAATGGCTGGGTCATGCCTGTCCTCATGTATACCTTTGGCATACTCAGGTGGAGTCAGACTGAACTAAACGCCCTGGATAGAAAAGTTCGCACTACAATGACGTCCCATAGGATGCACCATCCGAGATCGTCGGTAATGAGGCTGTACTTGCCGCGAAAGCATGGTGGGCGTGGCTTCTTGAGCGCGCTCACCATGCATAATCGCGAAATGTGCAGCCTCCGTCATTACCTCCTGGCGAGATCGGACGATCCATTCTATAATGACGTCATTTCTAGTGATAAAGGACTTACCCCTCTATCCTTAGCCAACGAGCAATGGCAGGACCTGGCAGTACAAAGCATTTCCGACCGGGAGACCGTATGGAAGGAGAAGGAGCTCCACGGGAGGACCGGATATACTATTTTACGGAATTATCCGAAAAAATTCAATGTGTAGTTTCCGAATAAAGAAATCATTAGGTACTACAGGGCTCTACATGAGCCCCACGTAGTTACAGCCACCTCCCTCAACTGGCTAAGTTTCGGTGACCTCTTCGGGGAAACCGAGGGTTTTGTCTGTGCAATACAGGATCAGGTTATTAAGACCAACAACTATCGGAGATACATCCTAAAGGATGGCACCGTCGACGTCTGTCGAGCTTGTCGCCGTCACTCGTCACTTAGGCATGAAATACGGTCTCGTGGACCGGAAATTGCCGTATTACAAGTACTTGCCGGAAGCCGTGCTCAAAACTGACCGCGCCAGGCTCTACTGGGACCGGGCCATCACGGAGGACTATACTTGCGAATAAGCCTGATATTGTGCTGATGGACCGAGCACAGTCAAGGATATTTTTGGTCGACATTACCATTCCGTATGACGAGCACCTCGTGAAAGCCTAAACAGATAAACTAACAAAATATCTGGACCTGGCTCACGAGGTGACCGACATGTGGGGTGGTATGCCGGCCGAAATTATTCCTGTAGTCGTCTCTGCGAATGGACTCCGTAACGGACCACTCCGGGCTCAAATGCAGAAGGCGGTGCTCCTCGATACCGCCCGCGTCGTCCGCCGGTTTCTTTCCCTTTCCTCCTAACCCTCGGGCGTTTGGTCTCCCCTGCCGAGGGCTTCCATCTGGTTGGGCTTTTATTTATTTATGTATTTTTGTATTTATTTTATTTTAATTATATTTATGTAAACTTATCTTTTTATTTTAATTTATAATTATATATTTATAGAACCCAACCAGATGACAAAACTATATAGATACCCCACATAATAATAAGAATAGACTTGAACCTCACACCACTAAACCTTGCAGAAAAGCCACATATAACAGAAATAAATGATCAGTATAAAGACAAAGAAGACTTGAAATTAATAAAATGGAAAAAAAAATTTAGCATGGTAGACATCCCTATGACTTAGGTCAAGCACATGTAGATTTGGAAGCATCGAATAGGTGGCTTGTATGTGGTTACTTATTCCCTGAAACCGAAGGCTTCATGATAGCAATACAGGATCAAGTGATTAACACGAAAAATTATCAAAAATGTATAATTAAAGATCCTACAATAGCAGATGATAAATGTCGAAAATGTCATAAACAGCCCGAGTCCATTCAGCATATTACAGGAGCTTGCCCTACACTCACGCAGACAGATTACACACACAGACACAACCTGATAATAAATATACACCAAAAAATAACAATCAAACACAGACTAATCCCAGACACACATACACAATATTACAAATACACACCAACGGCCATACTTGAAAATATAAATTTTAAAATGTACTACAACCGTGCTATTCTGACAGACAAAACCATCCATTATAATAGATCGGATATTACGCTCCAAGATAAAATAAATAAAACAGTATATATCATTAATATAGCTGTACCTAATACGCATAATTTAATTAAAACTATAACTGAAAAAATAAATAAATACACAAAACTGAAAGAAGAAATAACAAAAATGTGGAAGATGAAAAAAGTTTTTATAATACCCATAGTACTTTCTACCATTGGAATAATCCCAAAGCATTACATCATAGTTTGAAAATGCTAGACATATCACCAATCTCATACATTAATATAAAAAAGCCGCAACTTTAAATATGTGTCGCATCATTCGAAAATTCATGCAGGATGATAGTAATGTAGCTTATCCCCTATTACAGTGACGGTTACTTGGTTTCAACCCGTAATCGCCATTTATTTACCAGCTCGTAGTAATAAAAATCATTTTGCAATGGCACATTCATTTTGTTGCACCTTTTCCATTTAAGAATTTACCCTTTTTAAAAGCTTTTATTTTTAACTTGCAATATACATTTGTTAGGGTCAAATCTTGCAACTGAATTTTAAGGCAGTTATCCTCAACCAATTGAGCTAAAATTTTGCATCCATGTCTAGTTTGGATGACATGACATGGTTAGCTAAGTAACGTCATACTAAATCCAATATACAGTGATGCCTCACACAACGAACTTAATTCGTTCCAGGAACAAGTTTGTTATGCGAAAAGTTCGTTATGTGAAACGCATTTTCCTATAACAATACATGTTAAAAAAAAACTTTCTTCTGACTTCTTTGACGAGGTCACACTGTTTTACCCCACTTTTACTCTTTCTAATTATTTCCTATTTCATTTCAACAGAAATCACCTTCCTGCTTTTTTAGAAGCCATGATATGAAAAAATATTGAGTTTAACTTAATAGGATGACTGCCGTGATACTTGCGTAAGTTAAGCGCAGTGACTAACGACTGCAACAATGCAATACATCGGATGGGATTGTGGAAGCTCGGGCGACTTTGTTGTGTGAAGCGAAGTTTGTTGTATGAATCATGAAATGAACGAATAGGAAGTTCGCTGTGTGCAGCGTTCGCTGTGCGAGGCGTTCTTTATACAAGGCACCACTATACTAAATCAAATACACTATATAGAAAACTAAATATATGTATCAAGGGGAAATAGAGGACTATGCTACCTCAAATGGCTTCGCAAGATCCTCTGTTATTCTGAAAATATTGCAGCATTAATTTTGAAATAAATATATGGTACAGTTGAGGATTAATGTTAAATACTATGTTAGACGAAAACACAATTCCATAAAATTTTCTTGATAGAAAAAAATCCAAAGTTACCTCCAAACTGTACAATAAGCCACTGGTATTCATAAAATGCTTTGAATTAGATTATGAAACTTTGCATACTAACTGAACTAACTATAAAGCAGGGCTTCTGTTTTTTTTTTAAGTTACAATTACTTTCACTGCAAAAAGAAATTACCTAAACTATGGGCGTCCTGAACCTTGTTCCCTGCCGCTCGATCAGTCTCGCTTCGGCTTTTGAACTGGAAAGCTGTGTCGCTTACGATCAGAATACACATTACGCAACAGGATGACGTAAAATTAAAATGGCAAATAACCATAATAAAAATAAGAAGCAACTAGGTTGGCGTAAAGAATTGGGCATAAATATTATAAACCTAATGAAATAAGTATCTAACGACTTTTCTACTTACAGTATTAGTTGATTACAAACATGATGGTACATAGCATATGACGCACGGGGAAGTAAGGGCAAAATTAGAATTTGAGCTGAGGTAGTTATAGGCCCTAAGATAAAGCCTAAGTGAATCGAATCTCTTCAGAGACAAAGTATACTCTAGTAATACACAAAGACATATTTAATTTTAATAATCATTTCATTCCTCAACATTTTTAAAAACTAGCTTTTATTAAAATGCTCTATAGAGAGAAAAAAACCTTAAATTAAATTGAACTCATCAATTTATTACATAACACAATTTATATGATATATAGGCTAGTCATGTAAATTATATTTGAGTTACTATCTGCAAACTCACCTGTTACAGTTTTCCTTAACACCTGTTACAACACCCACACATTCTACATTCAAAGCAAAGTAAAAGCTACAAACCTGAATAAATAGCTTCTATTATTAGATCTTCCAAGTCCCTTACATTTTTGATATCCAATTCCTTTAGAAGGACACTGTAAGGAATACATTTTTCCTGAGTAGCTAAAGTTGCGATTGTTAAATGTTGGAGCTTTTTACATTGTACTGGAGTTAGTTCTAAATAATCTGACTTGTTCTCTATGTATTCCTTGTATGTACCATAAGCGAATAGATTCAGTGTCTTATAGTGTGTAGCATATGGCCCATTTTCTAACTGTGAATTTAAAATATGGAAAGAAAATATGATTAAAACCTGTGACATGAATGTAGATGAGATTTTTTCGTCAAATATAAATAATCAATCTTTTTAACCTCTTTAATATTTGGCATTTCAAGAAGTTCTCCAAATACGTGAACGCCTGGAGCTTCCAGTACTTGTTTAATTAATTCTGCACATGCAAACCCTTTTGCACCTTTTGCTAAAAGTACAAACTGCTCTAAGGGGTGATTTGTGGAAAATGATAACAAAGATGACGGCTCATCCCTGTCCATTGCCATGGCATTCATGGTGCTATTGTATATAAAATTTCACTATTTCCAATAATAATACAAACTGAGTCTTTTACAATTTTGTGTAAATAGAACTTTTAAAAATTATTATTTTTGCACTGCACTGTGAAGTACTCTTATTAGTTTGTGATGAAGTGACAAGCTGACAAGTGACAACTCTAACCATAGACTCTAACTGTCACATCAAATGTCAAAATAATCTATTATTGTCAAATCCATAGACGTATATAAAACATATTATCGCACTATATAATAGTGGAATACAGCTGTAACTCAAGATATATTCAATTTGTGATAACATCATATTCAAACGCAGAATTCAGTTCGCTACGCGTCAATAATACCGTCGTTAGAATAGTACAATAAACAAATAAGAGATAGTTATACATACGTAGTTAAATGCATGACCATAACGATTCAAGCGTAAGCGTAGGCGTAGATTGCTGAATTGCGTCTGGAAGACGGGTGGTCTTTCCTGTGAATACTGATAACTGTTCTTTAGCTTAAAGATCTAGAATAAGAATTAGGATAGTCTTAGTTTGGCTCGCACATGTATCGCACATGTAGCCTTAGGTTAGAATCCATCGCGGATTAATTAAGTAGTATATAAGTAATGTATCGCACATTAATAGTTATAAGTTTATTAATAAAGTCTTTTTAAAAACGTCCTGAGTCAATTTCGAATCTTGACTAGATGGCTCCATTTGTCATTGTTTATGATTGACCGACTGTTGTAAACCCCCACCCAATATTGTATCATCTTATTCATCTTTAGTTACGATTGAAACTCGGCTAAGAAGGGTGTGCCGCATTGTGTTTTAGACCGTATTAATTCGAATTGGAACGTTATTGCTGAACAGGTATGTAAAAAATAAACCATTTAATTCCAGTTAATACATTACAGTTGATTTAAACCTATAGATAAATTTGGTGTATTTCTAGTTGTTACACTATTATTGATTCACAAAAATGAGATTTATAATAATATTTTTACTTACGACATTCTTGTTGGTTTAGTAAGTAATTTTAGACGTAATACAGTTTTGTTGAATAATTATTACCTTGTTTCTTGTATAATTCATTTAAACAAATACTTATTTGTTAATCAAATCATTTAAACTTACGCATTCAAACATGTTAAAGTAAAAATAAGAATATTCTTATTAACTATTTTTTTTTAATTATTTAGAGTTGTTACATTCTTGTTGACATACAATATAGTCGTATAAGGTGACTTACTCAATAAATAATTGTTTTTATTTGTAGAATAAGTATGCACCGTGGGCGATTGCTTGTGGATATGGCGACAAAAACAAAGTCAAAAAATCACGAATCGAGGAAATCGACGAACTTTCATCATTGAAACCGGTGAGTGCAAACAATAAATGGTCTCAGAATGATGACAACGAAGCTGCGAAAGAACAAACGGCGTCCTCGACAACTTCACCTTCTACAATAATTAATTAAATTTAGGTAAAGTAAAGTTCTTCAAGAAATTAACGTGAACAATACACTCAGTACGTCTTGTAATGTTGCATCAATGACCCAATCCAACCAAACGAAAAATTACATTTCACCCCTGCACCCTGATGAGAGTGATTTCGATGATTCCGACTGTGACACTCATTTTATACCTGGTTCAACCCGTAAAGCTCCGAGTTTACTTTGAAGTGGTGCAACAAAATCGTCATGTAGTTCTTCGTCAAGAAGCTCTTCTTACAGTAGCTCTTCATCAAGTAGCTCGGATCAAGAAACTGAGAATGCCTTAAATCCCGTTGCATCAACTAGTAGATCAGAAATTCAAACGGCTACAGAATCAAATGTTCCCTTAGAGGTGCAAGACAACAGAAAAGGCAAAAAGAGGGTACGTAATGTATTAAATTGGAAAAGTAAAATAGCTAAAATGACTAATGATAAATTTTATGATCTTAAATTATTTCAAGAGCAAGGGGGTAACAATTTTAATGTAAACACTGATAGGAACCAAGTAAAATGGCACGACATTAAGGTGCTTCGTGTTGTAAAGGAACATCCAATGACTTTTTTCTATAAGAATTCTTACGAAGAATAAAACTACAATAATGTTTCCGTACGTAATACACGACGAGCTGGGAACCAAACGTTGGATTTATTTTCAGTTGGATTGACACAAGCATATACGAGTAAGATACCTTTAAATCAAAATAAAATAGAGACAAAAAGAACTGCTCGACAAAAATATAATTCTCAGGTCCTATTATGAATCATACTTTCGAGCTCTGATTTATTAGTTTTAACTAATTAAAAAAAGTATTATTATTAACACTGTGATTTGTAATGTTAATTAATTATAACTAGCGCTCTCTTAAACTTGTTTAAGTATACTTATTATAATATAAATTCTTTCGCCTAGGTCCAGTTTGATGACTACGTACCATTACTGTGCAATTACAATAGTAATTAATTATTTATATGTATGAATAATTATAATATTTTATTTTCCCCTGTTTTTTACACTAAGACAAATTATTTTGTACTAGTTTTGGAAGGCTTATTTTGTTATTTTTTTATTTAACTAAGTACAAATGTTTAAATAACATTTTAATTATCTTTTTTATAATACAGACTGAATATGTGACTTTTTTTCTTGATTACCTGGTTTTATTTATCAATGTCCTAACTTTAGTATGAAAATAATTATGTTGATGTTGGAAAACCAATTTAAAAATTGTTGTAACTCAAAATGTTACTCAAAACCACAAAAAAAGTCACCTTAAAATTGTAGTAACTCAAAGTGTTTCGACAATAACTATACAACTAAAAACAATTCATCTTTCTGAAAACTTTGTTCCGGACTATACAGTCTTAACTCAAAAATTGGTAATTATATTTATTACCGACAAATTAAAAAAAATACGTGTGGCATTCGGGGACTGCCGCGGTAAAGCTATTGCATAGCATTTTTATCAACTTATGCAATTACAATTATTTATTTATTTTATTTATTCAGTATTTTTTTTCTTTGTTAGCAAAAATGTTTGCTCCATGCAGAAATCGAACCCATGATCCGCTACGCTGCATTCGGGTGGTTCAGCCACTGCGCCAAACGTGCCATCAAAAATAATATATAAATATAAAAAATATATTTAAGTATAAAGTCTGTGTTTATTAAATACTCTAAATTCACGAAAGTTGCTAGCATGACGGCGACTCATATTAATCCAAAGAATATACTTCTTGCAATAAACTATATTATTGTTTAAAATATTTTTTGTTATCGTACAATACATGCAAGTATAAAATATAAGTAGTATGCGTGTAGACTAGTTGCATGATGCAACTAGTCTACACGCATACATCTAGTAGCACGCACGGAAACACCGTGCAGAAGTCTGCCGAACTTAAACGACGTTAGACGATGTTAGGTTTTGGGGTGTTAGTTTTATTTTCGTTACGGAATTTCTTGATTCGGTCGCCGCGCTCAAAGCCCGCGATAAAAGCTATGCAATAGCTTAAAAATATTATTATTAAATCAAATTACATATCCATGTAAGATTTTTTCTGCATTATGTTGACGAAATTTCCTTTGACGTTCGGCATTTGATTTTGGTACTGTTTCTTTTTTTTTCTTCATTTTTCTTCAAATCTTTCTGACGCTGATAATATGCCCTTTGACGTGCATTAGTTTTTTTTTCTTTTTTAGCTCTTTACGCTTTTCTTCTCTATAAAACGAAAATATCTAGGTATAAATAATAGGTATAAATAATTAGGTATAAATAGTGTAATGACACACCAAAACAAAATTATTCATTTAAAAAAAATAACGATATTAAGAAGTGATTATCGAATTTCGCGCGATGTACATTTATACAGATATAATATCATATATACTTTCTCGGCGCGGCATTAATGTGCATTATCTATACACCAAAAACAAAGGTACTGAATAGTACACGTGCTTGGTTCGATGGCTTCTGTTATATACATAATTTATATATATATATATATATATATATATTTATATACGTGGTAGAGCCATGCTGCAGTTATATTAGTAGTATAGTTGTAGCACGAATGGGTCGGCTCGACCGGGGAAGGACCACGCTCTCACAGAATACCAGCGTGAAATAGTAGCTTAATGCTGCTGCATTTCGTATGGTGAGTGTAGAGAACCGGAGACCCTTTTTACTGGAAACGAGGCATTCCATCTTAGTCCTCACGGGTGACAACGCATCTGCATTTTGATTCGTAATCGAGGATAGATGTAGATGTCTATGGGCCACAGCAACCACTTACCATCAGGTGGACTGTGTGCTCGTTTGTCACCCTATCCTATAAATATATATAATATATATATATATATATATATATATATATATATATATATATATATATATAAATATATACAGGTCATTTTTAATTTACTAAAGACCTTTTGGGAATATAAAATGAATGAATACCAACACATGTTACAAAACATGTCTTGACATCTCGGTCGAACAAGTTACTCTGTTTTAAAAATCGCTCCGTATTTTTATATCAATAATCAGTGTTAAGTTAAACGAATCTTAAAAATCTTTTAATATTCTATTTGTGTGGTATCTAAACAATAAGACTGTGAATAGTGTATAGTACAAACTCCAAAATTATAGCTGTTTTCGAAATAAAAGTGAACAACAATTTTACCACCAAGAAATTAATCACAAGTGTAGGGTAAGTGGTAAAGCCAGCAGCGCAGAGCATACGCGCGGTTAAGTGTTCGACGTAACCGTGAAAGCCGTCTGCAGTGTGCGTAACGTATCGCAGAGTCGATATTTTCAAAGACTAGTGCGGTGCATATTGGGCAGTTTGGCATAATTTGTATTACTATATCTGAGACGATATATTAATTACCTAATTGGCCATGAAGTGCGCAGGTTGTCTGAAAGTTACTAAGAATGCAAGTGTCATTACATGTACATCGCCAAAATGCGAAAAAACATATTGCTCGTACTGTATTAATTTAACATCAGTTACAGTGGAGGGTAAAAAGTGCTGGAAGTGCCCCGAGTGTAGTGCTTCCAAGAAAAAAGGCGGCGATAACACCCAAACGCCAATACGCTCCAACCCGGATTCGCAAAACGTTACGATGCGCAAAAAGGATGTCTCTGACTGTCAGACTCCTGAGACAGAAATAAGAGAATTAACAGCGGTAATCGCTCGCTTAACTAGTGAATTTTCGACACTAAAAACAAAGTTGGATAAAGTGACGCACTCTCTATGCCATTGTCATGAAAGGATGGACGAGTTAGTGCGGGGCATGTCAGCCAATGAAAATCGCTTGACAAAACTAGAAAAAACGCGATCAGGAAATTATAAACTTGCACGCATCTGTGGCCCATCTACAGAATGAGCTCAATATACAAGCACAACAGGGGCTCCGCAACGAGATAGAGATCGTCGGTATACCAGAAGGTAATAACGAAAATCTAGAACATATTGTTAAGGTGGCCGCTCAAAAAGTTGGAGCACAGTTGGAAGACGTTGACGTGGACTGGATTACCCGCGTTGGACCTCGGCGCCTGGCTGTACCACCTAATGTTCCGGATGGTGGCATTAGAATGCCCCGACCCATCGTAGTGCGTTTGCTCCGGCGATCCAAGCGCGACCAGGTACTAAAAGCCTTCAAATCAAGAAAGACCCTCACCAGCGCAGACCTGGGAATAATTGGCTCGCCGATTAAAGTTTTTTGTAATGAAAGACTTACGAAAGAAAATAGACTTTTGTTTCGCGAAGCCAGAGCGAGAGCCAATACCCATGATTACGCTTTCTGCTGGTGCAACCAGGGTGCAATATATATTAGGAAACGAGAAGGGAAAGCTGCAACACTTATTAGAACTAAACACGATCTGGACCGTCATCTGCCAACTAAAGAGGATATCTAAAAACTATTATAAACACATCGTATCTCTATTTTTCTTGAGTGGTGCAAAATATATGTCAGTCTTTTTGAATTATTCTGTTTCTGATATCTTTTTTAAAGGACCTTATTCAATTGCACTCAACTGCCTTACTGTAATGATTGAAAAGATACCAAGTTGTACATGTTTAACGGCATTGAAATCTTGGGTAAGCTTTTGTACTTTAATACTGTATAATCACATTATCACGAAAAAAAATTTATGAATCATATCTTCAGTATCATACATATTGATATACATGTTCATATATATATGCATACATTTATTATAACTATTTATTTAATACACTTCTTAATAATAATCATATTATATTATACTATTTGTATACTGAGTATAAATGCTTTAATAATTCTACACTCCTATATTACAACAATATTTGGAATAGAATTCAAAGATCACTCATCAGTACTTTCAAACACCTTATCACTGCTTTGGGAAAATAGTGAAGCAAAATTTAAATGTGCCATTGAATTAACATATGTATGGTATACCTTGTTTTTGGATAACTTATCGAACTAAAAGAGATAGATGATAATTTTGAATCTGAATTAGACTCGATAAAGATTAATTGCTATAATGTTAGTGAACTAGAGCTGTGTAAAGCCAAATTTTCTCAAGAACATAACTTTAAATTAATAAATTTAAATATTAGGAGTATTCAAAAGAATTTTGATAATTTCTTGGTAGCGATGCGACGAACAGGTATTGTTTATGATGTTATAATCTTAACAGAGTGTTGGCTAAATGATATGATAAATATTCACCAGCTGCAAGGATATAACGTCTATAAATCTGAAAATAACTCAAACCAAAACAGTGGTGTTGTAATTTACGTTAGGGACATATGGCGAGCAACGGTTTCCGAACCATGTATTAACAATTCTAGTTGTTTAGCGGTACAAATTCTAGACATGATTTCTATACTAGCTATCTATCGCTCTCCGTCCTGTAGAAATATAGGAGATTTTCTGGCATCACTTGATTCCTATATAAATTCCGCAGCTAACAGATTCCCCCTTGTAATTACTGGCGATATGAATGTCAATTTATCGGATACTACAAACACTCAGGTTTTGGAATATCAATGTGTTATGGCGGAATATGGTCTACTACCGGCTATTACAGAGCCTACCAGAGGAAAATCATGTCTCGACCATATCTATCTTTCAGATTCTGAACTAAGCCGGAAACCAGTCGGCATTGTCTGTCAGTCTGATATAACAGATCACTATCCGGTTATGTTGGGTCTGAATTTAAATAAAATCAAACCCCTGCGGCCGAGCCGAACAGTTCTCAAAAGAGATTTTGAAGGAATTAAAAAAGACCTCTCAACTTTTGACTGGGCTGTAGTTACCGACAAAAAAGAGGTGAATGAAGCGACAAGCATTTTCACAAATATATTAATGAATACATTAAATAAGCATACGCATGAAGTGAGACTAACCAGAAGAGAATATAATTTAAAACCCTGGATCACACCGGGGCTCATCAGATGCATGAAACATAAGGACCGACTTCACCAACGCACAAAGCTTGAACCAGATAACGTTCCGCTTAAGGTCACCTATACTAGATATCGGAACTTTTTCATTGATCTCTTGCGTAAGTGTAAATTAGATTTCGAAAGCAATAAACTAATCGAAAATAAGAATAACCCACGAAAACTCTGGAAGTCAATTAAATATTTTCGTAATTTTTCCAACAGTAAAAATGATTCCACAGAATTATTAGACATGAAATGCTCTGATATAACACGTTCCCCACTTGACTTATGTAATAACTATTTCTCAACGGTAGGAGTAAACCAAGCGAATCAAACACTTAATAAAATTAATAAAACTGAGACAAATCTTGCCAGTAAAATACGAATCAATTGTAACCTCACAGAATCATTTTTCATGACTCCCACTGATCCCAAAGAAGTTAGTGCTATGATTATGGGATTACAGAATGACAGGGCTCCTGGTATGGATGGCTTAGCTAACTCTTTAATAAAACATATAAAAGATTCGATCATCCAGGCACTCACCTATATCTACAACCTAAGCCTAGAAAGCGGAGTTTTTCCATATGATTGGAAACTTGCATCTGTTTGTCCTATTTATAAGGGATGTGGCTCAAAGACAGCTATAGAAAATTATAGGCCTATCTCGCTATTAGGCGCTTTTTCAAAGCTACTTGAGAAGCTTGAAAACAAAAGGTTAACCGGATATTTGGAATCTCGACAGTTGATCTCGCAAGGACAATTCGGTTTTAGAAAAGGTCGATGTACTGAAGATGCTGTATCCCTTTTAACATCTACGATATCATCAATACTTGACTCTAAACAGAGCTGTGTTGGCGTTTTCTTAGACTTAGCCAAGGCCTTCGACACAGTGTCAATTCCAATACTTTTAAAAAAATTAAACTATATGGGTGTTAGAGGTATTGCCGGTGATTGGTTTCAGAGCTATCTCACGGACCGGAAACAGTGTGTGAGGATTGGTCGGGCTGTGAGTCTGCCACAAAATGTACCTTTTGGTGTACCGCAGGGCAGCATACTTGGTCCTACGTTATTCACAGTCTATATCAATGATATACATGACCTACCCATGGAAAATGCCGAAACGATATGTTACGCCGATGATACTGCTATCGTATTCCATGGCTCAACGTGGAACGATGCTTTGTACAGTGCTGAAAGAGGTCTAAAACAGGTCTTTATTTGGCTACAAAATAATCTCTTGACCCTAAATACCAAGAAGACTGTGTACTTATGCTTTCATAAGACAGCAGTCACTGCGCCAGTACAACAAACAGTGGTAAAGATTCATGAGCCTTCTTGCACAAGCAAATCGTGTGCCTGTGAGACCTTGAGTAGATTCGATGTAATTAAATATCTCGGTGTCCTCGTTGATGATAAACTGACATTTGAAAATCACATAATAGCTCTCTCGGCTCGAGTCAGGAAGGTTATTGGTGTTGTAAAGCATCTGCGGGACATAACGGGCTTAAATACTCTAAGATCTGGGTATTTTGCGTTATGCCAGTCGCTTATAACTTACTGTATTACTTGCTGGGGAAGTGCAGCAAAAACTTTCCTGATCAGAGTTGAGAGAGCGCAACGTTCGGTTATAAAAGTAATGTTAAAAAAGCCGTATAGATATTCAACTTTTGATTTATATAAGGACAGTGGACTATTAAATGTAAGACAACTTTTCATATTGAAGACCTCCCTAACTGTTCATAAGTGTACACTGGCATCTCCAGAGTATAAGACATTGTTGAAACGAAGAGTATTCCGCTTGCCAACTCCCGCTATCAACTCTGCTTTTTCTAAACGTTTTGGGCAATTCGTGAGAACTCAAGTGTACAACTCCGTCCTCAAGTATTGCGATATAAAAGAAAAATCAGTGGTGGAAGCTAAAATAACCATAACAAAATGGTTACTAACTCTGAGCTACGATAGTACAGAAAACCTAATTAAACCGTAATCTTTATCATATATTTACGTAAATAAAATATATGAATACAGTATGTAATATGCATATGTATCTATAGGAGTTCTAATGCATATATGTTTTATTAATTATTGTAATATTTGTGAATAACAGTATTTTCTTTACTAACAATATTATTTTACCTGTAATTACTTGTTTTTATACATATTAACTTAATATAAATATTTATTTCATTTTATATTTTATTTTATTTTAAAAACAAAAAAGCTTACATAATGTAATAACCGTACGTCGACCCAGTGTCAATTAATGAAAGCCACGTGTGATAAGAAAATCGTATCAGGCCCTCACGACACAGGCATGCCTAGTGTGAGGACCACAGAACTATACACCCTTGTTTATACACTCCAGCTTAGTTGGTGTGATATGATCATAGTTTATAATAATTGTATATTAGAGAATTAAGACTACTGTGCTTGCATTTTATTGTCTTATATTGTATATTGTGATCTGTACCACCTTAGCTGTAAATAAACATTTTTTCATTTTCATTTTCATTTTCATATAATGGTGGCATAATTACAAACGATTTTAGCGAGATCACTCTTTATAGAATGTAATACATTTACATAAAAGCTACTTTTAAGTTTTTATCGTCATGTCTGACTCCTTTTGAGCCTGTATTTTGTAGTACCTAAACAATTTCAGAATACATAGTCACATAAAATGCCTTTTTTTATTTTACACTTGATATCAGTATCACACATCATGTTGAAAAATCAATATACATAACTAATTAGATAGGCAAATAACATTAAAAAAATCACAAATATTAAAATGAGCAATAGGTAATTATAAAGTAACCTCTTCGACGCGCCGCCTTGCTAGGCATGTCGATTTAAAATCGATTAATCGAAAAATCGATTCTTTGGAGTAAAATTACCGATTTTTTAGATCGATTCGAAGCACCGCATCGATTCACTGAATCGATCCAAAAACCTCTTGAATCGGACTGATTCATTTGATTCAAGAACTAGCTAAAATTCCCAAACTGGCTGGGTTTTTTTACCACAGTTTTTTAATTTTTTGCTATTGGGGGGCGCAAAAACAACCGGTCGTACTTGGTTGATAATTTGAACGTAATATATACACTATGTAACGTAATTAACGCACACCCTCAGACACCCCAATTAGTATATTATATTATAATCATAATACGTAGTACATACACTGAATTTTTAGTTAAACATTTTTATGCACTGATTATTTATAAAATTAGTTATACTAATTTCGCAAGAATGTTGTGGTCACAGTACAAATCCACGAACACAAAGACTTTGCTTGAAATAAAATTCATTTTTCTTTATTTTTATTGAATGACAGAATTAGTAATAATACAAATAAAACTGCACTCTTAAAAGTCTCATTGCCTTAAGTTACGGTCCATCTCAGCTTGTTTTGACTGTACAGATTTAGTGTGATTGTGATTTACATAGTTTTAATTATTTTTGGGATAAAAAATTACCTATATTAAAAATGATAGGAATCGATTCAGTAAACGATTCTGAACAAACTACTTTCTCAAAGTGCGTTATTTATGTTACATGTTGTATTTGATGTAAATAAATGTTTATAAACGCATCCAACAATATCGAAAAGTTGTCATTTCATTTTCATTTCTAAAATTCTTAAGCCCACTTTCCACTAAGGGATATAATGTAATTTATATTACATCTCGAGATATAAATTAATATCCCTCACCGTACTTTTAAATGGAACCGTTTCCACTGAGATGTAATATATATTACATCCTAAACTATAAATATTTTTTCGATCGACCTAGCGATATTTTCATATTATATTTCACCTCCTGTACTATTATATTATAATATAATATTATATTTGTGAACCTGTTTGAACTGTGAACTTGTGAATTTACATTATTTATTATCAAAATATACATACTGTGAGCTGTAAGTACAAACAGAGTACTGTTTAAATACCTAGATACTGTAAATAAATATTAAACCGTACGTTGAAGTTTATGGACGTTTATAGTAAGGAAATAACCAGTATTGTGTTCGTGTAGCATTCATTTCAATATGATAAATAGTGAGTTATTAGATTGAAACAGATTTATCGACAAATCATGCAGTTTGCACTTTTGTTAAAGTATTGTTGTTTTTAGCCTAAAATGTCAAATAAAAGTGTTACATGGAATCACTTTTTAAAAAAAGGGATCGAGTGGAGTATGTGCTAACCACTCCTAACACAAGCGTTTCAAGCTTACCAGGAGTGCTTAAAAGGAATATTAGTAATGTTAATAAATAAGATTACTAATATTTTATTTAAAAAATATTACAGTTTAGAAGTTAAAGAAAAAAAATAGAAAATTCTTGAAATTTCGTTTGAAAATGTCGCGATTAATCGAAAATCGATCTTTTAATCCTCGATTTAATCGATAATCGATTCAAGTACCTTCGATTCAAATCGATTCGGAGATCGATTTTTTTAAGAGCGAATCGACATGCCTACGCCTTGCCGGTCGACGCTCGCGTTCAGCTGATTGTGTCGCGAGTGCCTACTGCCCACAGAGTACTTTTTACCAGAGTGCTGCACCTGCTTGCGGCCGAGCACAACCGCGGCCGCATATCGTTGGGCGTCTTTCTCGATATCGAGAAGGCGTTCGACCGGGTGTGGCACACAGGACTACTCTACAAGTTAGACGATCAAACAAGTATCCCTCCTGCTATATTGCGGCTAGTGGCGTCTTTCCTGGAAGGCAGGAAGTTCTACGTCTGCGTAGAGGACGCCGAGTCCGCAATAAAAACCATTACAGCTGGTGTGCCACAGGGCAGCTGTCTGTCTCCAGCACTGTACGTGGCGTACACCAATGACATTCCTACCCTGGTAGGACACTTGCGTGAATGGGAGGACGACGTCGAACTAGCGCTTTTTGCGGATGACAGCGCATACTTCACGTCGTCCAGAAGAGCCCACATCGCAGCTGCCAGGATGCAACGTCTGCTGGACCTGCTGCCACCATGGTTGGATGAGTGGAGGATAGCCGTCAATGTTGGCAAGACGACCGCTCTACTCACTCGCCGCTATAGAAACCTACCACCACCGCTAACCCTCGGAGGCCAGGAGATCGCATATGAGAAGGCCGTGACCTACCTTGGATGTCGGATTGACAGGATGTTGCGTATGACTGCGCACGTCGACTCTGCTATACGCAAAGCTCGATGTGCGCGGGCAATGCTCCGCCCTGTCCTGACATCCAAGTTACCGACAAAGTCGAAGCTAACCATTTATAAAACTTACATAAGACCCCTGCTAACATACGCTGCTCCGGCCTGGTATGCACTCTTAAGCGATCATCAGAAGCGGCGACTTCAGGCCCAGCAGAGTTTGTCATTACGAACTATAGTCGGTGCGGGTCGCTACGTCCGAAATGACTCCATAGCGGCCAACCTAAAGATAGAGAGCCTGCAAGAATTCGTGGTCCGGCTGGCGCGCGGTATGTTCGACCGCGCCGACAACGGGCCACACGAACACTTCAACGGCTTCGCGCCGTTGCACTCTCGGCCGCCGGACGTGCGACCCTATCCAAGAGAACTCCTCCCTATATAGATTAGGGAGTCGAGTAAACTCCACAATGCCGCAGAAAGGCCAACTCTGACATAATAATTTGTGTTAAACACAATTATTGGATAACCACCTCTAATGATCATTTAACCGACCGCGACAAAAGTCGCTAAAACGACGCCTTCACCATCAAGGCACCCAGGACCGGCACACTGTAGTGTGCCGTGAGGAAAAATCCGGGTAAAGGGGTACACCCCGGGGCCCGAGACCTGCACGGCATTATGCCCTGCAGAGGACAACAACAACGACGAGTACTTTTTTAAACTGCCTACTAAACTATTCACCACTGTGCCTATGGTACCAGGGCGCCACTCCAAATGACAAATTTACATTAACTTTTCATATACTCCTTTTTGGCATAAAGCAATTTGATGATTATTTTATTAATTTGTTTACGAATTTATAGACATTTTTAATAAACAATTAGGTAGTTTGTTACGATCACTGCCCAAGGCCAAGCCAAAGGTATACTTTGACGTCGATACAGGCGTCATCAAAGGCGCCGCCTGCCCTTTTCAGTTCGCAGCACGTGCAAATTAAATGTCGAGTATTATTAGCAATTTTTTATTTATTAAATGCAAGTTGTATTTAAAAAATGGATGCTGGTTAAAATAATTACAAATATTACAATAAAATAGTTATAATGATTAAATACAGATATTAACACACATTTTACAACAGTAATTGAATAAAAATATTTAGGTAAAAAGGGTTCAATAAAAATATTAAAATACAAATTTATACATTAGAATTAGAGGTACTCGTCCGCGGATGGCGGTGAGTATCGCGCACATAGCGTTCAAAATAATCACCTCCACATTCTATGCATAGGGGACACCTAAAAGTTAACTGTTCACCGACACGAGATAAAAGTTGAGTATTTCGTATCGAGTGTGCGACCAGTATACACTAATGTCTTTACATGCCCCCACAAATGAAAATCCATTGGTGTGATATCTGGCGATCTGAGAGGCCATGCACAAGGCCTGCCACGTCCGATCCAGCGTCCAGGGTATTCTCTGTTTAAATAATCCTTAACTTGACGAGCATAATGCGCCGGTGCCCCTTCAAGTTGATAATAAATATTGCGTATCGATGTAAATGGTATATCCTCTAACAATTCCGGCAGCGTGTCGGTGAGAAAATTGTGATAGCTTTCACCATTTAATCTTTCTATGAAAACTGGGGCCCAGTAACGTTGTATTAATAAGGCCTGCCCACACATTGACACTAAACCGGTGTTGAAAGCTATGTGGTCTTTGTTCATGTGGATTTTTACAGCACCACAAGTGTTCATTGTGCGTATCAAATAACCCTATTCTGCCAAATGTTTCTTCATCAGTCCATAAAATGTTAGCTCGTTCAGCAGCTAGTAACCAATTACAAAATGTAACTCGCGCAGTTTTGTCAGCTTCGCTGATTTCATGAACACGGTGCAGGTGAAAGGGGTACTTCCCTTCATTGTGTATGACACTCCATGCGTAATATTGTGACACATTGAACTGTCGGCTGCTTCATAAGTGCTCGCTGCTGGATTGTCTTCAAAAAACTGCAGTATGTCTTGCTCACGTACTGTGCGCCGCGGTGGACGACCACGATCGATTGATACAGGCAGGAATTGCCCGTAATCTCGCAATCGCTGTGTAGCGCCTAGCATCGTAGCGTAGCACGGTGCACGTGAGTTGGGAAATCGCCTTGAATATTCACGGCAGGCTTCACTAACGTTATCATTGCAAATTGCTAAAATTTGCACCATTTCGATATGCTCAACATTTGAGTATCGGTATGCCATCGTAACAAGGTAACGTTCACAATAATCTCGCAATTAAAATATTTTTATTTTTTTATGAAAATAAAAATTGAAGAAATACATTTTTTTTCTTACAGATGTTGTTATGGTGTAAATAATATATTCCCCAAAGGTCTTCAGTAAATTAAAAATGACCCTGTATATACATATTGAGAATCTAAATTGAGAATTTAAACTATACGCGTGTGTGTGTTTGTTAGTTGCACGCACACATACACCGTGTATGCACGGCCTTCAAGCCACACCTCCGTGCCCGTCAGAGTGGGGAGCGTGAGGTTTTTTTTCGTTACGGAAGTTAATTTTATTAATAAACCTAATAAAGCATTAATTTTTTTATAATTTATAACAGGAAGTGAATAATACTTTTTTCGATGATTCTGAAAAAAGCCACAACTCTCTCAACTCAACTTATTTATGACTTTCATCTAAGTTGTTTCTAGGTTCGTCATTTTTCACGTCTAAACCGTAGAACTTATTTTAAGGTGGTTCCTTCAATGGCCCGTAGATGTTTTTTTTTGATGACAGCCCAAAAACGCATGGTCAATTTTGATTTATCGTTGTGTGCGTTATGGTCGGTACACGGACAACGATTTATCGTTGGAAACTGACTGCGCAGACTATTTTTAGACAGTTTTATCGAACGTGTGCAAGCCATCGGAGCAAGGTTCAAAATCAAAATCTATTCGATAAATCGTTGTCGATCGCGTTTGCACAGTTTTATCGTAGTGTGTGTACAGAAGTCGGATCATCATTCAATCATTCAGTTCGCTCGCAAGTTCGTTTCTTTCAGGAATGATTTGACTGAGAGCCAGTTTTGATATCAACGTAGAAAACTTCGTACGAGCGACCTGTAGCTAAAAACCTCAGAGTTGCAGACAATCTTTCATGACAACTTATCGCTTTTCTCATCACGGTTATTGCTTTATTGTATTAGTGGTGTAACTAAAATCAGGAGGTGTAAGTAAGTCACTTCATTCATCCTCAAATAATTGTGCCATTCTTTTGGGGAATTTTAACACTTTTAATGAATTTATGTGAGAGTATGACTTTCTTTTAAGAAGCCAATCCTTACACCACACACTACCTGATTTTCTTTTCTTTTTGCACAAAACAAGCCAGGCTAGCGCAAGCGCTTCATTGTCTTTCATCACGAATGACATGTTTTTCTTCTGAGTTTCTGCCGAGAACTGACGATCGACGCAGATATATGTAGGAGATGTGTGGGCGCACTACCGACGTTCGATAAACTGCGCAAATGAACTGTGCAGTTCGTTTGCGCAGTTTTATCGTTGCCGTGTATACCGTGCTTTAGCTAGTGATGTACATTTTACTTACGACAATCGATAAATGATTGTTAAGAAAGCGGTAAATAGATTAAAAACTAGTTTAGTGTACGAAACTGAATAACTTCAAAAATAAACTAAATTTTTAACATGATATTCTAAAATAATTAAAAAACATTCATATAACATGTACTCGAGAATAAGCAGCACTTACCTGCGTTTTGTTGGATTTTAATTCAATATGTACGAAATCCCAATAATCTCTGAAGAGGCGAGTGACTAACGAATAGACTTCCGATCTGATACTTGGCAAAAATTGTTTCGAAACCGATAGAAAAAAAATTACAGCCATGGATAGTTTCCAATAAAAATATTTTTAGTATAAAATGGGGACACGGAGTACATAATCGTTGTTTTATTTTTCATATTTTAAGTGTTCCTTTTAATAACCACAAACATTTATTAATTAATAATTAAATATATTATTAAAATTTATTTAACATTGGATTTAAATATGAATATGAATTTTAGTTATAATTTAATTAAAGAAACTTCTAGGAATTAAAACCGAGTATTTATTTCTATTCCTATTCTTGTTCATGGGCAAGCTTATCGATTTTTTTAAACATTCAAGATAAAATAGACATTAATTTTGATATGGTTGCAAAACTAAACGTTTCTTGTCATTGACGACGTCTTGAGAATTTTCTTGTGAAATGTGCAATTATCAGGATTATTTCTATTATCAACACCATAGTCACTCACAGAAAAAGGAATTATTTTGGAAAACAATTACTGACTAAAAATAATAAAAATTACAAAATATCTAGGAGGTTATTTATTGCATGCCGACTTGTGCCGACCTGTCATTCAAATTTACTATCCTTTTCTATTTTTGCTTTACTACCTTAAGGAATAAGGAATATTCTTCTCATTTTAATACGATGTCCGTTTATTATTGTCCTAAGTGTAAACCAGCAGGTTTAACCCATACACTTCCTTTTTTGGATTAAGAAGAAAATATAATAACTTTATCTATTTGATTATTCATCAGTGTTTTTATTTTGTATTAGGAGAGGTACAATCTAGCATGAGGTTGTATTTTTAATTTCTGTACTAATGAGATTTACATAATTTTTCACAGAAAAAAAAACTTGCATAGAAAACGAGTGCATCCCAATACGGAGATAAGTAATTTAAAGTTAAAGTACGGAGAAAAGTAAAGTTAAGGAAAGTTAATTTAATGGTTTATCTAAAAAAGATTTGAAGTTGATTTTGACACAACAAAATATTACAATTGTTTTGTCTGATCTTAATGTCTGTGATTGTGAATTATTCATAGAAAAGTTGTTAGAAATGTTTTGCCTGCTGATATGAATCTTAAGTTGTTTATACGTTGAGTGTCTCTGATATTTTATCATCATAAGCTGTCCTCTAGATTAAACTGTCGTCAAAATCTCCTAAGAACTAGAATACTTAGAATGCGACACATAAGACTAGGCCGTAAGGTTTTAACATTTGCCTACCGTAATTTTCAAATCGTAGCAACTCTCTGCTCTCTGACGAGAGCCATAAATAATAAAATGGCGTCCTGGTTTTTGTGTGTGCGATAAAATTATTGTTTTCATAAAATTGAGTTGTACAGTAGAATGTTACTATCCATAAACTGATTTTAATATGAAATAACAAAATGATTTACTATTGTACGCTAAATAATGCACAATTGATGATGTATCTGATAAATTACGTGCGTGTCAATTTTGCTTCTAGCGTCCTATGCCGCCTTTTTTACTGACTTCTTTAGTCTAATTCTCTAGTATTTGGCATAATTTTTCTCGAAGACTTATTTACTTTTCTTAACTAATATGTATAAGTTTCACTGTGACTAAAATAAAGTGTTTATGCGGCGCTCTGTTTTTGATGGGTGCGTTTTGCATTAGTAGTTGTGAAAGCATACATGTCGCTAATGGACGAACTGTCATGAGGATTCGTGTTTACTTTTGGGATAGTGCATTTGTCTTTGTTGGTTTGTTTTTTGGCGCGGCATAAGAATTATTTTCAAAGATGTGTATGCCAACGCCAAGTAATGTGTCGGGCTTCGGTTATTCATGGGGTTTTACCAGTTCCGCCGATCTCACGAAGTGTGAGGTGGAGACACCTAGCAGTCTAAGTTATACTTTAGGTAACACGGTAAGAATAACTTTTAATATATTATATTGGTTAATTACTAAGTAGCCAAAGACTTATAGATACTAACTTACTATGATCTAAAAATTACTTCTCCACTCAGTTTATTTATATTTTGTGTTTAAAGACAAAGTTATAATAAGTGTGTGTTGTTAAGCTTCAAATTTTCAAATAGCGCTGTTAGAATTTACCTACTTGTTATTTCTTTTAATAATATAAGTAAGTATCTACATTACATATGTAATGGTTTATGTCCTTTTTATATTAGTTCATGCCTATAAATTGTATGTTATTTACTGTTATAAGTTTAAGTCTAAGAGATTTGTCATAAAAATACAAAAGTGCTCAAGTGTTCAAAGTCCATGCACATTTATTCTTATTTTATTTGTATTGGATTAGTGGTATTGAAAAACAAATTAAAAATCATATAATTGCCTGTCATTACGCAAGCTAAGTTTTTTAACATAAAATGTGATTTTCAGGTTTCACCAGAAACCACTTTGACTGTTATGTCACACAAGACTCCACAAGTGCAGGAAAAAGTTGGCACAGTTGCAGTGGCAGTATCAAATTCAGCAGCACAGGTTACAAGAGTAGTAGCAGGAACACCAGTCACAGCACGTAGAATGTTTGTTGTAAATGAGGCACCTGCACACACCCTAAACAGGGTTACACAGCAAAATCAAACTGCCACAATACAAAGTAAGTATTAAATAATATAGATATACCATTGTTGTGTAACTTGAAGAAAACGCTGTGTTTTACATAGCATTTTACAGTCTCAGTTCTTACTCAGTGATAACTAAAGTGATAAGACCTTTCTTGTGTAAAATTAATAGATTATGTAAATTAATATTTTCCCATATTGCATACATGAATAGTTTATTAAATTACAGAAAAAAAATGCAGTTTAAAGTGGTTTTTCAATAGTGGAACTTTTTTTAAAATTACAAAATAAGGGTGACAAACAAGCACAAAGTCCATCTGATAGTAAGTGGCATCTAAACCTATCCTCGATTACGAGGAAATAGTATGTGAGCTCAAATTGCAATTTAGTCCTTGTGCCCCGCAGCCTCGGGATATTTTGTTTAAGGGCGTGCAGGGTTTCTTAAAAATTGTGCTTTATTATTTTACTAAACCTTAGGGAACCAAAAGAAAATAAATGAGTAAGAAAGTATTCATTTAGATACTGCATTTTTTTTCGCAAAACCTTGTTTCCTTTGTAAATTTAATTTGTTTCCCATTATTATAAATCACTGAAATACATTCGAATGTAAGTACGCGCGCCAGCAAGCGACACAGGTTTCCCCTCCAACGGCCAAAGCTGGACTAGCTTGGTGAGTAATCGGAGAGAACCAAGGGTTAATTTAGAAAATTTAAAAAGTATTTTGCTTAGGTATCTTATGGTTACATTATTATTGATAATCTGGTAACCTCACATGAATAATTAAAATATTACTAGTGTTTTTTCTTATAATACAGAGGTTACTATGGAATTTTTTTTCTCTGGAAAAAATTTCAAGGAATCATGTTTCTGAAAAATATTTTGCATCATGTAAATCCTTAACTTTCTTGAATATGAATCACGAAACAAATGATTAAACACTGTAGATACAATCGAGTTTACTAAAGTTACTAAAACAGTTATTTAACTGCTGTTACCTCTTAAGAATAAAAATGTAGATGCATTGCCACCCCTGAGGACTAAGATGGACTGCCGCATTTCCAGTAAAAGGGCCTCCGGTTATCTACACTCACCAAACAAAACACAGCAGCATTAAGTTGCTATTTTAGGCTTGTATTCTGTGAGGGCATTATCCTTCCACAGTTGAGCTGACCCATTCGTGCTACAACCATAATATACATTGAAACCTGGTTAAGTGAGAAACCTCTATTATTTAAAAGTACAATGAGGTTCCGGCACTTTTTCGTCGAATTAATTACCTCTGTTAATGGGACTTTCGAACCTGGTTAAATGAGATTTGATTTCTACGATTATTTCGATGTTTATCTCTATAATTGGGACTATGAAGCTCAATTCCCTTTATAAGTGAGACAATTTATCAGGTTGGAACAGGTTACGACATGACATTTCGAACTTTATAAGAGGGGGCCTCTGTAAATGAGACAACTAAATTTTAAACCTGTCTAATTGGAAAACTGGATAAATAAAAACCTCTTTAAATGGTACAAAATCCTTGGTCCCTTGAGATCCCAATTAACCAGGTTTCCTGTAGCTGCAGCATGGCTCTACCACTTATAAAAAACTACTTGTCTAAGAACTATTATTGTATACCTACAGGTTTTTTGGAAGTTACGTGGAAAAATTTGTGAGTTAAAGCGGCTTTATAATAATCTGTGCTATGTCTGTGACATAAGAGCCTTGATACCTCAGGGGATAAGCAGTTTGTAAATTTCACAGTATGTGACTGCCCAGGTTCATCCCGCCCGACTAGTAAAATTATTAATTGCAGCTTTAAGTGTCGCTTTAACACATGCTTGGTTATGATGAGAAACATTGTAGGGATTTTTTTATTTAAAACTCAAGAGAAATTTAGTATGTGTAATTATTCCTCTTATCAGCTAATACTCTTGTATTTTACTTTAAAAAATGTGCTCTTTTTTACAGCCACAAATCTGGCATCAAAACCATTTCTAACACCAATTGGTCCTATCCAGTTAACGGCAGAAGAATGTAATGAAATTTTAATGAAACGAGCACTACAAGCTCAGGGAATAGCAACACCAGTAATAGATGCATCACAGTTAAACCATACATTGTTAAATGGCAGTCTGAAAACCATAACAGAGGTAGCTCAGTCACAAGCAGACACAATTCAAACATCAACTATTCATCAACACTTGTTGCATACCAAGCAAGAGCCTGGGACAACAAATAATTCACCCAAAGTAAGTACTATTATTACATACTCAACTTAAAATATTACATCATGTTAAGTAAATAATATTAACCCATTGACTCGGCTACCGATCTAATCAGATCATACAATACCTACCTTACGTCGGCTCTGGTACGGGTCGAGTTAGATCAGGTCGGATCAGAAGTACTGCCTTATGAGAAAACTATTTTTTCCTTTAAAACAAAACCAAAGACAATATGCAATAGATAATAGTATCAAAGACAAAGATATGCTCTTTTATTTTAAACCATAACCTGGCAATGTCTCTTAGAAAAAAAAAAAAAGAAATCACTCTGAACTTTCGGCGTTCCACGTGTCGTTTTGACGAAGGTGCTCCGTCTTTTTTTATAGAATTTTATATTTGTGTCTGGACTAAAAACAAAATTTTTATACTTTTTTATATTCCTTGTAATATAGTGAACACGTAGATATATAATTTGTGGTATAAAAAGTGAAAAGTAAATTGCCAAAAGTACTTCAAAATCTGGAAGACATCATAAATGTGTTATTTTTCAAATTCTCATTTATTTTTAGTGTAAAATGTAAGTAAAAATAGTTTTCTTACATATTTCAAATAATTTGACTTGAATTATTTTTGAAATATTGTTCTAAATGTCACACAGATAAAATATTATTATTGTTTTTTTTTTCAATTTTTTAATATTTCAATATTTTGGTATGAGTAACAAATGGAAACATATAAAACATAAAAATATACATATTTCCAAACATTTTCATATAAATTTCTCCAAAAACAAAAGTGTAGAATTCAAATTAGTAGTAATTTTGTCACTAAAATTGAAGTATGTGCTACTACTATGTTATACAGGGTAATTTATGTATTTTATTACAATTTCTAGCAACCAAAAATAATTTTATACATTCAACAAGAAATCCTGTAAGTTTTATCCATAAATATTGTCTCAAAGTGAAAATATAGCAAAATTTGCAATATAGCAAAAAAATTTTCTAACTTACAAATTTTCCCGCCATTAAGGTCCCGAGCGAACGGGAGTATAACATGTCGCGCGCTGTCAGAGCCATGGGGTTAATAATTAGAATCCCGACTTGGCAAATTTTTTTCATTTTTAATTTGATGCTTATTTTTCAAAAGTAATATGATAAATATGAGTAGAATCTCTGCATAAGGATGTCAATTCTTTCCAAAAAATTGATTCTTAAATCGATTCAAACCGAAATCTGACTAATCGATTCACAAAAAAATTGAGGTCAAAAAAATATATTTCTCAAAAATCAATCTTTTTTCGATTTGCTTTCAGATTCTTACAAGGTACAGCTTACCAATGTTACTTATTTTTTCTTTCTTTAATCCATTAAGGGTAAGCAAAAGGAACTGAGCACATAGCAGTTTTGTTAGTTTTTGGATGGAAAAACTATTGTTCTTTACAAGTTTGGGTACATTCAACAAATTGCAAATAATTTTATAGTTATATAAACAGAAAAATATTCAATATCGATTTTCTAGGGTGAAATATGTATTCACTGGATCGATCCAGTACTATATATCGATTAAAAAAATCAATCTTTTTAGCACAGGAAATCAATTCTTTGATTAATTGATCTCAGATTAACATGCCTATCTCTGCATATTTATTTATCATATTCATATTACTTTGAACAAGAATTCTGTTAAAATTTGATCTCCGCTCACACCACAATGATTTAAAATCACAAATGTATATTATGCTGAAACTTTTATCTCTGATAATTTATTTTAAGGTAATGTGCCAATATAGAGGTACTGTGAAATACCCTTTCTGGTTCCAGTACACTCAGAAATGATAGAAATGTCCTAATGAAAAAAATAGCTAAGCAATTTTTTGCATACTCCACGCTGGCATAAAGTTTTTATCCCCTGGTCTAATCTGCGTGCGATCTGTATGGCATGAAACCTTGTCGAAGTTCATTGAAAATGACACACTTCTAAAGAGAAGTAGAGTTAACAAATAAATTCTAATAAAATCTATTTATTTGCATGTTTTATGTCTGTTAGCTCTTATATTTTGTTGTTGAATTGTGGCCTTTTACGTCAAGAGGTTTTATAAATTTGTTATCTAACTTTACTGTAATAATTTTTCTGTACTAATACATTTTACCTTTTATCGACTTATTACGAGTTGATAAAATGACATAAATCTGGAAAATAACAACGAAAATAACAATTTTTAACAAAACCAATAATTTATTTATTATTTTTCATTTATAAGGTTATGGTCAAGCAGATTTTGGTGATATAACCACATTTTTCGTAATGCTAGAATTTATGGTTTCGAATGGTAGTTTGAGCAAGTTGTCAAGTTTGCTTTTTAAAAGTATTCACAGATGTTGAATAAACAAAATTGTTATTCTGTTTCCAAGGAAATGATGTGCAGCGAGAAAATTAGCAAGATCACCTTTTAGTCTGAGATGGTGGCCATGACAGTCTTTGTATTTTGTTCACTATTATCTTTTTCTATAAGGTCTCCGCATAGGTGCCTTTCTGCCAGTGAAGTAATGGTAATGTGTATAATCTATCCTCATGGCTTGTGACATAGTGTTTGTGGCATCTTCATAGCTTTCTGTTGCACTCTTTATCTAGTGCAGTCTCTATTTATTTATTTGTAAGTTATAGGTATTACACAACACAATCTGTGCTCTGTGAACTCTATACTATGTAAACTGTACTACATGGTTCCAGACCTTCCATATAGTAATAGTAGACATTGGTACATTTACAACCAAACTTAAGTGTGAATAATTTGCACATTAAGAAACAATTAGTAGATGGAAAAATACACTCAAATCTAAATAGTATAAAATATAAAAGAAAAAAAAAAACAATGGATAAATTTTGTTTAAAGTTTATTTGTTAGACTTAAATTATGTATATAGGACAATGTGATTGGGAGTTTCTTATTTCATGTTTTGAAAGTGTAGATGTGTATGTGTAAATAAGATATAACAAGCATCAGAAATCAGAATTACCACATAATCGGAAGTACATTTGCAACAACTGGATTAACGGGACAGTCAACACTATGTAACTGCGTCTTCTGGTGACCTATTATGCGAGTTTGTTGACGCAACGGCTGGTGGGTAGATAGTGCGTGCCTCAGTTCCAAAAGGTCGCAATCCCATTCTGAACGCGCGCGGATTCTTAGTTCAAATTTTCACTATGCATTTTTTATATTAGCATTGCAATTTATCTCTATTATATGTAAAAGGAAAAAGAATGTACAGGCTATATATTGTTGTGACAGATTTTTTCTCATTAAATAATAGGTTTTGCAGCTGGTAAGATAACGCCGCAGAATGTATGTGTTAGCTGACTTCACATATCATGGAAAATCTTTTATTTCTCAGACATGCAAGGTTTTCTCACGATGTTTTTCTTTACCATTAAAATCATTGTGAATCTACACTTAAAACTACAATTAACAATTTCCGAATGACAGATCAAACTTCCATTATACCCAAGCAAACCGCTTGGGTATAATAGAATTTTCTGAGCTAACACAGCTAAATGTATTCCTTGTAATTATTATTATTGTTAACATTCCATCTAATATATTGAAATAATTAATGTCTTTTGTACAGTTATGTCTTGAAATGTTAATTTCTGTATTAGATTAGACAATGGCATAAAGTCCATGTTGTATAGTAATGGAATGGCAGGCAATATTTTCACAGACAGAGTTGCTGAACACTGCAGTGCTGATGACGAGTGCTCCACCCGCCGTTAAAGAGCGGCCGTATTCGTGCGACGAGTGTGGCAAGTCATTCCTGTTGAAACACCATCTAACAACACATGCAAGGGTCCATACCGGTGTGATTCATTTTATATTTTAAATAAATAATATTTTGTTATATTCTTATAACAGGCTGAATGTGCCCCAGTTTTGTGGGCAATTTTAAAAATATCATGTATTCAAAATTTATTTGTTTTTAAACTATGAAATTTTTTGCTAATCGCAGTTAATGTTATAGCCTATTAAAGTTCACTGCGGATCATAGGCCTACTCCATAGATTGCCTCATAGGAAGGGATAGTTGCTATAATAGTTATTAGGAAACGGCTGCTGTGTCTCCTGATTTGTTTCCTTCTGTCGCCTCTTACGACACCTAAGAGATGATATGGGGTACTGGATATACCATAGAATACTATAATACATACATAATAGAACAGCGGAGTGGTCATAGTCCGTGTAGCCACTAACATGTCAATTCACACTTATAAATGTCAATACAATCAATCGTTTTCAATTTTCGTGTCAAACGTCGCTGCATGCAAATTATTTAAAAAATGGCAAATTGTGCAATAATTATGTGTCGAAAGGACAGCAGGAAATGGAATTTAAATAAAGGACACATATCCTACAACCAGTAAGTCAAAACTATTTATATTTTGTAAATATTGGAAACAAAAATAAAGAAATATTGATGTGTCAAAAACATAATCAAAAGACAAAAATGTGTAAATTCGCACTGTCTGTCAATACAGCGAATCGGGTTTGTATTAGTGATAACACGACGTAATTGCTTGTATGTGTGCTCCCGGCGACACCGATCCTCGTACATAATAAGGTTGACAGCCATTCTATTGTGAATTATAGTATTCTATGGGATACTCTTACGGTACACTACACGGTAATAAGAAATTACTAATTAAATAAAACTAATTTTTAAAGTTTTTATCATATTAATTTATTAATGCCTGGATATGATAAAAGCAGATTGATTTTTTTTTGGCTCTAAGATAGATTCTCCTACGAACACCATCAGACTATAGACATCAGTTGTTACTCTTCCTAAATCTATGCAGCTATTTGTAGATTAAAATAACAGTTTAATATACTAAATGTGAACATAATTTATGTTTGTTAAAGGTGAACGCCCCCACGTGTGTGCACATTGCGGTAAGGCATTCGCACGCAAGCACTGTCTCAATACGCACTTGCTGCTTCACTCTGCAGACCGTCCCTACAAGTGTCAAGAGTGCAAGATGGCGTTTACATTGAAGCATCATCTTGTTACGCATTTGAGGGTAATTGTAATAACACTATTTAGTTGTATAACTAATTAGAAAGCTAGTGAAGATGTTTTAATGTTCATTACTCTGTGAACAATTAAATAGATTTGGATAAAATTTTGCACACAGAATCAATGACAGTACTGTAATGAGTTTGGATCATTAACTTATAAATTATTGTTATATATACCACCTAACACAAGCACTTTTCAGTTACATAAATGTTAGTAAGGTATTACTGATATTATTCTGAAAACATAAAAACAATATAAAAGGGAAATAAGTAAATAAATAAACCATGTCCTAGATTAACTTCTAGAATACTATGTACCATGAAACACCTGAAGGTGTAGCTATTACCCCACACAAATGGAGCCTTGGATAAAAGGTAGTGAAGATATTTTAATGTCAAATGGAGATTGATAAATGCTTTGAAAATAAAACGAAAAATAGTGTGAAAGTTACTTTAATATTGTTACTACAAATTGGATCTCAAATTATAGTTCAAAGTGACCATTAACAAAAACTACAAGTTTAAATTTGTTGCCCACACAGTGTACAGACTAGTGTCTAATCTGTCGTGTATCTATCTTTACTATTATAAATAAAGTGCTACATAAAAACATTTGGAGCTTTTCTAAGCGAAATACCAAAAGAAAAAGGTTTCTTAGAATAGATAAGGTTGGAAAATCAATTGAAAACCATTACTAAAACAGTACAAACTATTTGTTTTTGTTTTATTTATCACTGCCTTTATTATCTGTCATCTGAGTCATCTTTGTTATTTATTATTTTACATGGTAGAGCCATGCTGCAGCTATACTAAGTGTATATAGTTGTGGCACGAATAGGTCGGCTCGACTGGGGAAGGACCACGCTCTCATGCATACTGTGCATGAAGCGTCCTTCCCGTCGACACTATCTGCAGCTTAATGCTACTGTGTTTCGTATGGTGAGTGTAGAGAACCGGAGACCCTTCTTACTGGAAAAGAGGCATTCCATCTTAGTCCTCAAGGCAGACAACGCATCTTCATTTTGATTCGCAAACGAGGATAGATACAGATGTCTATGGGCCACAGCAACCACTTACCATCAGGTGGACTGTGTGCTCACTTGTCACCCTTTTCCTATAAAAAAAAAAATGATATTGGTTGACCCCAGGTGCACAGTCGCGGGCGGCCGTTCATGTGCGGCGAGTGCGGGCGCGGGTTCCCGCTGAAGCGACACCTCGTCACTCACAGCAAGTACCACGCCGGCGAACGACCATACGTCTGCAGCGATTGCGGCGAAAACTTCGCGCAGAATGTAACTCATTTCAAAATATAGCACAACCACATGTACAGCATTGTCAATACACTAGAAGAAATAGAGTGGTGCCTGTTACGTAATTATGTTTTGAATATTTTAATAATTAAATAGAAACATGATTGTTTTTTCATATGCTTAATTCTCATAATAGATCACGTTTGCAGGCACTTAATACACAAAATTAAAAATAGAAGCAGTTGAAACGACAATTCATATTCAAAATTACTTAAATAATTTTTTTAAGTCTTATTCCCCTCTAGGATTTTCTCCTATATTATGGAAGCAGCTCACACATTGTATAAATTGCACATGGACAAACATTCAGTTATGAAACAGTTATGAATTTATTCTTGAAGGTCATATAAAAACTTGCAATAAATATGATGTACACAAAAATATAAGTAGTTTTAAAAAAATAAGTGAAATTACTTTGTAACTACTCAACTTCACAGAAGTCGAGTACTTCATTGAGTCAGTTCAGTCAGTAATTCATTTTTGGGCCAATGTAAAGGTGCACAAGAAAATCCCCGAAAATATACAAAATTTGTCCAATGGCTAGTTCAAAAATTTTATTATTAGGCAAAGATTGTTTATAGACAGTTATTATAATATTAAGGAATTTATGGATTGATAATATCTTCAGAGAATGAAGTGATTGCTATCACATTATTTCTAATTTGTTTTGTGTAGCGATTGTAGTGTTCTTTTTTTATAAAAAAAAAACTTATAACTACTTCTTTTAGCCTTAGCCCTATGTTTGACCCTATGAGTGGCCTATGTTTAGCAGTTGTAAGAAGCTACAAATGGAAACTGAAACAGCATCTTCTTGATATAAACTCAAAATTATAAAAAAAACTGTGGTAGCCTACCCATGCCAAGCTTGACATCTATGGAAAAATCACTATGAGGCAGTCTATAGGGATGGCCTATATTCAACAGTGTACTTTTGATATGCTGTAAGTAAGAAGTGAATGTAATAGGCCGAGGAAAAGTTTCTTTGTACAAATATATGAATACTAGTATAAAATAGTAACTTAATGCTGCTGTGTTTCGTATGGTGAATGTAGAGAACTGGAGAGCCTTTTTATTGGAAACAAGGCATTCCATCTTAGTCCTCACGGGTGACAACGCATCTGCATTTTGATTTGTAGTTGAGCATAGATGTAGATGTCCATGGGCCACAGCAACCACTTACTCTCAGGTGGACTGTGTGCTCGTTTGTCACCCTATCCTATATAAAAAAATGAAGGTTTGTATAAAATTTAAAAAAAAAATCTGTAGTTGTATTGTACTGTTTGTATCTGGTTGGTTATAATATCAGTACATATAGGACGTTAAGAAAAAATACTTTTCTGCCATTTTTCAATTGTTTTTCTGTCCACCAAAATGAGTGAATCTGATGAAGAAATTCGATACATTCTAAAATTTTATCACAAAAAAGAGACAGGGACAGGGTCGGTAAGAGTACCACAAAGTTGGTGCAATTGTTTTCAGTCTGAGAATTTTGATGTCTAAGGTGCTGGTCGCTCTGGTTGCCGCATGTGGATAAAGTAGATTCTATTTTTGAAGAAGTGGAGCGTCGGGAAAAACCATCAATTCTGATCTCCACTACCGACAACTACTGACACTCAAGCAAGAAATTAAGAAAAAACAGCCCAACAAGAAATGGAGTGGTCTTTCATCATGATAACGCTAGACCACACACATCTTTGGTCAAACACCAAAAATTGAAAAAGTTTAGGTGGGAAGTGTAAATGCATCCACCATATAGTACTGACCGTTGGACCCTCTGATTTTCCCCCTTTTCTGTCATTTCAGAATTCTTTGGGTAGTGTTAGGTTAACATAAAGAAAGGACTGTCAAAATAGTTGTCGGATTTTTTTGATTAAAAATCCTAAGATTTCTACAGCAACGGGATTATGTCACTACCTACAAGATGGCAACAAGTAATCGAACAAAATGGCACATATATATTATAATTAAAAGTAATTAAACTGAAAAAAAGATTCAATTTGTATATAAAATACATATAAACATACATATAAAAATACATATATGTTTAAAAGACTTGTTAAAGAGCATTATCATTCACACCATAATGATTAATTCGTTATGTGTAGATATTCATATACGTAATATTAAAAATATAATATATTGAATTATATTATCTTTTTTTCTTATAATATATTATATTGGTATTTTATATTTATGTATATATATATATGTGTGTATGTATATGTATATATACGTATATATATGTAGGTTTGTAAATTTGTATTTTATTGTATATGTTAATGTTAATAAAGTGCACACATTGACTACTTCTATTTCCTTCAACTATCCTTCGATAGGCCTGCTGGAAGAAATTTCTTTATGGAATAAGCAGTGCCTTTGTACATAATTTTGTTTTTACCATTTTCCTGTCAAAGTATGTGTGTACATAAACTGTTAAATAAATAAATAAATAAATAAACTTATTAGTATAAGTATTAGAATAGAAACAGAATAGAATAGAATCATTTTTATTCAATATAGATTACGAGAAGCAGGACATTTTTCAAATAAAACTAATTTACAATGATTATTATTTTATACAATTAGTATAAAAACGTTTAGAAAAAGTATGGAAGCGATCACCTCATTTCCAGGAGTTTTATCAATCATATACTGTTTAGTAATATGATAACCTTTTTTAAACCATTTTTGCTTAAGGTGGATGCGTCGACCGTCCGCCCACACATTTTTTTAACCAAAATATACACTAAACACAGACACTCTTTCTTTAAAACTAATCATTTTATCACTTCTCTACAATGAAATGTGTACGCCTCTGACCTTTATAGGCAATAACTTACATTATATACCGAGAAAAACAATAGTGAAATCCCGGAAAAATTTGACACTTCTTTAGTAGTGTGCGTGACTTTTGACAAGCAAACGAAAGGCGACGTTTAAACATTGGCACGCTAGATGGCATCCAAGTGATCTTAAATAATTCTGATAAATCAATATCTTAAGTTCAATAATTGGTTAATTTCCTTTCCAATCGTTAAAAAAACAGTATAAAATTACATAAAACTAATGACCTTAGACACCTATGTTTTTTTGTAAACAATTTTATTACTTATTATCCTTGTGTGGCATACCAAAAGTCGTAGGTAAAGCGACGTTGCCGTCCTTTCTGACAACAAACTGCCGTAGACAGAGAAGTCTACGGTACTAACGTATTCCTGACCTTGAATTGAAGAAACAAAAGCGTTGCCAAACTTACGTACGTTCACTTGTTTGACTTGTATAAAATGGGTGCGTTTGGCAGAAAAAAGCGCTAGCAAGCGCTTGTAAACAAAATGGCGATCGTAAGCGGTAAGTGCTGTCAAAGCGTAAGTAGCTATTTTCCTCTAGGACACGATGTTAGTTTTAACCGGGGAACCTAACCTAATTTAAATATATGTTTGTAAAGTATTCATATTAAAAACTTACCAATCATGAATTTTTAATAACATGTATATGTTTATTCATGTCATTATATTACTTAAAACTAATATTGCACAAAAGAACTTATAAACTCTACTTCAAAACAAACAAATTAAATAAGCAAAATGGCGGATTGTGTCAGCGCTACTAAAGTAGCACTCGTGTCCTGGCCGAAAACTATTTTAGCGCTTGTAAGCGCTTGCTAGCGCTTTTTTCTGCCAAACGCACCCAATATATTCTGATTTCGGTTGTCACGCGCTATGATTTGCGCGCGGAATTTCTTGTGTATTATACATATTTTGTATGTATGTTTTCATTGATTCGAATTGCAATATTTCTCTAGTATATATTTGAGACTATATTGTAATTTATCGTAGGTATAGTAAATAATTATTTTAAAAACGCAATTATATTTTCGATAGTGTTATTAACAGCAGGCTGGCCCGTGATTTTTCTGAAATATCGTCACAATACTGATTACTTACGTCATACGTGTCGGTGTTTCATATATGAATGTGTTTGAATATGTTTTTGGTCAACAATAAATACAATTATTATAAATCGGTAAACTACCAAAGTAGTCACAAAATTAAACTTGCAAACATTTGCTAAGTATGGTTTTGCCGGGTTACATTAAACACCCTTTACGCATTTTGCAAACAGTTTCAGACAGACACACATTATTAGTTTGTTATATTTTTTAGAGCTCAAGTTCACTCGTCACTACGTCACACCTTATGATGCGTTCAGAAAGAAATATAATTCAGTTACATAAAATCCTTTTTTCTGTTCCGTGCTTTATTGTTTATAAATAAATAGCTTATTCTAATCTGAGTTATATTTTTTTATTCGTCGGCCAATTCTACCAGGAATATAAAGATAACATTGAAATAAAAAGATAAGTGAATTTTTGTACATTTTAGTGTTCTAGATCTTGTGTTCCGAACGCAACCCTACATATAGAATTGAAGGAAGATTTGTATATCGATTTTGATCAAGATCAAGATTTGGAAATCGTGTGTTTTGGAAGTTATATTTAGATTAAAAATACATACTGATAAAATATGAAGAATATTTTTTGATATTACTGACATAATAGAAAAAAACTGAACTGGTTATTAAAATGAAAAATCATGAGTGCAATAAAATTTTCGTATTTTTAAAAAAATACTACAAAAAGGGCTCGAAATAATAGATTTTCTCACAAAAGAAGGGAACTTGAAAAAAAAGGGAAAAAAGTCAATCCTAAGACAAGACGCGAACTATGCAACTACGATTTCGCGACAGTGCGTTATCCACTTGAGCTATTACAATCATTATTATATTGTTAAAATTTACCCTCTTATATTATAGCAGTTTTTCATTGCCTGAAAACGGGGATAAAACGACATTTTATGAAAATCGTTGGAGCCGTTTTCGAGATTCTGATTATATATATATATATATATATATATATATATATATATATATATATATATATATATATATATACAAGAATTGCTCATAGGTATAGGATTTATATTTTAGTTTTACTAAAAGCTTTTCTTGAGTGCTTCGAATTTCAAATCTCCTGGTTATTATCACAAAATAAATCGTGTTATAGATTTGTTGTTATCTCTTGTTTGTGAATTATAGTTTCTTACGTGTTGGTTATGAAATGTCTAATTATTGTAATAATTGGTACTGTTACAAATCATCAGTGTTATTAGTTTTGAGTGAATAGGCATGTATCAGTATAATTATGTTGCTTCAAATAGGTACTTCTGTTTTGATAAAAAATTCAATAGTGTAATGTAATAAAATAAAACTGCGTTATATTGTAATCAATGTTGACATAATTTATTTCTAAAAGTTATAAATCAATTAAATAGTTTACGCTAACAAATATAAATTTTATTTTTACAACAATCGTACATAGCGTTTTGTAGTTCTGTCTACCCAATCTACACATACACAAAAATTAAAAACTTGTTTTTTTACATACACGCCATCTAGTGTTCCAGCTTCGTAAACGTAGGGATACGTCTGTGTGTGTAAACGACCCTATATTCAATGACAGATGTTATAATCAAAATTAATGTCGAATTGGGTGGATTTTGATGCAATGATATGACCCATTCCAATAAAATGTAATATCCGATAACCGCTAAGTCTACTCCTACGACTTAATAATTTTCCAATTACACAAAAGTCCAAATAAACTAAAAATGTTGACTTCAGCGCCATCTTGCCGGAGAATGGCTGGGAACAGTCCGTAGGTTTCATCTTAATAAAATTTTTTAACCTTTTGATAGATAAGGTGTGTTTATTTTCTGTGACTTTTGTAAAAGAGTACACATTGTCCCATGCAGGAATTACTAACTCTGCAGTTAAGTAACTGATATAACTAGCTTGTGCTTGTTCATATTATTTACAGAATGTACATTACTATTTTTAATAAACTATTTTTATTCTTGTGTACACATACATAAAATTTTCGTAAATATGCTAAGAGGTCAAAGTTAATATAATTATTTCGTTAAATTTGATTTGAAGACTGATGAGAAGATCGTGGAGCTTGAAGAAGGGATACACAAGTTGCACTTGGGATATTATAGGATTATTTGAGGTCCGAAGACATGGTAATCCTTCCATCCATGGTAGTCCACGGTAGGTATCAAGTGCATCTTTGAAGACCTCTTTATGTCTCAACAATATACTATCCATTTCCAATAACTCAGCACTGGAGACATAATTGACATTCATAGTAATGTTAAGAGGGTTCAGCCAGTCTCGACCCAAAAGGTTGGGCCCATTACCCTTCGCTACAATAACACATAGGTCCCTCGAAATATTCTTATAACATACAGGCAACATAATTTGCCCTAGAAGTTTGACTGGTGTTTCAGTCCAGGTCCGAAAGGATATTGTAATAGGTTGCAACACAGCATCTGATAAGTGCGAGTATAGTATCTGTCATGTCCGCTCGTTGATGAGACAAAAGCTAGCTCCTGTATCAACTTGCATATGGATTGGTACGCCTGCAAGTGACAACTCCACTTCGTACAGTGGAACACGGCTATTACTGTGAAAGCAATAAACTCCATTTAAATGATCATCAGATTCTGCTATAAACTTTATCTGCTGCGAAGAATTCTTCTTTCTCCAAATGTCCTTTTTTCTTGCAATACCGACACACTGTATTTACAAAACGACACTCTCCTGAATGGCGGTAACCGCAACGATAACAAAAACGGACATTTGCTCTTGATTGTACAGCATTTATATCCATCGGTTCACTTGTACCACTCGCTGAACTGTATGGCAATGCTACTTCTGACTGAGCCATAGCTCCCATTGTGTTGCCTTGAATCATACGAACATCTCGCTCTGCACTTCCAGCTGATAACATCGCATCAACTACAACTTGATAACGCAAATTGTCTCGTTTCAATAACTCGTATTGCAGTTTACTATCACACATACCACATACCAGTCTGTCATGTAACATTCTTTTTAAGTCCGTAAAGTTACATCCAGAACTTAAATTTCGTAAATGAGCAATGTACTCTGAAGCACTTTCATCACGTTTGTGATTACAATTATAAAATTTATAAGACACAGATATTTCATTAGGTTTTGGGCTATAATGATTTGTTAAAATTATTTCTATTTCACTGAATGTCACATCAACCGCTTTTTTTGGCGTAATTAATGCAAGTAATGACTCGTAAACTCGTGAACCACACAATGTGAAAAAATTTGCCCTTTTAGCAGCATCTAATATGACGCCATTAGCCTCAAAACAAAATTTTAAACGATCTAGATAATTGTCCCAACTATCTGTTTGTGGATTGTACTCATCAAATTTCACTGATTTTACGTCCATTTTTAACACTTTTCACCACTCGTCGCCACTAATATGTTCAGAGTATAGAATAAAACACAGAGGTTGAATATTGTTATGTATTAAGCTTGGTAGCATGACAAAAGACAAAGACTTCATAAGTGAATATTAAATTACCTACATTCAATTTACTGTAAACAAGTACCCCCAAATAAAATAACAATAAATCTTTGAATATGACACAAGGCAAGTCTTATCCGAAGAATCCGAATCCTTCAGAAGCTTATTTATTCCGGCTTCTATGGTGGCACTACTGTGGAGGCGTGGAGCAAAAGTTCGGTGGTCTTCTGCTTTAAGAAAGGCAACAACGCTCTCTTGAAGGACTGTAGACCGTTGTCCCTTCTGAGCCGTGTCTATGTGCTGTTTTCGAAAATCATTACAAATCGTCTCGCATGCAGACTATGACTTCAAGCCTCACGAACAAGCCGGTTTCCGAAAAGGCTTTAGTACCTTAGACCACATACATATCCTTCGGCAAATTGTACAGAAGAACGAAGAGTAAAATCTGCTACTTTGTCTTGCGTATGTGGACTATGAGTAAACATTTGATTCTGGCGAAATTTGGGCTGTGCTACATCCCTTTCAGCGGTGCCAAGTTGATAAGCGGTATATTGAAGTGTTAAAATGTTTGTACAGTACAGCTATGATGGCTATTTGACTACAGTACCAGAGTACGAAACCTATTCAACTACAGAGAGGTGTAAAAAAGTGTAACGTTATATCTTCGAAACTGTTAGCTGCTACATTGGTAGACGTATTCAAGCTATTGGACTTGAAATGATACAGTATTAACATGAATGGCAATTGCCGACGATATAGTCCTTATGGCAGAATCGCTGGAGTACCTTTTGCTCAATGACCTCAATAAAGTCTCTCAACAGGATGGGTCTTACGATGAACATGAACAAAACAAAAGCCGTGTGTAACATCCATGTCAACACTTATGCTAGTAGTTGTTAGTAACACTACGCTCGAAGTTGTAGATGAGTATTTTTATCTGGGACAAGTAGTCCGACTAGGTAAGTCCAACTTTGACCGCGAGATCAATCGACGGATTCAACTCGGTTCTGTTGGGTCGGTGTCTGGTTCGGATCTGAAAGGTGGTGGCTGTCTGAGGAAGCTCAAAGTCGTTTAGCGAATTATGGAGAGGGCTTTGCTCGGGATTTCCCTGCGCGGTAGACTCAAAAATGAGGATATCCGCTGTAAAAGTAGAGTAATCGACGTAGCCTAACGGATTAGTAAGCTGAAGTGGCAATGGGCTGACCTTATAGCTCTATCAACCGAGAACCGATGGGTAAGAAAGGTTCTCAGGTGGCAGTCTCGTACTAGTTGGCGAAGTGTAGGGCGGCCCCCCTAGAGAAGAGAGCGGTGTAGATGAAGTGATGAACTGATGAGACATGCAAGAAGTCGATGGATGCAGGTGGAACAACGTTATGCTTTGTGACATTTGTAGCCTAAGTTCAGTAGTGGACATGCAAAGAGTGGTAATGATGATTAATAAGTTTATTTGCTTTGTTTTTTTACACCATGATGATGTAGATTCCTGATGAATGTCTGATGGTATTGCAGGACCACCTGGTGATGCATAGTCGGTTCCACGGGTCGCTGTCGCCGTTCGTGTGCCCGGACTGCGGCGCGGCGTTCGCGCGCAAGTTCCAGCTGGTGCAGCACGGGCGCGCGCACGGCCGCGTGCCGCACGCCTGCCCCGTCTGCGGCAAGGAGTTCCTGCAGAAGCGCACCCTCGTGGCGCACATGAAGTCAGTACATCACATCGCATCACACATCACACATGTAGTGACACACAACGTTCGCGCGCATTTCCAGCTGGTGCAGCACGGGCGCGCGCACGGCCGCGTGCCGCTCGCCGCCCCGTTTGCGGCAAGGAGTTCCTGCAGAAGCGCACCCTCGTGGCGCATATGAAGTCGGTACTCAACTGCTGCCACAACAACCACACCACACTACACCATAATACACATTGTGGTGTTACCCAACTGCATCCCTACCAAATAGCATCAAATCACTGCATACCAGCATTGTATTGTTACGAACACCATACCATGTCACTCTATACCGTATAAGGCCCGTACCATATAAGGATTTATCATCACACCATACCATACAATTCCACACCATACCATTCCACTCCATACCACTGGCGAAGCTATGGCTCCAAACTAGGGAAGCCCAAGATATGGTTTTGTTGTTTTTAGCAGTTTTATAAAAATACACCAATCTTGATCTGTTTCCACTCTACAGTTTCATTTTCAGTGCTGTCGAGGAGGTGTTTAACAAAGCACACAGACTGCTCGATAAGATTGTATGACGAATTTTGACAATTTTATAAAACTCTAGTTTTCGTTACATCAGCTACAGAATAAATAATGTGCAAAATAAACACAAAAAGTAACATTTTTGTATTTCATTTTGCTTTTAGTTTTAAATGTAAGTTCTTTCCACACACATAAATTGACATTTTGGGAACAACACCTGGCATAAAATTTTGCAACTTTTCATATTATTTTAGATGTACTATTTATTATTTATTGCTAACAATTACATACTTTACAACATCAATTCGCTCGGGTAGGATCTATTCATGGGGCGATATTTACTTCACGTCACTTATTTTTTTACATTCTTGACGAAAGTATTTATAAATATCATGCGGAAACATTTCTCAGATGTGCTGAAATGTTTTCCTTCAAAGCTAAATATGTGGTAAATTAACTCTTGAAAATCTTCAAATTATTTTATTCAATGTCAAATATTTTTATCCAAAATTGGCTTCAACAAAGCATGTTTTGAAAGTCAAATGCTACGCTACTTCCTACCGCGGAAAACCTTGTGGAACTAGCGGCAAGAATTTTTATCTCAACAGTTACAATTTTGCCTTATAAAATATATACATAAGTAAAAAGAAGTCTAAGGAAGCTCATTATATCCACACATTTTCCCATTTTATAACATCCTCTCTCCATAAGAATGCTTTTTACGTTTCCGTTGAATTTCTGCAAAAGAAAATCAGTAATGTGACAGGGAATCGTATTATAAATAGTTATGCATCTATCCAACATCTATCGTAATGAGCCGCCAGTTATAAAGAGTCTGTACTTTAGAATAGCTTAGATTTTTTACCTGCTAAACTATAGGCATCACTAATTTTGTCAAAGGTATCAAATTAGATCCTTACATAAATAATATTGTCAAAAATAAATTGTTTTTAAACAGTTAAGATGTTCGTTTCTTTAAAATGGTTTCTGAGTGAGTGCATTGGTTCAATATAGTCAGCTCTTTTTTGTATAAAATTAGTGCCAATCCAAATTTTTGAGACTAGTACCTTGAGTTAGCAGAAATGGAAATTTCGTTGTTAATGTCCTCCAGCCCAAATTTCGGCCACGGCGGCCAGTTCAAATTAGCCATGTGAGCTGGACAAGATTATAGTGTCCGAGTGTATGCGCCAAGCATGGGTGCATTCGATTCCATCACTCTCCTGCCATGTCCGAAGAGGGATCAAGTGCAGAACCAAGAGCAATATAAATTTTATTGATTTTTGTCTAGCAATGGATAGATGTTTTGTGCACGTAGTTTTTAGGATTGATTTCCACTGTTGTCTTCAAAAGATACTATTATTCCAGAATCCATACGGGAGAGGGAGTTGTTGCGTGCTTCGAATGCGGCGAGGCGTTCAAAAGTAAATCAGAGCTTCAACAACATTGTAAAATGACAAGACACTGTTTGAACACGCCACAGACGCAACAACAGCAAACTCAGCAACAAGTGCAACAGCAGCAGCAACAACAACAGCAACAAGTACAACAACAACAGCACAACAACAACAACAGCAGCAGCAACAGCAACAGCAACAGCAGCAACAACAACAACAGCAACAACAGCAGCAGCAGCAACAACAACAACAAACAACTGTGATAAAGCAAGATGATTTCAAACCACAAATAGTTCAGGTAATTTATTATATCAGTAGCAGACGGAGCATAGTAAAACCAATCTGATAATTACTATACTTCTGATAATTTAGAAATTGGTATTCTGTTACCACCTTCCGAAGGATGTTAGAATTTTTCACACCCATTAGTTGCCTTATATGAAACTCATCGAACATAAGGCCTTTGTTCCGAAATAGAACCCAGTATTTTTTTTATAGAAGAGGGGGCAAACGAGCATGCGGCTCACCTGATGTTAAGTGACTATCGCCGCCCATGATCAACCGCAACACCAGGGGAATTGCAGGTGCGTTGCCGGCCCTTTAGAAAGGAGTAAGCTCTTTTCTTGAAGGTCCCCAGGTCGTATCGGTTCGGAAAAATCGCCGGTGGTAAACTATTCCACGCGGAAGAAAATTCCTTCTGAAACGTACAGTGGTGGACCGTCAAGCATCCAGGTGGTGTTGATGGTATCGGGACGTTTGCTGCGTAGTGCGTTCACGAAATTTGGCGGCTGGCATTCACGAAATTCGGCGGCTGGGATTAATCCGAACAATTCCTCAGGGCACTCCCCGTGGTAGAAGCGATAAAATACGCAAAGAGATGCAACATCTCTTCGCAACGTCAGTGAATCGAGCCGATCTGAAAGCACTTGGTCATCGACGATTCGAGCCGCTCTGCACAGGATGCGGTCAAGTGGAAGGAGCTGGTACTGGGGAGTTCCAGCCCAAAGATGGGAACAGTATTCCATGTGCGGCCGAACCTGCGCATTGTGAAGTTGCAGGCGGTGTGCTGGCATGAAATACTGTCCCGCTCTGCTGAGCACGTCAAGCTTTTTAGAGGCCAATTTGGCCTTCTCTTCCAAGTGACCACGAAACTGCACTCTACTCGATATGTCGACACCGAGGATTCCGATACTGGCTGAGGCAACAAGGGGAGTGCCTTGAAACTGAGGAGATACGACAAAGGGGTTCTTTTTGGCGGTTAACGCGCAAACTTGTGTCTTCTGAGGGTTAAACTGGACAAGATTTAGTTGCCCCCAACCCGAGACTGTTCAGCAAAGACTTCAGACACAAGTTTGTCCCGGTACTCGGAGAAGTTTTCCCGAGAAATGGAAAATACTGGCGAATGCAAATGACGTCCTTAATTGACGCCATATTGTGTTGGATATCCCGCCATATTAAAACTATTTTTAATTGTGTGTACGCGGAATGAAGCATGCCAGAATTTGTTTTTATTTATTCAAATACATAAAATGGCAGAGCTGATACAGTTAAATCTGTACGATGAAGAGAATGAGAAATCATACTCATTCTTTGTTACTGAGGAGAGTGGTCAAGAGCATGTATGATGTCATATACTGGCCAATGTTTTGAAACGAATCACCAGTATAGCATTGATTTATGACGTCATTTACATTGGCCAGTATACTGGATTCTATTTCGGAACACATGCAAGATTTCTGAACCTGCAAAAACTAATTTATCAAACTTATATGAGTTTAATTGCTCAAAGTTAATTAGCCGTTTAGATCTCCAAGATGAACTAGTAGATGCATACTTTAATGATAAGCTTTTTTCATAATTATTTTTTTTTATTAATAAACAACTTTCGATATTTAAGTTAGTTATTTCAAGTGTTTGTTTAAGGTTATTGGTGCTGATGGTCAAATACTAACAGAAAAAACATCTCCAGGATATGCATGTCCAGAGTGTGGGTCATGTTTCAACACAAAGGTTTGTAAATTCTATTAAGTAAGACATTTATATATGTGCCATAAATATCATTGATGTTCTAAATGCCCAATGTATAAATGGTTTGAATCGAAGAAAAAAAACGAGCGAACCTTGCGGTAGTCGCATATGATGTGTAACATTAATAAAATTAAAAATATCAATTGAACAGCACCAAAAATTAACCTCAAAATTTAAAAAAGCTATTTGTTTTTTTAATGAAACTGTGCAATTTATTAATGTAGTTTGCACATATCAATTAGTTTATATAACAGCACACTTTATACACAACACTGTAGGTACAGCTAATGCGTTCTCGTTCTCTATTTTCTTTTCTCTCTCGTCTCACACACGCACACACTGTTGGCTGATAGTATTAACCTCTTGAAAAATGGGTAGGTACCATCATATGGTACACATGGTAGGCCAACTCTACCACTGCGCGCACTTATTGCTCAAATCAAATAGTGCGCGCTTCCCCGGCTTCCTCTTACACACCTCAGTCCTGTTTAAAGAAATCACTTCCATAGATCGTAGGAAAGCGAGTGAAAAGATGATACATTTCAACAAGAATGTATGAAAGTGTATTTCTGTAACTATGTAGCTGCATCGTTTTGAGTTGAGCCGTGCTGTAACTATGTTATGGCCGCAGTTCGAATAATTTGGCTCGATGCTCGAAAAAGCACTCATTTCACAGAATACCATCGTAAAATAGCAGCATAACTCTGCTAATAAATGCTGCTGTCTTTCTTATGTGATTGCAGAGAACTGGCGACTTATTTACCAGTAATGAGGTACTCTATTCCTTAGGACAGATGTTGCATTTGCATTTTAATTCTGAATCGAGGATAAATATAGATTTCAATGTGCTACAGCGTCAACTTACCATTAGCTAGATTGTGTACATTTTCCATCCTTATTAGAATAAATTCAATCTTAAATTACACATTCTGTATATCAGTTATTTGTCTTGTATAGTAACTTTATGCTATTAAAAAAAGCTTAATTTATTTGTTTTTAATTTATTATTTAGTAAAATTTGTGCTTTTAACAATACATTACAGTTAACATGTTTATGTACAAAGTGGCATTGGGCAAGCCATATACCTCGAAGGACCGAAAAGCGATGGGAAAAAAGGTTCTCGAGGGGTAGCTTCGTACCGGTAGGCGAAGTGTAGGGCGACTCCCCACTAGATAGAGTGACAACCTGGTAAAATATGCAGGAAGTCGATGAATGCAAGTGGCTCCGGACCGTGCTTTGTGGCATTACTTAGGGGAGGCCTATGTTCAGCAGTGGACTTGTGAAGTGCTGTAATGATGATGATGATGAGCATGTTCCTGTAATTAAATTTGTAATTTTATCAGAGTGTGGTCTATCCTCGATCGAGCTGACAATTTCATGCTGCAGTAACGTAGTTTTAGCGTTGTGTACTGACGTCTATGTAAATAATGACGATTGAAGATTCACCTTTTTCCTATACGCCTACTCAAGGAAATGTATTAAATTGGGTGCTCGACATCGTTAGTAACAGTTATACAATAATATGTCGGTAATAAAAAGAAAAATTATAAACATATTTAAATGGTATTTATTTCTGTGATACATAGGGAAATCACAAAAATATTTTTTTAAACTAAAAAACAAAAGTTAATGCATTTACTATAACTTCAAAATTTCAGAAACGAAACGTTTCTAAATATGTTTCTTTATTTTGTCTATGGCAATAGATAATGAAGGTTATTTTTGAATAATATTTGAATATTGGGTGCGTTTGGCTTAAAAAAGCGCTAGCATGCGCTTGTAAGCAAAATGGCGTAAGCGGTAAGCGCTGTCAAATTGTAAGAGCATTTCCTCTAGACACGAAGTTGTAATCGGGGAACCTACTAATTTAAATATATGTTTGTAAAGTATTCATATTAAAAACTTACCAATCATGAATTTTTAATAACATACATACATAAACACACACGCCTGTCACCCAGAGGGGTAGGCAGAGACTACAGACTTCCATTTGGCACGATCCTGACACACCTCTCTCGCCTCCTTCACATCCATACACCTCCGCATACATGCTCGTCGGTTAAGGGTACTCCTAATTTGGCCCGTTTTCAATAAATCGCCAATTTGGTCGATAAATTTTCGCCTAGGACGTCCCTTTCCGACTCTGCCATTCACTTCTGCAACATAAATTTTCTTTGTCACTCTTTCCTCATTCATTCTTTCCACATGACCAAACCACCGAAGCATTCCTTTCTTAATCCTGGTCACAACATCATCTTGCAAACCACACTCTTCTCTTATTACACAATTTCTTACCCTGTCATTAAGATTCAGCCCTAACATACTCCTTAACGACCGCATTTCTACTGCGTTCATTCTACTCTCGTGCTTCTTCTGCCACACCCAACTTTCACTACCATATGTTAAAGTAGGGACCAACACAGCATTGTGAATTGCCATACGTGCCTTTTTCGACACATTTTGACTCTTCACAATAGAGTGCAGGGCCCCATTTACTCTATTTCCCGCATTCACTCGTCGTTCTATATCCTTATCATATCTCCCATCCCTGCTAAATACGCAGCCCAAATATACAAACTCATCTACTTGCTCGATCAACTCCCCTTCTATTCTTATTTCACAAATCGTTTTACTTTCTTCTCTTTCAAAAACCATAACCTTCGTCTTACTTGCGTTCACTTTCATACCCCTTTCTTTTAATGATCTGTTCATTAATGTAACCATCATTTGCAACTCGGCCGCCGACGACGCAAGTATAACTTGATCATCGGCGTACAAAAGGCATTTGACGGTTAACTCACCCATTCTTAATCCGCATTCTTCAACTTTCAAATTTTGCAAACAACTGTCCATAAATAGGTTGAACAGCCACGGGGAAGCTACACAGCCCTGTCTGACACCTTTATGGATGTCAAACCAGTCCGAGTAGACCCCGTTGATCCTAACACAAGCACTAGAGTCCCTATAAAGGGACTCCAATGCCCGTATCAAGCCAGCGCTCAACCCAAATGAGTTCAGTGTTTGCCATAGCACATCCCTATTCACTCTGTCATAGGCCTTTTCCAAGTCCATGAACGCACAAAAAACCTTTTGGTTTTTGGCCAAAAACTTCTCCGCGATCATGCGCATGGAAAAGACTTGATCTGTACATCCCATTCCCTTTCTAAATCCTGCTTGCACATCCCAAATTTTTCCATCAGTTTCTTTCATGACCCTTTCAATCAGTACCTTAGCATACAGTTTTCCCACAATGCTAAGAAGGCTGATGCCACGGTAGTTTTTACAGTCCTGCTGCGACCCTTTTCCCTTATATACTGGGACTATCACGGCTTTGCACCAGTCTACCGGTACCCGCTTCAGTTCCCAGCATAAATTAAACAAGGTGTGCAGCAGGCCTGCCACCACTTCCTCTCCAGCCCTTAGCATTTCGAGTGAAACTCTATCATATCCGGCAGCCTTACCTGCTTTCATGCTTTTCATTGCTTTCATTATTTCACCTACACTAATCTCGCTACCTCTTTCCTCTTCTTTCGGAATTTCTACTTCACTTAGTACACACGTTGTCTCCTCACTCATAAACACACTTTCAAAATATTCCTTCCATCTCTTTAAACTCAAAACTTCATCATTCAGAATATAGCCATTCTCGTCTCTTATAGCATTCATCATAGGCTGTTTTGAATGTCCCCTGGCAGTTCTTACAAGTTTCCAGAACATTTTAATATTTGCCTGGAAATTATCCGATATTCTTCTATCATTCTTATCCGTTCTTTCTTGCTTTTTTCTTTCAACTACTTCTTTTACTCTCTTATTAAGATGTCTAAAGACTGCCTTTTTTCTTTCAATATCATCATTCGTACCGCTAGAATTACCAGCCTTTGTTGCTAGTAAATCTAGCCATGCTCTCTTCTTTGCTTCAACTTTCATACGTACCTCATCATTCCACCATAACGTATTATTTTTCCTTTCATTCTTTCTCTTACTAACACCACATACTTCGGTAGCTGCATCCACTAAACCTTTCTTTACATTTTGCCATACATTCTCCAAGTCTAACTCCTTCATACATAATTCATCCAAACCACTTATATTTTCTTTCAGTCTACATTTGAACTTCTTTTTCTCACCTTCATCTTGTAACCTTTCTGTTCTAATACGCTGTAACGCAGTGGTAGACACAGATGACCGATGGCGCCAACGCCTGAATAGACCATTAATTCGGCATAGAACCAAATAATGATCCGTTCCTACGTTAGAACCCCGGTAAACCCTTGTATCTACAACTGCGCCCCTCAATCTTTCATCCACAATTATTAAATCTATCATGCTTCTATCGTCACCTCTTTCCCAAGTATACATGTGAATCCTCTTGTGGCGAAAGCAAGTGTTCGTCACAAAAAGATTCTTTTCCATACATACGGTGAGGAGACTTTCACCATTCTCATTTATACTTTCATCACCAAACGTTCCCAATATCCTTTCATAACCAAGCCTCCTCACCCCAACCCTTCCATTAAAATCTCCTAGAATAATAATATTTTCATTTGACTTACCCTCCATTAACACCATCCTTACCATTTCCCAAAACTGCTCTCGGATATAAGTGGGCTTAGACATGTCTGGGGCGTAGACCCCTAACACAAACAACTTCTTTAAGCCCACTTTCATTCGTATCCACAGCAGTCTTGGGCTTACACATTCATACTCGTTTTAATAACATGTATATGTTTATTCATTTCATTATATTACTTAAAACTAATATTGCACAAAACAACTTATAAACTACTTCAAAACAAACAAATTAAATAAGCAAAATGGCGGATTGTGTCAGCGCTACTGAAGTTAGCAAACGCGTCCTGGCCGAAAACTGTTTAGTTTCGCCATTTTGCTTACAAGCGCTTCCTAGCGCTTTTTTCTGCCAAACGCACCCATTATCTGACACGATTAAATAGGCTGTATGGACATTGGTCATTGCCCATGCCGAAGGAGACTTGGTAACTTCGAGTTTCAACTTTTTTTTTTGCGCACGAAGCAATTGGAAAGGGCTACCCTTTATGTAGGGAGGCGGAAAATTCATTACGCATACCACGATAGCCGGTTTATCCTATGCCTATGGGGACTGGCAACTGGCTGTTTAAGCTTCTTATGCCGTATCGAAAGCGACCCTCTTTTGGGAAAAGAGGGCGCAGACCTTCTCATACGCATTTAGCATTGTGGCTGTGTTTGTGGATAGATTTCGTATTTTTACTTTCGTGGATTTATTTAACTTGGCCCTTGGCTGTTCCTCTTGGATTACAGGACAATAGGTTATTGCACCCATATAATGACAATAATATGCAACTTGGGTTATGAAAGGAATAGAACAGATAAAGTACAGCCTCAGGATGCTTTTCTAGATGAAATTTTATTAATAATTGAAGAAAATAAACAATTCAAAATGTTGAATTTTATTTTTACTTTATTTAATAGAGACTACAAAAATTCGTTATTTTGTGTCCCTTTTAATTTATTCAAACAACTTATCACTAGAACGAGTAATTTTACTACATAACCCACAAATTATAAAACATAATATAAAATAAAAAACCCCAGATCCTGCAAAAATATGATTTTGTATAATGTAAGGAGCAAACATTTAAATCTTCAAAATAATTTTTGTATGTTGTTGTAGTAGTATAGTTGTAGCACGAATGGATCGGCTCGACCAGGGAAGGACGACGCTATCACAGAATACCAGCGTGAAATGGTAGCTTGATGCTGCTGTGGTTCGTATGGTGAGTGTAGAGAACTGGAGACCCTTTTTACTGGAAATGAGGCATTCCATCTTAGTCCTCAAGGGTGACAATGCATCTGCATTTTGATTCGTAATCGAAGATAAATGTAGATATCTATGGGTCACAGAAACCACTTACCATCAGGTGGACTGTGTGCTCGTTTGTCACCCTATCTTATATAAAAAAAGACATAATATTTGAATTTTGTTCACGCCAGGCCCAAGCTTGTATAAAGTATGAACTACGTTCATCTCCTTTAAGTCAAGAAAAAGTAGATAATTTACAACCCACGTCTACAGTTGGGCACATGCCTTCTCATTTCTGAGAGGGTATTTGAGCATGAAAATGTTTGCCGCGCTGTCCCAATGCGGACTTCACATATTTTCGATTTTTTTAAATTTCTTAACTTGGAAGAAACTGACACTAGCGATCTTTTGTTTCCACGTCGAGCACGTAGTAAATCAGCTATAGTAAATCAGCACTCAAATTTGTAATTAACCATGTTGCTAGTGATAACGGGTTTTGAATCCAGGTAAACCCTTGAGTTACCAAGACTCGATAAAAGTGAGACAGAGAGTACAGACATAAAGTTGTTAATGTATTGTTGCAGGAGGCGCTGTCGCTGCACGTGCGGCTGCATGCGGGCGACCGCACGTGCGTGACCGACCTGTGCGCGCTCACCGCCGCGCTGCAGCCCGGCCTCGTCGCCGCGCACCACGCCTCGCACAGTCAGTGACGCGCATACATATATACGCATGCACGCACGCACGCACGCCCGCACGCACACACGCCCAAACGCCCACACGCCCAAACGCCCACACACACACACACACACACACACACACACACACACACACACACACACACACACACACACACACACACACACACACACACACACACACACACACACACACACACACACACACACACACACACACACACACACACACACACACACACACACACACACACACACACACACACACACACACACACACACACACACACACACACACACACACACACACACACACACACACACACACACACACACACACACACACACACACACACACACACACACACACACACACACACACACACACACACACACACACACACACACACACACACACACACACACACACACACACACACACACACACACACACACACACACACACACACACACACACACACACACACACACACACACACACACACACACACACACACACACACACACACACACACACACACACACACACACACACACACACACACACACACACACACACACACACACACACACACACACACACACACACACACACACACACACACACACACACACACACACACACACACACACACACACACACACACACACACACACACACACACACACACACACACACACACACACACACACACACACACACAGACACACACACACACACACAGACACACACAGACACACACAGACACACACAGACACACACAGACACACACAGACACACACAGACACACACAGACACACACAGACACACACAGACACACACAGACACACACAGACACACACAGACACACACAGACACACACAGACACACACAGACACACACAGACACACACAGACACACACAGACACACACAGACACACACAGACACACACAGACACACACAGACACACACAGACACACACAGACACACACAGACACACACAGACACACACAGACACACACAGACACACACAGACACACACAGACACACACAGACACACACAGACACACACAGACACACACAGACACACACAGACACACACAGACACACACAGACACACACAGACACACACAGACACACACAGACACACACAGACACACACAGACACACACAGACACACACAGACACACACAGACACACACAGACACACACAGACACACACAGACACACACAGACACACACAGACACACACAGACACACACAGACACACACAGACACACACAGACACACACAGACACACACAGACACACACAGACACACACAGACACACACAGACACACACAGACACACACAGACACACACAGACACACACAGACACACACAGACACACACAGACACACACAGACACACACAGACACACACAGACACACACAGACACACACAGACACACACAGACACACACAGACACACACAGACACACACAGACACACACAGACACACACAGACACACACAGACACACACAGACACACACAGACACACACAGACACACACAGACACACACAGACACACACAGACACACACAGACACACACAGACACACACAGACACGCACAGACACGCACAGACACGCACAGACACGCACAGACACGCACAGACACGCACAGACACGCACAGACACGCACAGACACGCACAGACACGCACAGACACGCACAGACACGCACAGACACGCACAGACACGCACAGACACGCACAGACACGCACAGACACGCACAGACACGCACAGACACGCACAGACACGCACAGACACGCACAGACACGCACAGACACGCACAGACACGCACAGACACGCACAGACACGCACAGACACAGCACAGACACGCACAGACACGCACAGACACGCACAGACACGCACAGACACGCACAGACACGCACAGACACGCACAGACACGCACAGACACGCACAGACACGCACAGACACGCACAGACACGCACAGACACGCACAGACACGCACAGACACGCACAGACACGCACAGACACGCACAGACACGCACAGACACGCACAGACACGCACAGACACGCACAGACACGCACAGACACGCACAGACACGCACAGACACGCACAGACACGCACAGACACGCACAGACACGCACAGACACGCACAGACACGCACAGACACGCACAGACACGCACAGACACGCACAGACACGCACAGACACGCACAGACACGCACAGACACGCACAGACACGCACAGACACGCACAGACACGCACAGACACGCACAGACACGCACAGACACGCACAGACACGCACAGACACGCACAGACACGCACAGACACGCACAGACACGCACAGACACGCACAGACACGCACAGACACGCACAGACACGCACAGACACGCACAGACACGCACAGACACGCACAGACACGCACAGACACGCACAGACACGCACAGACACGCACAGACACGCACAGACACGCACAGACACGCACAGACACGCACAGACACGCACAGACACGCACAGACACGCACAGACACGCACAGACACGCACAGACACGCACAGACACGCACAGACACGCACAGACACGCACAGACACGCACAGACACGCACAGACACGCACAGACACGC
>CAJQZP010000150.1:2190000-2287500 GCA_907164705.1 Parnassius apollo
CTTCTTTTATCACACAGTTTCTCACCCTGTCACTCAGATTCAGCCCTAACATACTCCTTAGCGACCGCATTTCTACTGCATTTATTCTACTCTCGTGCTTCTTCTGCCACACCCAACTTTCACTATCATACGTTAAAGTAGGGACCAACACAGCATTGTGAATTGCCATACTTGCCTTTTTTGACACATTCTGACTTTTCACAATAGAGTGTAGAGCCCCATTTACTTTATTTCCTGCATTCACTCGTCGTTCAATATCCTTATCATATCTCCCATACTTGCTGAATACACATCCCAAATATACGAACTCATCCACCTGCTCAATTAACTCTCCTATTCTTATTTCACATACCGTCTTGCTTTCATCTCTTTCAAAAACCATCACTTTCGTCTTACTTGCGTTCACTTTCATTCCCCCTTTCTTTTAATGACCTGTTCATTAATGTAACCATCATTTGCAACTCGGCCGCCGACGACGCAAGTATGACTTGATCATCAAAAGGCATTTGATGGTTAACTCACCCATTCTTAACCCGCACTCTTCAACTTTCAAATTTTCCAAACAGCTGTCCATAAATAGGTTGAACAGCCACGGGAAGCTACACAGCCCTGTCTGACACCTTTATGGATGCCAAACCAGTCCGAGTAGACCCCGTTGATTCTAACACAAGCACTCGAGTCCCTATGCAGAGACTTTAATGCCTGTATCAAAGCAGCGCTCAACCTAAATGCGTTCAGCGTTTGCCATAACACATCCCTGTCCACTCTGTCATAAGCCTTTTCCAAGTCCATGAACGCACAAAAACTTTTTGGTTTTTCGTTAAAAACTTCTCCGCGATCATGCGCATGGAAAAGACTTGATCTGTACACCCCATTCCCATTCTAAATCCCGCTTGCACATCCCAAATTTTTTCATCAGTTTCTTTCATAACTCTTTCAATTAGTACCTTAGCATACAGTTTTCCCACAATGCTAAGAAGGCTGATACCACGGTAGTTTTTACAGTCCTGCTGTGACCCTTTTCCCTTATATATTGGGACTATCACGGCTTTGCACCAGTCTCCCGGTACCCGCTTTAGTTCCCAACATAAATTAAACAAGGTGTACAGCAGGCCTGCCACCACGTCCTCTCCAGCCCTTAGCATTTCGAGTGAAACTCTATCATATCCGGCTGCCTTACCTACTTTCATGCTTTTCATTGCTTTCATTATTTCATCTATACTTATCTCTTTCATCTTCTTTCGGAATTTCTATTTCATTTAGTTCACACTTCTCCTCACTCATAAATTCGCTTTCAAAATATTCCTTCCATCTCTTTAGACTCAACACTTCATCATTGAGGATACAGCCATTCTCGTCTCGTATCGCATTCAATCTAGGCTGTTTTGAAAGTCCCCTGGTATTTCTTACGAGTTTCCAGAACATTTTAATATTTGCCTGGAAGTTATCCGATATTATTCTATCATTCCTATCCGTTCTTTCTTGCTTTTTCCTTTCAACTAATTCTTTTACTCTCTTATTTAAACGTTTAAACTCAGCCTTTTTTCTTTCATTCTCATCGTTCTTACCGCCAGAATTACCAGCTTTGGTCGCTAGTAAATCTAGCCATGCTCTCTTCTTTGCTTCAACTTCCATACGTACCTCATCATCCCACCATAACGTATTGTCTTTCCTTTCATCCGTTCTCTTACTAACACCACATACTTCAGTAGCTGCATCCACTATACCTTTCTTAACATTATGCCACACATTCTCCAAGTCTAACTCATTCACACACAACTCATCCAAATTACTTATATTTTCTCTCAGTCTGCATTTGTACTTGTCTTTCACATCTTCATCTTGTAACCTCTCAATTCTTATACGCTGTAACGCAGTGGTAGACACAGATGTCCTATGCCGCCAACGTCTGAATAAACCCCTAATTCGGCATAAGACCAGGTAGTGGTCCATCCCTACGTTGAACCCCCGGTAAACCCTTGTATCGACCACTGCGCTCCTTATTCTTTCATCCACGGTTATGAAATCTATCATGCTTCTATCATCACCTCTTTCCCAAGTATACATGTGAATCTTCTTATGACGAAAGAAAGTGTTCGTCACAAAAAAGATTCCTTTCCACACATACGGTGAGGAGGCTTTCACCATTCTCATTTATACTTTCATCACCAAACGTTCCCAATACCCTTTCATAACCAAGCCTCCTCATCCCAACCCTTCCATTAAAATCTCCTAGCATAATAATATTTTCATTTCCCTTACATTTCATTAACACCATCCTTACCATTTCCCAAAACTGCTCCCGGATATAAGTGGGCTTAGACATGTCTGGGGCGTAGACCCCTAACACAAACAACTTCTTTAAGCCCACTTTCATTCGTATCCATAGCAGTCTTGGGCTTACACATTCATACTCTTTCACATACAGTTAAGACATAGCCGAGGAATTGAGAATTGACCACAACACAACCTTTTGAAAAAATCTGACTATGCAAAAAAGCTCGATATTTAGGGTGTCACACGACTTCACTGAAAGAAACCTAATGAATCGTGTACTCATTTGCGATTCTCTATTGAAACGTAATGAAACCGAACCATTTTTGAAAAGATTGATCACTTTTGATAAAAAGTGGACCACCTACGACAAGAAGGTGCGAAAGAGATCATGGTCAAAGGATATTCAAACTTAACTGACTGTAGCGAACCCAGGATTAACACGCAATAGGGTGATGCTTTGTGTATGGGGTTGGAAGGGCATCGTCGAGCATCAACGAGTTTTTACCGCCGGCCTAAACTGTCGATTCGGTCTACTGCCAACAACAAATGAGACTCAAGCAAGAAATTGAGATAAATACACCGGAACTGATCAACAGAAAAGAAGTGGTCTTTCATCATGATAACGCCAGATCACACATTTTGGCCACTCAGCACAAATTGAGAAAGCTTGGTTGGGAAGTGTTAATGCATCCACCATACAGTCCTGACCTTGTACCCTCAGATTTTAACTTGTTTCGGTCTCTTCAGGATTATTTGGGTAGTGTTAGGTTAACAACAAAAGTGGACTGTCAAAACTACTTGTCGCATTTTTTTTATTAAAAATCCCATTTCACCAGCAATGGGGTTAAGTCAATACAAGATGGCAACAAGTAATCGATCAAAATGGCACATATATATTATAATTAAATGTAATTAAACTTTGAAAAATAAATGTCTCTAATTTGTATTTAAAAACGAAGAAACTTTTGCCGTGACCTATTATATTTATTTAAAAGGCAATCATTAACATACTCGACGAGTGAATAGATGAGTATATTAATGTTTGTATAATACCAACACTCCCTAAATATTCACTAAAATCTCACATGCACGTTCACTCCCATACATCCACACACTAATATAGTCACTCACTCATCCACACACTCACATATTCATTCAATATACAACCATACACCATTAAACACAAATACACTCAAACACTCATTCGCTGTTGTAACCCACGCAACCTTCGATCAACAATACCAACTAGATGTCGGGTCGGCGCAAGAAATCCATCTAAGTAAATAAAAGCGCACATGAGACGTGAGCTCTTATTTCGTTTAGTTCACTTGAAACACAGCCAATGTAAACACGTTTCACAATGCCGCAATGTGTGTTTAAAAGTTGCAATAATAATGCCCGAAAAAGTAATTTAACGGCAGGAGTGTCTTACTTTCGGTAATTACATGTATGATATGTTATATTTTAAGCTTTAAACTAACAAATAATATCATATTTGAAACAAAATTACCGATCATAACCACCCCTACAAATGTTTTACCAATGTTGACCAATACGCGCGCAAACATTTGTGAAACAGAACATGGACGCATGAAGTAGATTTGTATTGTAATAATTTTTAATAATTCGTTACCAAAACTTTAAATAATGGTAATTGCTACTTTTGTCTACTTGTGTAATTCCAATAGATACTTAGATTCTTTTAGCCTTCCTAGTTTTCTTCCCCGGTCGAGCCAACCCATTAGATAAAAGTATGCAATGGGCGATCTTATTGCTGACAGTAATTTCTCCCAGACAACCAATAAATGTACAGGATTACATGAAGATGATAGGAGTAGGACAAATTGGTGTGATAAAAAAAGAAGAGAATACATACACACAAATATATATATATATATATATACATAGATACATACACACTACGAACATATATACATACAAAAACTAAAGTAGATATATAATGAATTAGTTAATTAAATGCAATCAATATACTACATACTATATTATATTTAATAACTCGCGTGGAAAGTATGTATAGCAACAATCATAAATGCCCAAAACATAAAAATAATTTTAATTAAACTTATGATCATATTATAAATTATTTTAGTGTTCAACGCCACTCAATACTTCCTGGAATAAATTCAAAGAAGAAAACAGAAACATAACAAAATGACGTAGCTCGCAAGGCAAAAACGGGAAAAAGAACTTTATTTGTTACACATTAAGGTTGATTTCACACCAAAAGTTATTTAATTTATATCTTTTCATTTCCAAGTGATAGGAGTATTGTATAGCTTTGTTCTTTTTTTGTGACTAATGATCGTAAGATTTGTGACTTTATTACTAGATGCGATGGTTGTAATTAGGTTGAATTTAAAACTATTTTAATTTTTTGTCTCATTTCACAAATGTAGCTGTTTAAGTTTATGTTCAGGTGGACAGTATTTAGCTATGATTTTGTACGTGACCCGTTATCTAGTTGGTACTGTTGATCGAAGCACGCAACATATGATACAATGTCTCCTTTTTTAAAATCAATTAACAAACTCACTTATATATTAGGCCAATTTTGTTCCTTAACATCAAACATCATCATGCCCCAGATGACAGACAGATCTGACAGTTAGATGTCGTAGAGAAAACAATTGTCAATGTCGCCACGCTTTGCAGACAGGTTGGCAACCACTGTTTCTTTATTTTTAAAAGACAGCAACATCTTTTTCTGGTTTGATTCCCTCAGTTACGACACTGACGACTTCTTACGACACTCACACTAGTGGGTATACTTACACTGCCACTACATGGTGGAAAAACAATATTAAAGTCCTGAAATTCATGTGTTCCTTTTTTTTTTCAGGTCAACCAATTCAAATAATTTCTTCAAACCCCAACAATGTTGTACATACGCAAGTTATAGCAGCAGTGAGTAATCCTTTTTTGTTAGAAGTTTATATTTACACTAATATATATATATACTACCTTGCCAGGCAGACGTTGTTCTGCCCTTTTCGACGACCCTTTGTCATGTTATTTTAAAAATTAACAAAAAAAAAATTGTGGGCAAAAAAAAAACTATCCTATCTCTCAAGTTGGACCAAACTGCACACAGTGTGCAAATTTGAAAGACAAAGGAGAAAACCGATCTGCTAGGCTCTTTCTTTGCGTCCAACTCGACTCGATGACGGGGGGAGTACGCCGCCGACCATCCCGCGGTGTGAGTGCTCCATGCCGGAGGGGCGGTTCACACAGCGCTCGGTTAGCAAAGCACTCCTCTCCCTGGACATCCACAAGTCAAGTGCGCCTGACGGATTTGTGCTGAGGACGTGTGCTCCAGAGTTGGCACCGGTTTTACACCCACGTCTTTTCCGTTACTCCTACTCCCTAGGCGTAGTCCCAAAATCATGGAAGACGGCTTTCGTCCACCCGATCCTAAAAAAGGCGACCGCTCAGACCCGTCCAACTACCGGCCTATCGCCATCACCTCCTTGTTCTCCAAAACAATGGAGTCTATTGTTAACTGCCAGCTCATGAGGTACAGACGTTGTTCTGCAATTTTCGACGATCCTTTGTCACGTTCTATTAAAAATCCTTAAATTAGCAAAAAAAATTGTGGGTCACTCATGGGCAAAAAGCTATCCTATCTCTCAAGTTGGACCAAAGGGGGCGTCCATAAATTACGTGTGATGTTTAAGGGAGGGAGGGGGTCGAGTCAAATCTCATCTAATCTTACGTTGGGGAGAGGGGGGGTCTCGACAAATATCACGCAATTTTTTTTCTGATTGAAACAAAAAAAAATATTTTGGTCCATTTAATCCAGATTGTACATGCTTAAGATTTAATCTTAAGCGTGTATCGTAATACGATTAACCACTACTGAAATGTCAGATTATTAAACCAATTAGTCAAACCTATGGTCAAGCCTAAGGTTATAGTAGGTTTGGCCGAAGACAATTTTTTTTAATGAAGGAAAATATAACTTAGAGTTATTACCATATTCTTATCCTAAAAAAAATTATCAACAATTAAAATATCGAATTATTTGTACGAAGGTCACGTGAGCGCTAGAGAAACGACGATTGTAAGACGTTGTTGACAAATAAAATGTGAAATAATGAAATAGTACAGTAAAAATAGAATTTAACTTTGCACTAAATTTCCGATCCAATTTTTTTTATAAGGTTTAGGTTCACTTACTCAGTATAAAATCAAAAAATGCTGACAAATCCAGGTGGCGTTTCAAGCGCCATCTTGAAAAAAAACGTTTTCAGCCGATATCTCGGAAACTATGTACTTTAAGGTGGCTCAAGTCGCGGGCTCGAACTCATTGGTGGGCGCGGCCAAAAAGCACGTTGTCTCACCTGGCATCGTGCCCGACAGAGATAGTACCAGTGAAGAGCAGTTAGAACGCACGTCTTGTTCGTACGGCGTTCCGAACCGTTAGAACAAAAACGAAGTTACACGAACACGATGCACACATACATACCACCCTATTCTGTGCCGCTCGACGCTTGCTGAGAAAATCAGCAGTACCTACCTACAAACTCGTACTAAATTATTAGGCACTGCGCTACGTTATCGCTTTATACTATACCTCTATGGCTCTATAGATACCTAATATAGATTGCTTATTTTATTATGTTTTGTTTTCCCCGGGTGGTCATGCAGCGATCACTCAAGAGTTCACGACGCCGAAGCATGAACTGGAACAGTCATCGCAATTTATTCCGTACTAGCTGTTGCCAGCGGCTTCAAACGCGTGAACTCGAAAATTATCCCACAGGAACGAAATACCTAAATAAACGGTATCAAAAAATGTGTTATTCCAGACCAGGTATAACCTATCTCTGAGCTAAATATCATCCAGATCCCTTCAGCTGTTCTGGCGTGATTGAGTAACATACATCTATCCATCCAAACTTTCGCATTTATAATATTTAGATAATAATTGTAATTAGTTCTGCCTACCTATAAATTGTTTTCAAAAAATACTTACCTGTCTTCTTACTTTTTTTTATATACACACAATATCACTAGATGTAAACACATGTTTTTATCAAGACAAGTGACCCGTCAAGACTGTTTCCTTAGTACCGACGTACTTAGGCAGGTAGTAGTAGGTAGGCAAAAACGATTACTACTGAAAAACTAAATAGGTACCTACCTAACATTCAAATAAAAATATTCTCAAAAAGCTCAACCAATTCAGAATTTAATTTTGTTAAAAGAAAATTGGTCAAATAAAAAATAAAGGATGAAAATAAAGCATATGGGAATATAAAAATAAATCGTATTTATTTGAATAAAACTATTATTTACGGATTTTATCGCGTTTAATTACTTTAATTTATTTTTATTATTATCCCGACGTTTCGGGTGCTTTACAGCGCCCATGGTCACGGGGGGGGGACCATGGGCGCTGTAAAGCACCCGAAACGTCGGGATAATAATAAAAATAAATTAAAGTAATTAAACGCGATAAAATCCGTAAATAATAGTTTTATTCAATGTGTAGTGTTCGCGTAAATTTAAGAATTCGTATTTATTTGTTATTTCGAGTTTTACAAGAAAAGCATAATATTTACTGGGGAGAATTATTTTATTATTATAATAGTACATGATATTCCCTTTAAAATGACACCAATATGAATAATATCTTATATCTATATCTACAAATAAATAAAATTTAAGTGTCTGTTTGTAATGTTAAAATAACAGCTTTTTATTAAATGCATATGAAAGTACTAGTAACAAAAACACATTTTTTAAAATTTCAAACACCACAATCTCTATTTTTTTACTCTGCTATCTTCAGCGCTGTACACGAACGGAACGATGTCCTTGAGAGCCGTGGTAGCTCACATGGTTAGCGCTCGTTATAGGTATCATAGTACGGGAGCAACCCGGGTTCGATCCCCACTGGCACCAATGAAATTGTTGCGTGCTGATTTAGCTATCAGTTGGAAAGTCTGTTTTTCTGGGCCGTTTTGTTTTGTTACACTGACATCTCGCAAGTCACCTAGGGACCTAGGAGGTTGTCGGTTGCTTATTTTTTATTTTTCTTTAAAATTTTCGTCGGTAAAATAACATATTTATAAAAGTAAAAAAAAGTAAAGTTACAGCCTATATACGTCCCACTGCTGGGCACAGGCCTCCTCTAATTTCTGAGAGGGTTGCAAGGAAATGTCCGCCACGCTGCCTCAATGCGTGTTGACGAACTTCACATTTCTTCGAAATATATATTTTTTAATTTCTCAGACATGCAGACCCGAGTTCGATCCCCGCCGGTATCAATGAAATTGTTAATTGCAATTGTGCTGATTTACCACGTGCTCGGCGGTGATGGAAAACATATTGAGGAAACCTGCACGTCTGAGAATATAATTATAATCGAATGTAAATCAAATTGACATAGGTAAGTACAGATAAAATTAGCGGAACATTAATAAAATTTTGAGATCGTTTTTTTTTTCAAAATTTTATTTATATATTCCTCTATTTTTGTCTGTGCTTATATCAATTTGATTTAATCCAAAGTTCAAGCAGGGGTCAATGTAGCGTAGTAATTTAGAGCGCAGGTATAGCTATAATCATACGAACGTCACAGGCCGCAGCTGACAATGACGTCGGATAAAACTAGAATAAGCGCGCGTCACCGCGCATGCATGTGTGTGTAAGTATCGTCCTCCCGCACCGCACCGAGGGAAAAATTATTCAGTGAGATGCACGATAATTCATATAAACACGCGCGCGTAAAAAAATACGAAAAGGCCTTTGGAAGGAGGGGGTTTTATGAAAAACCCACTGCATGAATCAATTACCAATAAAATTTATTGAATTCTTCGATAATTGAGCTGTGTCGGTACCGACTTTGTTTTGGAAATTTTACACTGCTTTTATTACTAATTTACGCCCAAAGTTGTGTTAAAATTGGCAATAAAAACGAATCTTTGGTAGCTCGTAACTTTTTATTGACTTTTTATTTTACTATTCTGTTTCGGTACAGACAAAATTAATAATGAGACAAAACGATATCATGTTTAACTTTGGATGTACACTGTCAAACAGCGGAGTAAAACCCCTCCGAAATTTCTATGGAAATAATGTCGACTAGAGTCACCTTAAACCATTATTGTAGAAAATAAATTTTCGCATCTTTTGTTTCCAGTGAAGTTTTTTGTAAAACTTACCGTTTACGATTTAGGACCCATTTATTGAACCGGTTTTTCTATCGCGGCCAATAACTCTTGAAATATTAGATTAATCAATAAAATGCATAAATCTATTTTTAAAGATCAGTATATTTTACAAAACTTTTGTTTGAAACTTTTTTTTCTAATGTCCACATGTTTTTGAGTTATAGGACCTTTAAGAGCGCATATTCAAATATGTCCAAGTCGAAATCTACGCGATCGCTTTGGAACGGCGTAATATTGACGCACACTACAATGTTGTCTCTGTGTGCGTGTCAGTGCGAGCGTGAGGCTATAATAGTTGCCTAACGACGACTACGAATCACTTTGATCTTTGATTATATACCTTCTTTGATACTGTTGGAACTAAAATAATAAAAAAAATAATTTCCATATAATGGCTTACTTATATAGTGTATAGAAATCGGAGGCTAATATGTGGAAATTGTTTTAGGTATTCTTTTAGTAAATTGAAGTCGGCTTTACATTTTCACCCTATTGAGTATATTATAATATGTATATGTTCTAATTGAAAAATATGTATTGTATAAAATATATATCATTTGATAAACTTTTATTCTGTTTCATAATGTAAACATAATTCATCAAACTAACAATTTCATCAGTGTCGGCGGGGATTAGTGTTGCCAGGTCTAGCAAGTAAAATTTCGGGACGGAAGGTAAAAATAATCGGGGATTTGGTTTTCATATCCGGACAACTAGAATGACTACAAAATATAGGTTTCTTTGTAGCCTTTTGTGCTTTATTGAGAACCGTGGTAGCTCAGATGGTCAACGCTAACTGTAAATATGTGAAGATGAAGAAGATGCTGTAAAAATGCGAGTAATGCGAGAAATTGTGACTGTAACTTTACTTTTGTGCTTTATAATTATTATTCGAGTCTGATCTCATGAACGAATAACTTTTCATCCAAACATCGTAAAAACTGATTTTTTTTTCATTTTAGGCAAATTAAAACATTTTTGAACTACTTGTTTTTTTTTGCAGTCCCTGAATTTTTCAAATCACTCATTTTAATATAATTTTGTTTAAAACTTTTGTGGTTTTTTTTTCGACTGGTGAGACAATGTCGTAGTAAAAATATTTTAATGTGGTAGTAGCTAACAGATATAATCATTTTTGCTGTCAAAATTATGGATTAAAGTATAGAATAAGAAGGTTAGTGAAAATCGGGACATTTGGCGTCCCGATCAATGATGAATCGGGACGTGTCACTAGACCTTTGAAAATCGGGACGTCCCGCGCAAATCGGGACACCTGGCAACACTAGCGGGGATCGAGCCCGGATTGTTCGCGTTTACGGCGAGCACTACGCCATTGAGCTACTCAACTCAAGCACGGCTCATATGTTTTATATCTGGGGGCACGGTAGTGCCCCCGCCATGTACACCAAAACAGCGGCACGGCCGTATCATCATTGCGAGACTTGGTTATTTTACAAGTTATGTTTTTGATGGCATGTCTTTGTTTAATCATAACGTTATCTCCACACTAAAAATTTTTCCTAAGTACATACATCGTTGGGGCAGTTTAAATACATTAATTTCACAAGGACAAACATCCAGACCTGGAACAATTATTTGTAGGTAATACAAATTTTTGTTCCATGTGGGATTCGAACCTGCGGCGCTCAGCGCTACAAATCATTACCAAGTAACTCCAAAATTTGCCACCATTACATCATTTAATATTTAAATATTACAATTATAAACATATTTCAAAATTACTTACTACCAAAAATATCGCTTATAAAAGTGAATCGTTTAAAATGTTCGATGGTGCTATAGGTATCTAGTTATAGTATTGTTGCGCGGCTAAGTTGACGTCGGGTAACAGAGCGAGAGAGAGCTTTCCAGAAAATGACATAACTATAACTAATTTTTTTAACCGACAGTGCCATCTAGTATCAAATTGAAGAACTAAACTTTCTAGAAGCTCTACACTCGATCTTTCTGCGCTTGGTCGGTTGGCGCGCCTTTTTACTTGAATATCCCGGAATATTCTGGATGTTTTCGTGGAAGAGCCCTATATAAAGGCGCTGCAATACGCGATCGAGGAAGTATTGAAGTTGGCGAGACACGCGAAGCTTCGGAGCGGAATAAAGTGAATCAGTGTGATTAATTATTAGTGTTTTTTTTAACTTTAATTATTGTAAAGTGAATTAAAGTGTTAATTTAGGTAATTCTATCGGCAATTTTTATTGTCACGAACCTCAAGCTCGTAACAATTGGTGTCAGAAGTGGGATAAAATCATGCCGATTTTACCTAGGAGGAGGAAACGGACGGTGTCCGTACCCGAAGTCAACGCCAGCAGGAGACGGACCAAAGAAGATTTGGTGGTGCAACGTCGCAGACGTCGGAGGGCCAACTGCCAGCCACGGAGGCTGCGGGCCCGTCATTAGCTCCTGCATCTGCAGCACCTGACTTGGTGCTCTGATGGCGATGCTACAGGAGCAGCTGCAGCGCGGACGAGAGGAACAGGCCCGTCTGTTGAAAGAGCAGCAGGAGGAACAGGTCCGTCGTTTGGAAGAGCAGCTGCGGGGCGGATAAGAAGAACAGGTCCGTCGTTTGGAAGAACAGTTGCGGGGCGGACAAGAGGAACAGGCCCGTCGGTTGGAAGAGCAAATGCTCCTCTTGAAGGATCTTCACACTACCTTCGGGAAGGAGATAAAGGAGGTTAAGGATAGGGTTGCTCAGCATGACAACCGCCTGTCGGAAGCTGAAACCCAAATCGCAAAGGCTGAAACCCAAATCAAGAAAGCTAAAACCCAAATCGACCAAGTGAACAATCGGGTAGACAACGTGGTGGCTGATGTGAAGAAAACGCTGGACGACCTCAAACTTGGGGATGGAACAACAGCTCCCGTAGTAGCTACAACACCTTCGCTACGTGGATTCAAAGTGCCGCCGTTCGATGGTACCTCTTCCTGGTCAGCCTACAAGATCCAGTTCCAGGCTGTTATGAAGGCGAACGGCTGGAATAAAAGTCAGGCCATGACTGCTCTCACACTAGGCCTGCGCGACCAGGCCTTAACAGTTCTAGAAGCTCTCGGTGAGGAAGTGACTTATGGGCAACTCCTTGAGGCATTGGAGGCGAGATATGGCGACGCTCACCTGGAACACGTCTTTCGTGCGCAGCTTAAAGATCGTGTGCGGCGCATCAACGAAAACCTGCAGCAGTGGGCTCTAGAAGTGGAGAAGCTGGTGCGAAAAGCATACCGGTCTGTACCTGCGCTCATTGAAGGGAACCTGGTGCAGACATTCATCGACGGCATCCGCGACCTGGAAGTCAGAGCTGCTGTGAGGCTCGGGCACCACGAGACGCTTAAGGACGCCTTGGCCCATGCACTGGAAGTGGAAGCCGTGCGGCAGGAACATCGTTTCCATCGCGTAAGGGAGGTCGCAGCAGCTACAATCCGTGACCGCAGCAAAGGATACGGCCCTAGGTAATATGGCTGTGGGGAAAAGGGCCATCTTCGATCCAGCTGCCCTAAGCGAACCCTAGAAAGGGAAAGTGAACGATATCAGGAGGGTAGTGCAGCTAACGGCACTGCCTGGCGGCGACAGGATCGTCGTTCACCTCACGCTAGGGAGGTTGCAGCAGTTACGGTTCGCGACCACAATAAAGGATACAGCCCTAGGTGCTATGGCTGTGGGGAAAGGGGCCATCTTCGGTCCAGCTGCCCTAAGCACACCCTAGGAAGGGAAGGTGAACGGTCTCAGAAAGGAAGTGCGGCTAACAGCACCGCCCAGCAGCAGCAGGAATACGACTTTACTATCAGACACCGCAGCGGGAAATCTCACGGCAACGCAGATGCATTGTCAAGAAGACCTTGTCCTAAAGATTGCAAACATTGTACTAGGCAAGAGAGTAAGGAAGTGGTATCCGTGAGGATGCTCAGGGCAGACCACCTCAGCAACCAGTGGAAGGACAGCTTACAACGTGCACAGCAGTAAGATCCGGACATCAAGCCGATTCTGGAATGGATGAAGGCCAGTGCTCCCAAGCCCAAGTGGAGCGACGTCTCAGCGATGAGTTCGACCACTAAAAGCTATTGGGCCCAGTGGGACAGCTTGCTGCTTCAGGATGGAGTTCTGTGCCGTAAATGGGAAAATGTTCAGGGAGACAGCTGTCATTTGCAAATGGTTGTGCCTAAAGCCAAAGTGCCGAATGTTCTACAGCTGTACCATAATGATTATTCAGGAGGTCATCTGGGAGTTAAACGAACTCTACTGAAGATCCGAGAACGGTTTTACTGGGTCCACTGTCGAAACGATGTCGAGGACTGGTGTCGCAAATGTACAAGTTGTGCGGCTGTAAAGGGACCTCAGACTCGTAGTAGAGGTGCATTGAAGTTGTACAATGTTGGTGCACCATGGGAGAGAATAGCCATTGACGTGGCGGGGCCGTTTCCGGAGAGTGAAAGCGGTAACAAGTATTTCATGGTTGTGATGGATAACTTCACTAAGTGGCCAGAAGTCTTCGCCATTCCAAATCAAGAAGCTTCAACAGTTGCAGATAAACTAGTTCATGAAGTCTTCTGTCGTTTTGGAGTACCTTTAGAGATTCACAGCGATCAAGGAAGGAATTTTGAGTCTCAAATATTCCAGGAAACTTGCCGAGTTATGGGTACTCATAAAACACAAACGACTTCTTATCACCCGCAATCTGATGGAATGGTAGAACGATTTAATCAGACATTGGAGAGGTACCTAGCAAAAGTTGTAGACAATCGGCAACGAGATTGGGACAAGCACATACAACCGTTTTTGTTGTCATATCGAAGCGCTGTTCACGAAAGTACATCAGGGACACCAGCTTTCGCAAACTTTGGGAGAGAATTACGGCTGCCTGCAGACCTGATCACCGGGATACCACCTGATGCCCCACGCAGTATAACCAATTATGCAAATGACTTGCGGAACAAAATGAATGACATTTACGAGCCCGTCAGACAATCGGGCCAGCGAATGTCTGCAAAGATGAAAACCCGGTATGACCGTAAAATGAACAACAAAGGGTTCGACGAAGGTTCGCTAGTGTGGTTGCACAATCCAGTCCGCAGCAAAGGGAAATCTCCTAAGCTTCAAGCTAAATGGGACGGCCCGTACCGGATTGCGACCAGGATCAACGATGTAACCTACCGGATACAGAAAGGCGCAAGAGGGACTCCTAAGATCGTCCATGTGGATCGCCTGGCGCGTTATTATGGGGCCGATAATGCTCGGGACGAGCATGTCTTAGGAGGGGGCAGTGTTGCGCGGCTAAGTTGACATTTCATCTCATGGCATGCTAGCTCTAGCGCCATCTAGTGTCGGGTAACAGAGCGAGGAGAGAGCTTTCCAGAAAATGACATAACTAATTTTTTTAACCGACAGCGCCATCTAGTATCAAATTGAAGAACTAAACTTTCTAGAAGCTCTACACTCGATCTTTCTGCGCTTGGTCGGTTGGCGCTCGTATTTACTTGAATATTCTGGATGTTTTCGTGGAAGAGCCCTATATAAAGGCGATGCAATACGCGATCGAGGAAGTATTGAAGTTGGCGAGACACGCGAAGCTTCGGAGCGGAATAAAGTGAATCAGTGTGATTAATTATTAGTGTTTTTTTAACTTTAATTATTGTAAAGTTAATTAAAGTGTTAATTTAGGTAATTCTATCGGCAATTTTTCTTGTCACGAACCTCAAGCTCGTAACAGTATGGTGTAGTATAGCCCTATCGGTGTATCGACGCGATCGCGCGGTGTCGGTGAGAAAAAGTAATACGTCCTGTCGTTGGGATTACCCGGAGCGTACTGAATCGAACTGCGTCTGCGCATGATGTTTTATAGTATTTTTAAAATAATTATATAAAATAATTGACAAAATAAAACGAGCTAAAATGTTTTTTGGATATTTAACATTACATGTATTTTGATAAAAAATTAAAATAGATATGTTTATAAGCAAATACATGGAAAAAATTACATTGAGGTAGACAATTTTGGTGATTTTATAATATTATTTTATAATATTAAATCGAAATATTATCGTAATTTAGGTTTTGCTATACGCTAAAAGACTATATATTTCATTATAATAACGCTTAAAATAAAGTATTTTAGCTTATAATAATGGTTGTATTCAACCTGAAAGATAACTCTGATGCAATTTTCGTAAAACACAGTGAAGGGATTGTCTTCGTCCTAAAAAACCGTCATTAAAAACTATGATTTTGCACTGCTATGTACTAAATAAATACTTCATCTTTCTAAAGCCCTAATTTTTAGCAAATAATCTCCTCACGTCGTTACGATATCGCCTTTGGAAAAACCATAAAACATGTAGTTTTCGATGCGAAACGCATATGCCCTCTTAATGTTTTTGTTTCTTTTTACAATAACAATCCAACGCGTTTACGTAAGAAACCCACATTTTGAAAAATCTCACGTAAGATTGGGGGATGGGGGAGGGTGTTGACTAAAATATCACGACATCTCACCAGGGGGGGAGGGATCTACAGAAAATTAAAAAAAAACACCTTACGTAATTTATGGACGCCCCCAAACTGCACACGGTGTGGAAATTTGATCAAAATCGGTTATGTAGTTTAGGAGTTCATCATGGACAAACAACGTGACACGTAATTTATATATATTAAGATATCAAGTGGTTAAAATTGTGTATCACTAAAGTAAGTTACACTTTATATTCTTCTGTTCTAGAATCATCATATGACTCCGCCAAGGCCTAAAATTCACTTTTGTGCTGACTGTGGTAAAGGTTTCGCTGCTAAACACGGGTTATTGTCACATCATAGAAGGTATGAGTACTATACTATATTGTTCAATATTTATTTCTTATAGAATAAGGGCGACAAAAGAGAATACATACCGATAGACGTCTACATCTATCCTCTATTAAGAATCGAAATGTCATGCGTCATCTCACATCTGAGGACTTAGATGTCAGTAAACAAGTGTCTGGTTCTTTGCACTTACCATACGAAACAGCAAAATTAAGTTCTATCCTACGCTAGTATTCTGTGAGAGTATGGTCCTCCCTGGTCGAGCCAACCCACTCGTGCTACAACTATAATATATCTGCAGTTTCATTCTACTATGTTTAGTAAAGTTAAATATTACATAACATACAAATATGCATATTTCTCTTGATGATTTTGAACCCTGTTATTGTATCATTCAGATTATGTAAATATCAGATCTACATAACGAATATCAGAATAACAAAATCTACAATTGTACCCCACTGCAGCACAGCCGAAAAGAAGGATAATATTATCGGCTGGAGAGTATGTCTTTCTATTTTCATGTCGGCTCATTCTCTGCAAATAGCAGTGAGATTTGGAAATGACAATTAAAATTTGTAATTTTGTATGATAACATAGAAAAGATATGGCAGCATAATCGTCAAAAAATTAGGACGTAATAATCACATCCTTTCCATATTCTAATCCTTTCCATTCCAGTTTGCCATAGTTGCCACGCTTGGCGAGCGGGTTGGCAACCGCAGTTTTTTATTATATTATTGATTGTATCAGGAAGATGCTGCTGCCCATCTCCTGCCTGCCTCCCTCTGTCGCTTCTTACAACACCCACGGGAAGATATCGGGTAGTGGATATTCTCAACCGCCACTACACGCAAAATCATCCTTATACGCTCAAAGTCGCTCAGTAAGCTAAGGAGAGGGCTATGCTCGGGGTTTCTCTGCGTGATAAACTTAGAAATGAGGATATCTGCTGTAAAACCAGAGTGACTGACATAGCTCAACGGATTATTAAGGTGAAGTAGCAATGGGCCGGCCATATAGCTCGAAGAAACAACAACCGTTGGCGAAAAAAGGTACTCGAGTGGTAGCCTCGTAACGGTAGGCATAGTGTGGGGTGACCCCCCACTGGATGGAGTGACTACCTGGTAAGACATACAGGAAGTGGATGGATGCAGGTGGCTCAGGACCGTGCTTTGTGGCATACGTTGGGGGAGGCCTATGTTCAGCAGTGGACTTGTGAAGGGCTTGAATGATGAATCATCCTCATTATTATCATAACCTATCAGTAGTCTGCTGCTGAACATCATCTTCCTTCATAGATTGCCTCTTAGGGCTTCTTGCCAAAGCTACCAAGCTTGGCAGGCGGATTTGGTAACTTCAGTTTTTTATTATTATTTTAAGTTGTTATCTGGAAGATGCTGCTGCCCATCTGTTTTGTTTCCTTTCGTCGCCTCTTGCGACATACACGGGATGATCTGGGCAAGCGGATGTTCTTACACTTCCACTACACAGTTTCTAAATAATAATAATAAGCAAAATGTGTCATGTGTATGGGTGAAGAGCATAAAAATATATTAGTTGGGACACTGCAGTTGGGTTTTTTGTGTTTTAAGAATAATTTCTCTCTATCTATCATAATATGTTTTAGAAATTATCTCTCGTAATTGTAAAATATCACCACTACCCTATTTTTATTCTACAGACACCCTGACGGCAGTTGTACATTACGAACTCACGTCTGTGATCAATGTGGAAAAGCATTCTTCCAGAAAAACCATTTAATGTTACATCAGAGGCAACATATGGATCTCCCGCCCAGATCTGTAAGTTGAAATTCATATTTTTACACACTCAATTTTCTTTTTACAACAGTCAACCAAAACCAACAGATACTTACAAAATATGTATAAGACTATGGTAAAACCCGCTATAGATTGCTTTATGAGGAGATTTTGCCAACGTTGCCTTGTTTAGCAGTCGGGTTCGCAACCACAGTTTTCATTATTTCTGCTTATTTATATATATATATTATGATATTGCTGCTTATTTTCCCTCAGTCACCTCTTAACACATACAGGATGATATGAGGTAGTCGTGACGTAGACTTCATACATTTCGATGAGCACAGGCCTACTCTATATTATGAGATGGTTTTCGAAGTGTGGAAGTGAAATATTTTAGCTCCCTTTCACGTGATGGTGGGTGGATATTATAATCCATAAACACGTGAATTTCTAGTATCAATCAAAAATTAAAATGCATCTACGCTGTCGTCTGTGGGGACTTAGATTTAAAATTACCATTAAAAAGGGTTCTCTGCACTCGCTATATTATAGTCTAATGATAACCGCCCTTTAAACTTGACTATACACTTTATTTATTATTATACTATTAACTATATGATGTGTGATTATGGATTTTATATCCAATCTGATGAATATTGTTACGTATTTACTATTCACATTGGATTATGTTAATATTCCGACAATTTTCTCCCCTTTATTTATGCAAGCGATGAAGTCTGGTGCAGTTTGCAATAAAATGCTTATAAATAAATATATAAAATATTTATGAATACATACAAATCGTTGCATCATAGAAATTAAAATATTTTTGTTGAACTGTAAAAAATGGTATATCTATATAACATACACACTTTTGAAATCTAGTTTTTAAACTACGCCGGATCTGTGTCAGGCGTTAATTTCTTCCAATGAGACAATTTTTTGCAGTTATAAAAGTATATGATATATAGTATGGAACAAATATATGTAGAGAATATGTCTCACTACATCATATTATCACACTTGTTCGTGAATTATTGTAAATTATTGCTAATGTCACCATGTATTGTAACATTACAGAGCCAAGTGCAGCAACAGCAGACGACGCAACAAGCACAACAGCAAGCACAGCAGCAGGCGCAACAACAAGCGCAGCAGCAAGCAGCGCAGCAGGCCGCGCAGCAGGCTGCACAGCAAGTGGCGCAGCAAGTGCAGCAGCAGGTGCAGCAGCACCAGCAGCAGCAGCAACAGCAACAGCAGCAACATCAGCAGCAACAGCATCAGAATAGCTTGGAGATCGAGCAGCAGGAACACCAGCAGCCCACACATATACAAGTGGTGAGTACTACAAGAACATAATGCTACTATAGTTAATGCTTTATAGATATCAATTAATATGATATTACCACCAGATGTTGTAGGAATGAAATAAGTACGTAAGTTACCAATTTTAAAGAATATAGCAGGAATTCTTATTTACACAGCTATGAATATCTATATTGTATTAACTTCTAACCACTGCCTTGGATCACCGGACAAATCCCTAGATCATTGGTATTGTAAAAAATACTAAGATTCATTGAGGAGCTCAGGTGACTTCAATATTGTTTAATTCCTTCCCACGCACAAAATACGCGCTTAGGCTAGTTAGGCGCTTAGTAGTTAGTTGTGAACACCAGCCCGGCTCAATCAATCAATTTTTTTTTTACTTAAAAAAAGAATATTTACAATGCTATAAATATTACTAATATTCCCCTTAACCCCTCGTGGTAAGCTTAAATAGTTTGTGTTACGAATGGTTCACGTCAGTAGTCGAGTGACGGATTCGAACCCACGACCTTTTTGAGTTCGCGGTCCGCGTCCTGCCATTAGGCTACTGTCGCTTTCTAAATTCTAAATCAATTGTTTAACTTTGGCTTTCAAATAATAGTTTTGCTCACAATTTACATAGTAAAGTGATAATCTTATTTTCTCTTTTAATTTAATTTTAAGCGAGACATATGGGACAGTGATTGTTAGGGTGTTACCACATTAATCGATCTATGATGAAACGGATGTGTCGACGTTCCACCCGCTCCACCAACCGCTGTTTAAAATAACGTCTAGATGAATTTAAGGTATCTCTAGCCTTAAACTTATTGAAGATTTAACCTAAAAAAAAAAACCCTAAAAACGGTTGCATCCAGCAAACAAGCATGTATGTAGTAAGAACATACAGGCCAACAGAATGCGTCGGCTTTTGAACGCATTTTGAAAGAAATACTGATCGATTAATTATTATCGATCGATGTTGATCGATGATTGAACAACGTTTTTTCGACCAGTCTCCGTCGATCAGCTAAATTTACCACACCAAATCGATCCACACCGACGGATGGACTAGATCGATGATCGATCGATTGGTGTGGTAACACCCTTAAGATGGGTCTATGCTGGCGTGCTCGGCTCTTCTAATGTGAATAAAAAGGTGGGTCTACCTTTATTTCACCTTGGACAAGTATGAATGGACCCACCAAGTAGAATGGTTAAGACTCCCTACAACGGAGAAGGCTGGTTTAGCAGTGGAATTTCACAGGCATATAAAGATAAATAACAAGAATCACATCACAAATGAAATTAACTTTAAGTAATTAGGTGGTAGAAGACCTTTTCTGCTGCCAAGAAAAAGTTCTGTATGTATGTGTATGCTGTGTTATAGCCTGAAGGGTAAATAGAGCCAGTATAATTATTATAGGAGAAGAGGCATTTCATCTTAGTTCTTGTGATGACAATACAACTGTAGCCTTCTTCGCTGGTTGGTTACAAGTGTCCATGATCTGAAATAGCCATTTACAATCAGGTGAACTGTTAGTTCGCTGTAAAAAAGGAAGTAAACTTATCGAATTGTTTCGGCAGGTGACGAACCGGTCAGGGCAGGTGATCGGCAACCAGATCGTGGTGGGGACGGTGGGTGGCGTGGGTGGCGTGCAGCGGCGCCTGCTGGGCTCGCAGCTGCACATCATCGGGCGCGACGGCAAGCCACTCACCGCGCAGCTGCCGCACAAGCCCAGGCACCACAACGCCAGGTCAGTGCACGCACGCACACACGCTCGTATACACACACACACACACACGCACGCACGCACGCACGCACGCACGCACGCATACGCACGCACCACGTACGCACGCACGCACGCATACGCACGCACCCGTACGCACGCACGCACGCACACACGCACACTCGTACACTCGTGTACACTCGTAACTCTTACACTCGTGTACGCACGTACACGCACACACTCATGTACACACGTACACACTCGTACCACTCGTGCACTCACTACACACGCACAAACGCACACTCGTGTAAACTCGTACATTCGTGTACACGCGTACACTCGTCCACTCGCACACTCGCACATTCGCGCACTCGTACACTCGCACACCCGCACACTAGCACACGTACACTCGTGTACACGTACACACGTTCACACTGTACACGACACACGTTCACACGTGTACACTCGTGTACATCGCACACTCGTGTACACACGTACACACGCACACTCGCACACTCGTACACACGCACACTCGCACACTCTCACACTCACACGCTCACACACTCGCACGCTCGCACACGCACACGCACGCACACTCGTACACTCGTGTACTCGTACACGCAACGCACACTCATACGCTCGTACACACTCGTACACTCGCACACGCATACTTTCGTGTACACGTACACTCGTGTGCACTCGTATACACTCGCACACTCGCACACTCATGTACACTCGTGAATACTCGTACACGTACACTCGTACACTGCTCCACTCGTGTACACTCGTACACTTGTGTTCTCTCGTACACGTGTACACTAGCACACTCGCACGCTCGCACACTCGTACGCTCGTGTACACTAGCACACTCGCACGCTCGCACACTCTCACACTCGCACACTCGCACACTCGCACACTCGTACACTCGTACACACTCGTACACTCGTACACACTCGCGCATTCGTACACTCGCACACCCGCACACTCGTGCACTCGCACACTCGCACACTCGTACACTCGTGTACACTCGTGCTCGTGTACACTAGTACACTCGTACACACGTGTTCACTCGTACACACGTGTTCACTCGTACACACGTGTTCACCCGTACACTCGTACACTAGTACACTCGTGTACACTCTTCTACACTCTTGTACACTCGTGTTCACTCGTACACTCGTGTACAATCGTACACTCGTACATTCGTACACTCGCACACTCACACACGCACACTCGTACACTCGTGTAACCTCGTACAATCGCACACTCGCACACCTGCACTCTCGCACACTCGTGTTCACTCGTACACTTGTACACTAGTACACTCGTACACTCGTACACTCGTACACTAGTACACTCGTAAACTAGTACACTCGCACACTCGCACACTCGTACACTCGTACAACAATATAACATGACACATACAGACAAATACAAACATTTTAACATAAGTGATAAATATCTACCTCATCTGTAAACGTAGTACCGTTTTATAAAAATCGACATCCATCATATTCTCAATGAACAATCTGTTTTTGAACAGTATTACATACAAAACTGGCGATTCGCCCTGGCGTCATACGGGAGATTTCTATTGCAACCATTTCAAAATCGGTTGAATGGTTTCAAAGTCTATAACAGACATAGGTAGGAAACATTTTTGTGTTTTATATAGATAAATTAGATATCCCTACCAGTGAAAATGGTCTCCAATTTTTATCACTAACCATGCAAAACATAGCAAAAGCATTATCTTGCTATTTCATACTGATTTTCTGTGTACGTACAGTATCGCCGATGTATCGGTATCGGTACCGGTATTGGATACGTCCCTACTTTTGGGCTCTCTTGAAGTATGTTACATAAAATGTACCACACTGCAGCTAGTGTTGAGCGATGACGGCACCACAATTAAAAATACACACATACAAACCAATCGCTGCTACTTGAGTGCCGGCTTACTTTATTGTAACGTCGTTTTTGAATTTTTGAACTACATCGTTTTTGTCTGTAAATATGTAATCTAGTAACTTTATTTTCCTACAGTGACGTCAAAGAAGTCGGTGGCCTGGTTCTGTCAACAGGTCGGGGTACTGGCTTGATCAAGTATGAAATCTCCATTCCACCTCCAACGTCTGTGGTCCAAGTGCAACAGTTAGACTGAGTAAAGTGTGACCCAGATGAACAAATGCTGGTTTGGTTAAAAAAATAAACTGTTTCCTCGCTGACTGATACAGGTATTTGACTATTTATTTTTTATTTCCGTCTAGATGACAATAAGCCAAGACAGAGAATTAAAATTAACTATTATTAATAGTCTCTTCCAATATTGTCACACAAAAAGAGTTAAAAGAGTAATACATAGTCAAATATCTCACCTACTATAAACCGAATCGTCCGTGAGTGTGTTCTGCCGTCAATGTAACTAATTGAATCCATGTGAGTGAAGTGTTTTATTTGGCCAAGTTCTTTCGCCATAACAATCTTCAAAAAGCGAGTGATTAATTAATCTAAACATTATACAGTATATTTCTGGTCTCGAAGATCATGATATTTTACTGTCTAGATGGTGTTCATTAAACTTATAACTTTTGAGTTGTTTAAGCTTTACATACTGCTGGCCTGAAGTAGAATTGTTTTTTATTACCCCAAAATAGCCTATCAATTTTTTAACTTTATTTGTCAAACAAACAACAATAGACGGTGCTGTTTATTTAAATTTTAAACGAAAAGTCAAATTGTGTAATGGCAGTTTTAAATGTCGTCTTATTACTTTCCATATTTAAATTACACAAGTTTTTTGAAAGAAGAAATAACAATAATTGCCTACGTTTTGAATGTTATATTCCTCTAATATATACCTCTTCCATATGATAACATTAGATTTATATAATGCCAATAGATCGGAGAGCTTTATTTGAATAGTCTTCAGACAGCCTTACAATAGAGTCTTAATTTTGTTATTGTTGAAGTTCTATGTATGTAGAGTATGTTAGAGAAAGGTAATTTTAACAGAACGAAATCTACTTTCTTCGATGGCAATAACTGAGTTGACGAGCGTGTAATATATTGAGATGTATTAATGCTCTAAAATTTAGGGCATTGGTTCGATTTGTAAAAAGACAAGGTAGCGCGATAGGTTTCAGTGATCATTATGTTAACGTAAGTGTAGGTGTATAAAAATATAGTGTTATTGTACATATCATGACGTTTTTGTAAAGGCCACGGGCCGCGGTTTTTGTAAAAAGAAATGTACAATCTCTCTAGGTTACAGCTGGCAACACTCAACTGTTACAACTGACAAATATACATGCGACCTGTCATTTGATGCAGGTGGTTTAGTTGCTTTGCACGCATTTAGGTTTCCTACATGATTTTTTTTAATTTAATTATATTATCTAATAAGGTTTTTAAGTACATAACATGGTTGGTTTATTATTACCCCTGTCAAAGTAATGCAGGTTGAATATATTATGTAGTGCAATTGGGAGTTATTTGATTTTTTTTAGATCTGACTATATAAATTATTTATAAAAGCCTTTATATTATGCACTCTTGTGCCTAATGAAAATTCATATTGTTTTATATTTTAATAAATTATAGTTTTTAATAATTCACAGTTTTTACTTGATGGACTCCGAATCGTATTTGTATATATATTTTAATTTGCTTGTTTTATTGGTTTATGTAATTGAGAGTATTATGTGCCTTGCATGAGATGATATGATTTTTATTTAAAATAGATTTTTAATAAACATAATACCATCCAGTTTAATGATTACGTTCTGTCACCATTGTCAATATGTTTTTATTTTGTATCTAGTCTAAAAAATATGGGGTTGCAATTGCAGTAATTTTTTGTCTTGTGAAATATCGGATTGCTTATGGAATATTTATTTTTATTTATTCATTGTAGCACAAACTAAATGTAAGAAACATTTATTATAAAGAGTTTATGAAGGCAATAATTGGTATTTCAAATGTGTAGCACTTATCCCAAACCTACCTAATATAAAATTTTAAAAATCAACATGGTTGTGTCAAATAACTGATCCAAAGGCCTATGTTTTTAACAACTAACTCATAGTTCCCATTTTACTAGATCATAAGTAATTACATTACAATATATCTGGTTGTGTTGATTTTTATCTCAAACATAATCAGACTAATTAGGTAATATAAATATAATTTACATATTATAATATATATTAAAGATTTTTAATCAATTTTTAAATAGCTCTTCCTTAGCCTTTATTAAGTTTACTGCGGGGCTTTTCCAAAAATGTGCCACCAGGCATACATTTATTCATAAATAATTGAATTATTGTACGCTATTAAATTTTGTAAGCTTTTTCAAAATCCTTGGTTTAAGGCAGCATTCTATCATAAAAATAAAGGTTTAAAACTGAGGAAACGTAAGATGTATTGTAATGTAATACTGTGACATTTTTAATGTCCAAATGACAGGTGATGTCAGTTGGCTGTCACTTGTTTGCGCTGTTATGTACATGAAATGGGCAGAACGTTTGCGCTATACCGAAGCGTTATGGCAATATACAGTATTATTTTTGTTCGTACGTATCCATAAGCTGGAGACCAGATTGATTTATATTATGCAGTGTATCATATAATTGTATCGTTTTCTGTATGTTGGATCTAACAGGATGTTTGCCATCTACTTATTTTGTAAATACATAGTGGATATCTATAATTTTTTATATTAAATAAAAATATAGATAATATAATCATTTTTGAGTCTTATTTTTAGAACGCGTATTCCATACTCACCTTAGAGCGAAAACACACGTTGTATTCGGACGGAAGTGGAAGAAAATTGTCTGAACGATGTTGTTGCGACAAGGTCTTATTTTTCGCTCAAACCTAAGTAATTACTAGCATAAAGAGAAATAACATAACATATGAACATAACATAAGCGCTCACGCCTGTCACCCAGAGGGGTAGGCAGAGACTACAGACTTCCATTTGGCACGATCCTGACACACCTCTCTCGCCTCCTTCACATCCATATACCTACGCATACATGCTCGTCCGTTACGGGTACTCTTAATTTGGCCCCTTTTCAGTAGATCGCTAATTTGGTCGACAAACTTTCTCCTAGTGCGTCACTTACCGACTCTGCCGTTCACTTAGTTAAGATAATTTTAAAATAAGAACAAAATTCTTATAGTTGAGCTCTTTATGCATACGACGTTTAACAAAATAAGATGGATATATTATTCTACTCTTTTTTTACAAGTTTGTTGCCCTTTTTCCATTACATTTTCCTCTATTGATGTGTCACTATCTTTCAAGAAATAGTATTCATACCTCCCTAACTATTGGTTTTTAAAGTTTGCGAAGCGAATAGCTGCAATGTAATAATAACCATCACTTGATTTAGAAAATAATTTACTTGATCGTTCGTATAATAATAAGTGTAGTCCCTATTTTCTTTATATTTTTGGGACATATATTAAAGTAATAAAAATAAATAAACAAAAACGAGTATATGATATCGATTGTTGCTAACATTGCGAAGGAAATCACTACAGATTGAAGTCGCCATGCCTAGTAAAGTAATGTCACACATAATACTACTACAGTAACGATGTCATTTTTCTAATAAATCAAGATACGAGTGTACTTACTCTCATATTTGGCATTGCATAAAGAGACCAAAGATGGCCACTTGACATTTCTATTTACACGCATGAATCGGGCAACACCTTTCAATAGATTATGTCTCTTTATGACTTATTTGAAAATTAAATTAGAAAAAGTGAGACAAGTATACTGACTATGTAGAATTATAGATTGTCTATGCATACGTATGTATGTAATTACTCTAAGCACAAAACGAATATAAACGAAATAATAAGAGCCGTGGTAGCTCAGATGGTTAGCGCTCGCTGTAAATTTCACAGTACGCGAGCAAACCGGGTTCGATCCCCGCCGGCACCAATGAAATTGTTAATTGCAATTTTAAGTGCTGATTTACCACGTGCTCGGCGGTGAAGGAAAACATCGTGAGGAAACCTGCATGTCCGAGAAATAAGAAAAAAAATTCGAAGACATGTGAAGTTCGCTAACACGTATTGGGGCAGCGCGGCGGACACTTCCTTGCCCTAAAACCCTCTCAGAAATGAGGGGGAGGCCTGTTCCCAGCAGTGGGACGTATCTAGGCTGTACTATAGGCTATACTATAGGCTTTACTTTACTTTTACAAAACGAATAGGACAGTCAAATTGACGTTTAAATTCGCATTGGCACTATGTTTAAGAGGACAATGTGGCTGTAAATTTTCATATAAAAAGCAATAACGTCCCCCCCTCCCCCGTAAATACAGTCTAATTTTTATTGTTTTTGGAAATGTAGATATAATGAAAAATTAAGTCTATACATTATTATTTTAAAGAAATATTGCGTACGATATAAGTTATTAGCATCTAAATATCTATATTTATGACTCCGTCCCCCTCGTGCTGTAATCCAAAGGCCCGAAACCTTTCAGCTCGAGTTACAAAACCGATTTCAGCACCTAAAAGATTGCAATGGAGTGGACGATATGAATGACTAGCTGGTGAAACTGTCCATGCGGTCGAAGCTAAGTTCCGCAAGACCCGCCGCAGAAGAAAACAAGAACTATCCGATCACACTCCTAATCTCATGGCTGTTAGACGGGAAATGATGCTGCAGTCTTCAACAGATTTCACAGCATACAGGCATCTGAACAGACAGATCTCCAAATGCATGCGGCGGGACTTACGCAACTTTTAATACACACGCACACACACACAGAGCCACACCAAGTGTGAGTAACGATCCAAGGACAAGTCTTATACGACCATATTCCGATTATATTCCGGACGTCAGTCTGAGCGAGATTAGAATGGCTCTCCAGCACCTTAAAAACGGCAGTGCCTCAGTCGAGGATGGAATTACATTGGAGCTTCTGAGAGCGAGTGGAACACCCGTACTTAATGTCCTTCAGAAGCTCTTTAATTCCGTCCTCCATGGTGGCTACTCCGCAGTCGTGGAGCGGGAGTACAGTGGTCTTGTTCTTTAAGAAAGGCGACAACGCTCTCTTGAAGAACTACAGACCGATTTCTCTTCTGAGCCGCGTCTACGTGCTGTTTTCGAGAGTCATTACGAATCGTCTCGCACGCGGACTCGACGATTTCCAGCCTCCCGAACAAGCCGGTTTCCGAAAAGGCTTCAGTACTATAGGCCATATACGTACTCTGCGGCAGATTATACAGAAGACCGAAGAGTACAATCTGCCACTTTGCCTGATGTATGTGGACTATGAGAAAGCCTTTGATTCCGTCGAAATTTGGGCGTTGCTACAGTCCCCTAAGCGGTGCCAAGTTGACTGTCAGTATATTGAAGTGCTGAAGTGTTTGTACAGTAGGGCTACGACGGCCATCCGAGTACAGAACCATAATATACAATACGAAATTTATCCAACTGCAGAGAGGTATACAGCTGGTGCACAGCTGCATTGCAAGACGTTTTCTAGCTACTGTACTGGAAAAGGATACGGTATTAACATCAATGGCGAGTACATTACTCACCTTCGATTTGCCGACGACATAGTCCTTATGGCAGAATCGCTGGAGCACCTAGGCACTATGCTTAGGCCTGTATTCACCTTGATTAGTGATTAGTGCAGGTGATGGCAGGTGATTAGTGTAGGTGCTTAGTGATTAGGAGTAAACACGTGTGGACAGCGATTGATTAGTTCAAGTGATTAGTAATCTGCGTAGTAAAGTGATTAGAAGCGTGTTCCAATTTTTTGCGAGTGGACTGCGTGTGTGACTCGCAGTATGTCCTTCACTAAACACGTCTGGACAACAGCATAGATTACTGTATATATACAATATGTAACGTAATTAACGCACACCCTCAAGACATCCCAATTAGTATATTATGTTATACGAGGGCGGCACTGAAAATTTCGGGAATCAAGGAAGTGACACAACATTACTATTTAAAAATGTATTTATTGCTTTTCGAAGTATTCTCCGCGAAATTTGACACATTTTTCCATACGATGGAACCAATCATTGAAGCAACCATTCCATTCAGAAGTTGGGGTCTCCAAAATGGCCCTTTTATAGGCGTCCACAGCTTCTTCAATAGAGCAATTTATTCTTTATTTTAGGGAAAGTATAGAAATCATTAGGGCTTAGATCGGGGCTGTACGGCGGATGGTCTAATAATTCTATGTTTTCTTGCTCTAAAAAAAATACGTGTGGCACTCGGTGAGTGCCGCGGTAAAGCTATTGCATAGCATTTTTATCAACTTATGCAATTATAATTATTCATTTATTTTATTTATGCAGTTAAGTCTTTGATATTAAATCAAATTACACTTTTTGAGCGTGGTGACCGATAAGAAAACAATTTTTTTCTCTTATTGAATAAATGAGAAGTTAATATTGTTTAAAACATTTTTAATATCTTACAATACATGTAGGTTATTCAGGAATTTTTATCATTGAGTTAGCAGCTAGTGTACACGCATACGTCTAGTCGCACGCACACAAACACCGTGCCGAACTCTGCCGAGTGCCGAAGTCTGCCGAACTGAAACGACGTTAGATGATGCACGGCTTTCAACGCCACACCTCCGTGCCCGTCGGAGTGGGGAGCGTGAGGTTTTTTTTCGTTACGGAATTTCTGGATTCGGTCCCCGCGCTCAAGGCCCGCGATAGAAACTATGCAATAGCTTAACTCTTTTGTTCTGTGTGCGGTGTGAGAACTCGCATTGTCGTGATGGAGGATGATGCGGCGGTTGCAGTTCTCTTTACGGAGTTCAGAAACGACCTGTGGCAAACAAATGCTAGCATACCATTCTGCATTAACCGTTCTTTGTCTCTCAAGAGGAATAGTCGTAACATGGCCGGTTTTGGAGACAAACGTGGCCACCATTTTTTTGCAACACTCCGTGAACGAACAATTTTTTTTGGCTTTAATTCATTTTCGAACATCCAAACTCGTGACTGGTTTTTTGTTTCGGGTTCGTACGCGTATATCCAGGATTCGTCACCTGATACGATGTTGTATACAGCGTTTGAGGATCCTGCGTGGAATCTTTCGAGAGTTCTGACGCACCAAGTAACGCGAACCGCTTTTTGCTCTTCACAGAGCGAATGCGGTATCCATCGGGAAAACAATTTTTTTACACCTAATTGTTCATGCAAGATTATTTGTATTCGACTCATGCCAATGTCTAAAGTAGCGTGAATTTCGCGGTATGTCATATGTCGATCTTCCTCAATCAGCTTACGCACAGCATCAACGTTTTCTTGGGTGACCTTGACGGGGATCATCACTGAGCTTGACACGTCCACGTTGAAATTCAGCAAACCAGCGATAAATTGTGGTTTTGGATGGAGCTTCATCACCAAATGCAGAAATCATCCGGTCAACACACTGTTTTTGTGTTAAACCACTTCAAAAGTCATAATAAATCATCGCTCTTGAATTTTCTCGAGTCAATTCCATTTTCTCAACGACTAAACAAGTTTGACAAAACCTTGTGACAAGACCGAGAATCTTTTTTTAAATAAATAAATGGTATTCGATTTTTAAAACCAAGGAGTTTTCATTTTAAAAAGATTTTAATATGACAGGAACAGTGGAAATATCCCATTCCCGATACTTTCAGTTCAGCCCTCGTAATCATAATACATACACTGAATTTTTAGTTAAACATTTTTATGCACTGATTATTTATCAAATTAGTTATACTAATTCCGGAAGAATGTTGTGGTCACAGTACAAATCCACGAACGCAAAGACTTTAACGTGCTTGAAATAAAGTTCATTTTTCTTTATTTTTATTGAATGACAGAATTAGTAATAATACAAATAAAACTGTTTACAAAATGGATAGGTATAGAATCGCACTACTACATTGACAAAAGTCACACACACACTAGTGTACGCACGGTTGGCTGTGGGAATCGTAGTCAAATGAAATTATTTTGATAATTTGAAAGATTGAATTTGTTTTTCATTTCTTATACGTACCTCAGAAATACACTTCGATACGAAATATGAATACCTGCTCCAAAGACTGCTTGGCACTGGAAGCCCTCTACTGGTAGTGAGATGTTAGCTCTGGACTTTGAACTAGTTTTGTCAGTTATAATAAGACCTTACCTACCTGCGGACTTGATGGAGTGACCTGAAGGTGTAATTTGGTGATTACAACAGGAACTCCTAGACTAGTGGAACTGGGTGTGCCGAGTTTGGGTTTGTTTTGTTGGTTATGATGAGACCTTACCACCGGACTTGATGGAGTGACCTGAAGGTGTAATTCGGTGATTACAAGTGGAACTCCTAGACTAGTAGAACTAGGTGTGCCGAGTTTGGGTTCGTTTTGTTAGTTATGATGAGACCTTACCACCAGACTTGATGGAGTGACCTGAGGGGGTAATTCAGTAACTACTGCTGGAATTTCTGAACGAGTAGAACTAGGTGTGCCGAATTTGGGCTCCGTTTTGTTAGTTATGACGAGTCCATACCTCCGGACTTGATGGAGTGACCTGAAGGTGTAAATCGGTGATTGCAACTGGAACTCCTAGACTGGTATAACTAGGTGTGTCGAGTTTGGGTTCGTTTTGTTAGTTATGATGAGACCTTACCACCAGACTTGATGGAGTGACCTGAAGGGGTAATTCAGTAACTACTGCTGGAATGCCTGAACGAGTAGAACTAGGTGTGCCGAATTTGGGCTCCGTTTTGTTAGTTATGACGAGTCCATACCTCCGGACTTGATGGAGTGACCTGAAGGTGTAAATCGGTGATTGCAACTGGAACTCCTAGACTGGTATAACTAGGTGTGCCGAGTTTGGGTTCGTTTTGTTAGTTATGATGAGACCTTACCACCAGACTTGATGGAGTCACCTGAAGGGGTAATTCAGTAACTACTGCTGGAATGCTTGAACGAGTAGAACTAGGTGTGCCGAATTTGGGCTCCGTTTTGTTAGTTATGACGAGTCCATTCCTCTGGACTTGATGGAGTGACCTGAAGGTGTAAATCGGTGATTGCAACTGGAATCCTAGACTGGTAGAACTAGGTGTGCCGAGTTTGGGTTCGTTTTGTAGGTTATGATGAGACCTTACCACCGGACTTGATGGAGTGACCTGAAGGTGTAGTTCGGTGATTACAAGTGGAACTCCTAGACTTGTAGGACTAGATGTGCCGAGTTTGGGTTCGTTTTGTTAGGTATGATGAGACCTTACCACCGGACTTGATGGAATGACCTGAAGGGGTAATTCAGTAACTACTGCTGGAATTTCTGAACCAGTAGAACTAGGTGTGCCGAATTTCACTCCATCAAGTCCGGTGGTAAGGTGTTATCGTAACTAACAAAACGAAACCAAACTCGTCACACCTAGTTCTACTAGTCTAGGAGTTCCATTTGTAACCACCTGATTACACCTTCAGGTCACTCAATCAAGTCCGGTGGTAAGGTCTCATCGTAACTAACAAAACGAAGCCCAAATTCGGCACACCTAGTTCTACTCGTTCAGAAATTCCAGCAGTAGTTACTGAATTACCCCTTCAGGTCACTCTATCAAGTCTGGTGGTAAGGTCTCATCATAACTAACAAAACGAACCCAAACTCGGCACACCTAGTCCTACAAGTCTAGAAGTTCCACTTGTAATCACCGAACTACACCTTCAGGTCACTCCATCAAGTCCGGTGGTAAGGTCTCATCATAACTAACAAAACGAACCCAAACTCGGCACACCTAGTCCTACAAGTCTAGAAGTTCCACTTGTAATCACCGAACTACACTTTCAGGTCACTCCATCAAGTCCGGTGGTAAGGTCTCATCATAACCTACAAAACGAACCCAAACTCGGCACACCTAGTTCTACCAGTCTAGGAGTTCCAGTTGCAATCACCGATTTACACCTTCAGGTCACTCCATTAAGTCCGGAGGTATGGACTCGTCATAACTAACAAAACGGAGCCCAAACTCGGCACACCTAGTTCCGCTCGTCCAGGAGTTGCAGTAGTAGGTAAGTTTATATATTCTACTTATTTTTAGCTAAATAAAAAACTGTGAGTATAAAAATAATAATTTTATCACTTGTCAAGTACTTATGTTTCCAATTTGTTTTTTTCTAATATTTTGTGTATGTACAGCGATCTTTTCAGAATGAGCCGCTGCAAACAGGCGATACAGTGTCCACTCACGACGGCGGCCGAGCGCGGAATGTGGTTTCATCGAAATCTTTGTACAATAAATCAAAGCAGGCACCAACAATAAAATAGCCCTTATTGCAATAGATTATGATTCATCCGTATTACCAAAATATGTGAAAAAATGTGCATCAGTTTTTATTTTTTTTACGACTATTTGTGACATTTTGTTAAAAAATAAACCCAGGGTTTTTTAATTGAATATGTCTGTCATCTTATAGTATTTTTTTAAATTTTTAAATATGTTGATAATAGACCAAAACATGTACCGAAACACAAGCCGGTATCGTTAATTTTGTAGAAAATGGCAACGAAAGTTCGTTTTTACAATATAAAAAACTACTATTTTTAACAAAAGAGTTACAGATGTTTGCAGATGAAGAACCAATCTATACATGGTAGTTTTTACTTATATTTGATTTGGTTTAGTTTTGTCACAAAATGTACCGAAAAACACCCTAATTTTGCTTGATTTGAAAACGCGTCCTTAAGTCTTATTGCCTTAAGTTACGGTCGATTTCAGTTTGTTTTGACTGTACAGATTTAGTGTGACTGTAATTTACGTAGTTTTAATTATCTTTGGGATAAAACATTACCTATATTAAAAATAATAGGAATCGATTCAGTAAACGATTCTGAACAAACTACTTTCTCAAAGTGCGTTAAATATGTTACATGTTGTATATGGACAACAGTGTTTAGTGTTTAGCGTTTAGTGTCGGATGCTCGCTTGTGTTGCAAAAATGGCAAAGTGGACCGAAGACATAATCTATAAATTTACTAAACACAGCCACTAAACAGAATTGGACACTACTTATAATACACACCTGCACTAATCACCCTCAATTACTAATCACCTGCACTCGCACTAATCAAAGTGAATACATGCCTTTATAACCACAATAGTGTATCCCAACGGTCTTAAAATGAACATGGACGAAACAAAGTTGTCAAACAATCATGTTTAATGTCCATGTCACACGTACGCCGGTAGTTGTTGGGAGCACTAAGCTCGAAATTGTTGACGAGTACGTTTACCTTGGTACAAATAGTCCGACTAGGTAAGTCCAACTTCGACCGAGAAGTCAATCGACGGATTCAACTCGGCTGGGCAGTGTTCGGGAAATTACGACACATCTTCTCGTCAGGTATACCTCAAAACCTGAAAACTAGATTGTACAACCAGTGATGAGTTACGGATCTGTGACGTGGTCCTTCACTGCTGGCCGTATAAAGACGCTCAAGGTCGCTCAGCGAGCTATGGAGAGGGCTATGCTCGGGGTTTCTCTGCGTGATAAACTTAATTGATAGTACCCAGATTAGTAAGCTGAAGTGGCAATGGGCCGGCCATATAGCTCAAAGAATTGACAACCGCTGGGGAAAAAAGGTTCTCGAGTGGCAGCCTCGTACCGGCAGGCGTAGTGTAAGGCAACCCCTCACTAGATGGAGTGACGACCTGGTAAGACATGCAGGAAGTTGATGGATGCAGTTGGCTCAGGACCGTGCTTTGTGGCATTCCTGGGGGAGGTCTATGTTCAGGAATGGACTTGTAAAAGGCTGTAATGATGAATGACGATGATGATGGCTTAAAAACGTCCTCGAGCGGTTTTATTTTGTTTTAATTAAATTAAACTGATTACTAGAAAAGAAAAACGCACAGATCTAGATTAAGGTGTCTCTTGAGAATCGAATGAGATCAAAATTGTTTCATGTCGTAAAGGTTAAGGGCGGTAAAAACGTCATCGCCCGAAACAATATTTCAAAACGGAAATGTAGGCAATTGCCTCCAAGACTTGCAACTATATCGCACGATACGGCAATACGGAGCGAGGGGTATGAAACATAGCAGTAACGGTATATAAAGTAGCTATCATAACCATACAAAACACTACAGCATCAAACATATATTTCACGCTAGTTTTCTTTGCTAGAGTGGTCCCCACTTGAGCCGACCCACTCGTGTTGCGGTCATAAATAAAACGTCTGGTCGATTCTTAATACAAGAAAAAATTTCCGTAGGTAAATGTAAATATACAAATTAATGTTAATATCCTGCCGGAAACAAAAGGCCTTTGAAAAACAAATTTAAGGGTGATAATATAAAATTTGGATGTTTAACATCAAACAATTTGCATAAACTATTGTATATGTGTCGTACAGGATTTTAACGTGACTTAAAATTTGACGAGGGATAAGCCTTAACAACATGGATTCATTCAATATCTTATTGTTTGGAAAGAAAAATGGTAATAAAAGTGCCCCTATAAATAACAATTTAGTGTGCAATACGAATAAAAATGCCCCAATGGAGATCGAGAAATACAAATGTTAAGTATATTCGACACCCCTTTGCTTTTTGGTCAGCAGTGTGTAGGTCTACGTTTAGCTGGGCTTGTATGTTTGCGTGATAACCATCGCTAAGCGGCCGTCGGCGAATATATCTAATTTTTCACTGAAAATGTCTTATCTCGAAATTATGTAATATAGGTAGCTATTTCCCTTGTTTAGTATAGCAGCTGTTTTAGTCTTATTCATAAAAATCGACGTCAATTTAGAAACGCTTAAATGCTCTTCCTCTCTTCACAAAGTAATCTCTCTCAATTTCTTCAAAAGTATAGACGTAATTAATATCTAAATTAAGTAAGCGGTAACCCATAACCGTGTAGTGGCGGCACAGAGTCGGTTTATTTACTCATGTGGTAGCGGTGTAAAAATATCTTCAACTCATATCGTCCCGGGGGTGTCGTACTCGTAAGATGCGAGAGAGGGAAACTGAAAAGGAGATAGGCAGCAGCATCAACATTAAAAAACTACGGTTTCTAACCCTCCTGCCATGCGTGGCAACTATGGCAGAATCCTCCCAATACGGCAATCTAAGCATGAGGTTCAACAGTGAATTTATACAAGGTTATGTTTCAAAGAGTGGCCAAATTTTAAAGGTATGTTCAAATATATAAATAATGATATACCGTTGTTGAAGTTTTTGAAATTACGAGTAAATAAGGATTCTACTTTTATATGAAACTAGTTTATGTCCGCGACTTCGTCCGCGTAGAAGAAAATGGTTCTTGTAGGATTTTTAATTGTTTTTACGTCATTAATTTTCATAAAACATATAAATTATTACGTTAAAATGTTAAAATACCTATAAAATTTAAAAATATTATAGTGTAGGGATTTAAACATGAAAAGAAAATTAATTTTGTTATATTTTGTGAACACGAAGTTCGGTCTTTGATCTAGTGAAAGTGACACGGGGGTATTATCCTTTTCAACGAAATAGAAATACTGCGAACTAATCAATTACCTCCTCGGTGTCGATGTCAATTCTGCGGTGGATTGACGTTAACGCCAAACCTTTAGTCTGTCCATGCCTGTGGAGTTTCTCACATAAGTTTTGAGGCGTTTCAGAGAAAGTCCTCTTAGGAGTACATGTAGAAACAGGCAGTGTCGCCAAGATCTTTACAAGTTTGTGAATGTTTGGAAATAAGGCCCGGTTGCATTCTTCGAGAGCTACAATAGTCGACTAGTTCAGATTCTTCCACCCATTTGATCCGCCACATGTCTAATCAGCTTTTACAAAGTCACATTCCAAATATTTTTTATAGAGCTCAAAGTAGTTTTCTTGATAATTTTGATTAATTTGTTCTTTGCAACACACAGACATGTGGTAGATCCATGCTGCAGATAGCTGCATTTGTATAGTTGTAGTACGAATGGGTTGGCTTGACCGGGGAAGGACCACGCTCTCACAGAATACCAGCGTCAAATAGCAACCCCGACTATTCGTAATTACCCCTAAACAATCAAATTATTGTCTTTTATTTTATAATTTATGTCCAGCTTCGACTGCGTTGATCTGATGACAATGATGATGAATTTAGATGAAATACATTTGTGGAAGTTTGTTCGTATGTTTTGCTTTCAGCCCTGTACCTTCACGAACTTATTTATACCTACTCAAACTACTTATTTATACCCACTCAAATCTCCAAAACGCTACAACTGAAAAATAAACAAATTTTCAGAAGAAAACATTCAGCTATGATAAACGGTAGTCCTATGAAAAATATTTTAGAATAAAAAGAAGGAATAAAGAAAAATAAGGAGCACATGAAAGGAAGTGAAAAGGCTGTTAGTTCCACTAAAAGTTCCAAGAAAGGTGTAAAGAATCGTCAAGAATTTGCAGATACTACTATTAAGATAAAGGTTCAAGGAAAGGACGTACCGCGCAAGAAAAAGAGGCCAAAGAAGGAGATGCGAATGAAAATGAGTATTTTGCTAGAGTTTTGTGATGAAAGATATGAAGATCCTCCACATGAAAATTTGGTAAAATGCTACAAATGTAATTTATGGGCCATTGAAAAGTGTACGAGTGGTGAAAGTATATCAAAAGGATTTATTTGTGATTTATGTGGTGAGTGGATTATATCCGTAATTACCCCACGTGCTGTGGGGTAATCCCGAACCCCATAGTGCAGTTTTCTTGTTAATATTTGATATTATATAGAAAATTTGTCTATGTTGCTTGTCAGAACTTAAGGTTGATAATTTAAAGTAAACTTCAAGTAATAAATGACATTCGTAACTTAATCTGGTTTTGTTCAATTTAAGTTTCCACTTAAGTGTTCATTATTACCCCACTCTCCCTTAATATTATTTTTTATTTTCGCCTTGATCCCCTCCTGGCTACGGCCTTGCCTTCGGGTGATAGAATCACCAGGCTACTCTGTGCGCTTACTCTGTATCTGGAGCATGCCACACACTAATGACCGTGGGAGAAGCAGCTTTCTCTCAAGTCTACTCCCGCTATCTTAAGAGTTTGACCTTGAGCTTTGTTTATGATTATGGCGAAGCAGACTTTGATTGGAAACTGCGCTCTCTTAAATTCGAACGGGTAACTTGATGGTGTTAGGGGAATCCTAGGAATAAATATCCTCGAGAACGACCTGTCAGTATAGTTGCCTCGATTGCATTGCGATGCAATATTTTCACTTACAATCTGTTGCCATTGCATAATTTTAGTGGATTTACATTGCTCAGCAACATAATTGGCGCTCTAACTCTTAATTTTAATATGTGAGTTGGGCTTCAGTGTATTCAGGAACTCGATTGGGTGATAAATGGCATCATCAGTGTTTATCACTAAGTCGACGGTTTATATTATTATATACCCCTTCGTATGATCTGAAAAGTATTTCATTTATGACTGAGGCTTGTTCTTTTTTTGGTGTTAGGATGGCACGCTTGCGTTACCATTCTGCAGGTTTATCGTGAATATTATTAATGTTTGGTTAAATTTCAGCTGTAAGCTCTTCTACAGTGGTAACAATTGTACCTAACTCTGTAGGAAGAATATATTATTATCCAGTTTCGAGAAATCAACATTTCCTTTTTTTTATAGTATAAGGGTGAAAAAGAAGCACACAGTTCTTCTGATGGTAAGTGGATGCTGTGGCTCATAAACATTCACATTTATCCCCAATGGAGTATCAAAATGCTGATGCGTTGTCACCCCTGAGGATGAGGATGAAATGCCTCGATTTCAGTAAAACGGGTCTCCGGTTCTTTACACTCACCACACGAAACACAGCAGCATTAAGCTGCTATTTTACGTTGGTATTCTGTGAGAGCGTTCTTCCCCGGTCGAGCCGACTCGTTCACGCTATAACCATAGTATAGCTGCAGCGTGGCTCTACCACATATATATTATTTACTATTTTAAGTGTCCAGTTATAACATCTCTCCTACGATGAACTCTCATATTTTTGGTAAGGCTAAGTTTTGTCACTGAAGGCCGATTCACGCACGCTTTAACTTCGTCCGCTCGCGTTACTCGGCACTACTGGTAAAGTTTGTTGAAAATCGCCTGCTAACAATACAGTAACTCCTACCATTTGACAATTATTATTCCTAATATCTTGGAAAGATCTATTTAGGGCTTCGAAACCCCTTTATGAGCCATAGTACTCTCATCCCAAACAATTAATTTCGTTTTGGGGAGTACTTCTGCCATATTACTTCGTGTGGGTATATTGGAGAGTGGGGTTTCGGTTTGTATCAAATTGAGAGGAAGTTGAAACGCGGAGTGGGCAGTTTTAACTCCTTCTAGCAGAGTGGCAGCAATTCCGGACGATGCGACCACTAAGTGCGATATCACGATTACTTCTCACTTTGACCAACAGTAAATTTAATAGAAAAGTCTCGCCTGTTCCACCAGGAGCACCTAAAAAAAAGATTTCCCCTACACGTGCGTCGATACAGGAAAGTATTTTATAATAGATATGTCTTTGTTCATTGGTTAACAGCAAAGCTGTCGGCTCACATAATATTGGACGTGACATGGTTTTGCCGATTTTGGACCAAATAGTTTCCAATGTCACTCACGTAATAAATTTCTCCTTTGCCTCCAGTACCTTCCCTACTAAGTGGAAAGAAGCGTTCCTGATTCCTGTCCCCAAAAATAGCTCTCCTACTAATTTCAGCCACTATAGGCCAATATCTATCCTCTCTTTCTTCTCCAGTATTCTTGAAAAGGTTGTTCATGGCCAACTCTCAAAATTTCTAAACAAACACAACCTCTTTAATCCTCATCAGTCTGGTTTCCGATCTCTGCGCAGTACTTCCACGGCCTTAATTAAAATAACTGATGATATCCGCTTCGCGATGGATAATCGTCAACTCACTCTTCTTGTCCTTCTGGACTTCAGTAACGCCTTTAACTGTGTTGACTATGACATCCTGTTAGCAATTTTGAAATCCCTGAATTTAACATCGTCAGTTCTACAATGGTTCAGTTCCTATCTTCGGGGACACCGGCTACTTGACACCAGTTCTGCTAAGGAATTGACATCGTAACTTGTTTCTTTCAGTTATTCCCGGTTATTGCGAAGCCCTCAGACCTTTAAGCTTGAGGCTACCCGTAGTGCTGTGGGCTTTGTCCTCCTAATGTATGCAGCTTCTTCTATTTTGACCAGACATTTATTGTAGATTTCATGAACGTCTCATCTAAAATGCCAGAAAGCCTAAAGAAAATTCCACTTGTCGTTTGTAATCTTCGTTTGTAGACCATCCTTGTATGTTGACTGTATTAAGACTTAGTGACAGTCTCATAGAATGCCAGCGTTGTAAAAAAAAGTTCACGCTATTTAAATGGCGACTCGCATAAGGCTGCTTCCTCTAGGGCGGAATCTCAATGTTTGTGGTCCTCTAGCAAGCCAAGTTTCATGCAAGCTAATTAAAAAGTTGGTTGGAGGACACCGTTGTCAGTCTTCAAGTCATCCAAGGATGATGGACCCCTAAACTCGAGTTGTAGTAAGCGAAGATGTGCTATTCGGGTAAACCTCTACCTAAAGCGTGTTCTTTCATTGTCCCTAGCCAGCAATCTACGGGGTTTCCCCTTTTCCTTCTCAAAAATTTTTTTTGTATGAAGGCTCTGCATAAAAAAGGGTTTTACCAAAAGATAAAACTCTTCTTTATGCGGAATCGTACGTTTGACATAAATCAAAAAATGCTAACAGTGTCGTTTTTGGCGGGCTATAAACTATCTCCACGAGGTTCACGGAATTAAAATAGACTCGTTGGCCATTTTCAAGGTGAACAGCAAAATGTGGGACTGCGGGAAAACTTTAATGTATCGAAAACCTCAAAATCCTTCAAACTGCCACCGAACTACTCAAATAACGTCCACTCTCATAATTTGACTGTGTTCTTTTTGTATTCTAGCACGAAAGTCGGCTGGTTACTGCCCTTATATACATATTACCTATGTACTTACAAACTTTATCGATTTAACAGAATTGCAAAATTCTACATTAATATGTGCCTTAAATGTCCGTGACAAAACGTTATTATATGAGACCACTTACTTATTGTCTATTTCAATGTCTTTTAATTAAGTGTAAAGTAAAGCCACCGTCAGCCGGAGATCATCTTCTATACTGTAGGTAACCATCATCTTCTATCTGTGTATGTCTCAAAAATTGTCTGAGATCGTTTTTGCTACATTTATCATCTTTCATGCAGGAATTACTTTTCTTTATAGAATAAGGGTGACCAACGAGCACACAGTCCACCTGATGGTAAGTGGTTGCTGTGGCCCATAGACATCTACATTTATCTTAAATTAAGAATCAAAATGCAGATGCGTTGCCAGCCCTGAGGACTGAGATGGAATTCCTCGTTTCCAGTAATAATGCCATTCGTGCTGCTACCACAATATAGCTGCGGCATGGTTTTACTATGTAAACATATTATTATTAAGGTTCCCTCATGGACTGTGTATCATATTGTTTTTAAATATGTCGTATAAAATACGATCTTCATTTTGATTGGGTATCTGAGCGAGATATAAGTTCATCCACTATGTCAGGCGAAATGCGGTTAACCATTAACAACAATATATGAATATGAAACAGACCCCGTTCCTGCCAGAATAGAGCGGTAGAGAACATGAAACAACGTACTTCTCCAAATATTTTCTTTAGGTTAGAATTGCCATTATTTTTTAACTTTGAGGGGAAAAACCCTAGCTATTATGTCGTGTCTATCATAACTTTTTGCTCAGGCAAAAGCATCTCCGTGACTTCATCCCATCGAGGATTGCAAGTAAATTTTATAAAGAGATCGGAACGACCGTAGAGATGCACATACGTCATGACGTCTTGTGTCCGCTCATGCATATAGCGTGGCCCCCCAGTAAAAGAAGAAGACAGCACCACCTTTTGACCCAGCTGATCAGCATCAACATCCTGTCTCTCTATCGCATCTTGAAAGTGTATATAACTGTCTCCGCTCTATAAGATAGAAATGAAAACACACAAAAAAGAACCAGTCCCAAAAAAGGAGCCCAAAACACCAAACGAAACAGAGGCGGAACCCCCCCAAAAACCCCAGCGCCTGATTGTTTCTAATATAACTCAACCTTTTCGTCGATTTTCGCAAACTTGTCAACTAAAAACTGACTAAACAGCGAACGAAAGTATAGCAGATGATTATCTTCTTCTTTTATAATAATTATACGGTAAGAAAAAAAACTTACAGCAGATACCATTTTTAGGCGGTTGTTTGGCTTAGTATCGACTGGGGTATATAAATAGAGTATCCATCCTCGCCGTAGCAAAACAAAAGTCGGTACTGTAATGCATCATATGAGCGATGTATTTCACTTATTCGATGCAACGTGTGATCATGGCTTTCAATTATAATATCCTGCTTAGAAATCGCTGTCGAAAAATAACTAAAGCAACTTAATTTGCCGTAGGTTGATTATACCGTCCACTTTAGCCATTTGTAGGCTTTATTTCAGCATTTATAACAACTTTAAATATATTTGGCGTAGCAGATACTTTGTCCAGGGCTAGCTTTAACTCCCTTACGTATACATTATGAGTATGTAGCATTTCTTGTAATTGCCTTACCAAGCCAGGTTTTACATAAAAAATGTTATTGTATCACAATTGAACTTCTCTATCGTCCTCACCAACAAAATATATCTGTAAGAACTGTAGTTCATTCTGGAGGGGCGGAAGCAAACCTCCTACCAAAACCTACACAAGGCCCTGTACTTTGAATGTAGCATAAAACAATTCTGTATTATATTTTTTGCTCCAAATAAGGTCATTTGAAAATAACTGTTATAATGCCGTATGCCAGCCATGAAGTGAGTGCTCAGGGTGGAGGTTTTTTACAAACAATAAAGAAGATCTGAAAGCTTTTGTAAACGTTCGAGCTGGACCTTTTCTGAATCGCAGCATATTCCCACAGATTAGTCCTTGTACTTGAGAGTCTTACACCACTTGCATTCAATGTTCATCGATCCCAAAACAACAGTACTATCACTATCGTACGCTATATTACTATCATAACTCAGTAAAGAAAAGGCTTCGATCAACAATACCAACAAGACTTTAGAATTTCAAGCTTGTAGACGTCTTTCAACTAGCTGTGTTCGTGATTTCGTTCATACCGTAACTGTGATACTCTGTACACTTCAAGGTGTTTGCGCCGATATTTACTCGCAGCCTGCTTATGTACTTCAGGGTGTTCTCGCTGATAATCAACGACAGCCTGCCTGTGAACTTGGGTGTTTTCTTCTGATAATTAGCTGCATGTTTACAATGATTAGAAGGTTCATTTTGATTACAACTTTTTTCTTGCTTTCTTAAGTAGCAATTTTCTGACCACATTGGTTACCCTAGCCCTGCGTTTCTTCACCTTACTTTTTGTGACTTATTTGTTAAACTAATTTAATTTTGGACTGACTCTTGAGTTGTGAATATTGGAGACTCTATGCGATCATTCGTGGACAAAGAACAAATTAAATCTGACTCACATTTAGATTCAATAATTGTATAAGTAGGCGAATTAAAGTCTTGCACAACATTAGAAATTGGTGAAGGTTGAGTAAACGTCGGAGATACCGCCATCTCAATGTGTCGTTTTTGGCTATGGGACTCTCATCAGTGTCATTGTCACCATCGGCATCAGCGTAGGCCTCAAAGTGACCATTAGAAAGATCTTGGGAAAAGCGTAACCTTTTGATGGGTTGGTCTTCTGTACCAAATTTGGCATACAGGTTGCCATTCCGATACACTTCAAATACAAATGGGTATATTTGACAGGCTGCAACTACCTCGCCGGAACCCCCATATGTAGTGTTGTAGCATATCTAATGTGTACTCTTCTTTTGTCCAAGGATTGTTGCCATGACGGTCATGAGACACAACAGAACAAATTCATCCCAATTGTTCGTCACATGACGCACAAATACTTTGCGAATATCCATTGAGCGTTTTTATGTGCCGTATAACAAATAGGAAAGCGTACGGAAAAGGCATGCCCCATCCCCCACTTTTAGTACAATAGTAAGGTTTATTAATTTCCCATCGATGTTAACAAAATCCGCTCCCATTTTTAAACGTAGACATAGACAAATTTATAAATATAAGAAAGTTGCGAAAAACAGTACACAATAAATTAAACTTCTAAGACAAACTACCACCTTAAATATCTATATTAAAACAAAAAGAAAATTATATTATTATACACAACGAATCAAACACAAATTTTTATAATTTTTATTTTATAGAATAAGGGTGACAAAACAAAATACTCTTGTTTTATAAATAACATCTTACAACTATAATCTAATTTAAAAAAATGAAGTTTTTTTTTTCATAAAATTATACTTGTAAACTTGTAATCCTTAATATTTTTATGGCTTGATTTATACTAATTACTGATTTCTGGATTTTGACACAGCGCTACCTATACCTACCGGGACCAAATGTAAATCTAAACCATCTGAGGGCCCATTCAAACAAAAAAAATCCATCAAAATCGTTAGAGCCGTTTTTGAGTCATCACATCACACTGTCCACCTGATGGTAAGTGGATGCTATGGCCCATAGACATACATTTATCATCGATTAAGAATCAAAACGCAAATGCGTTGTCACCCCTGAGGACTAAGATGGAATGCCTCATTTCAAGTAAGCAAGGTCTCCAGATCTCTACACCCACCATACGAAACACAGCAGTATTAAGCTGCTATTTTACGCTGGTATTCTGTGAGAGCGTCGTCCTTCCCTGGCCGAGCCGACCTATTAGTGTTACAACCGTATTATAGCTGCAGCGTGGCACTACCACGTACGAAACTTTAAACTAAAAACCTTTACTATACACACATCAAACTCAAAGAATCTTCTATAATTATTATTACAACAACAAATGAAAAAGAAATTAAGTTAACCAATAAGAATAGAAATAGTGAAAATGAACATCCAAACAAATTAAACAACAATCGTAAATAATCGCTAAGTAGTTGATCTAAAAAATTTCCAAGGAATTTTCGAAGGAAAATCAAGTTGTAGGGTAAGTTTTTTATTCCAATAATCCAAGAACAAATAAAATTGAAATTTCGAATTCAAATCCGATTTAATATTCTTTTATATTTGACATTCCAAAAAAATACTCTTTAAAGTATTGCATTGCACCAAGCTTTTATTTGAGTTCAACGTTTTGATTTTTTAAACATGTGTCAAAATGTAATTTAAATCAAAAGTATATATCAACGATCAAATATATCAACTATCAAAAGTACTATTGATATCAACTTCGATGCAAATCACCCCCAAAATAACTTTCTACCCCTTTTTAACTTCGTTAGGCGATGAGTTTCAATAAAATACGAAACACGTCTTCCATCAATTCTGTTAAAGACTGTTTATGCAAAATTTGAAGTAGATTGGACCAAGGAATCACGTTGTCCCATACAAACTTTTCCCCCGTTTTTCACCCCATTAGGATTAGAATTTCGGAAAATCCTTTCTTATCGGATTCCTAAGTCATACAAAGAACACACCCTCCAAGTTTCAGGTCTCTACAATCAGCGGTTTAGGCTGTGTCCGTCATCCGTCATGTGATCCGTCAGTCATTGAGGACAAAGCATTTTATATGTATAGATTATCCCAAATTGAATGTGATTTACGAGCAACAACGTTTTTGCCTACCGCTCGATGGTTACGAATGTGTAAAATCAGTTTAAATAATGCATTGCCACGCATTTTGGATTTAAAAGATAAAAAGGACAGAATATTTGAGACTTTCGACCTGATAACGAAATCCTTTATACTGGAGAAGACTCTTTGTACTGGAAACGAGGCATTCCATCTACCTCTGTGTCTGTCTTCATAACCGGGTAATCTTCATTCTGATTCTCAATCGAGGATAGATTTAGATGTTTCTGATCCACATTATCCACTTACCATCTGGTGGATTGTGTGCTTATTTGTCACCCTTATTCCATTTTTGGGGGTAGGTGGGTGGAAATGCAATTACGATATTCGTGGTAGAGCCATGCTACAACTGTATTGTGATTGTAACACGAATGGGTCGTCTCGGCTGGGGAAGGACCACTCATAGAATACCAGCGTAAAATAGCAGCTGTGTTTCGTATAGTGAATGAAGAGATCTGGAGACCCTTTTTTACTGAAAATGAGGCATTTCATCTTAGTTCTAAGGGATGACAACGCATCTGCGTTTAGATTCTTAATCGAGGATAAATAGCCACCGCATCCACTTACCATCAGATGGATTGTGTGCTGGTTTGTCACCCTTATTCTATATTAAAAAATCTCCAGTCATCACATCAATCACATATTATGTGAATTCAGAATGTTGAGTAGAAAACATGTTAGATACCAAATACGATATTTTTCTTCCTCGGGTGATTAACTCGTAGAGTTGTACTTTTTGTCAGTGTCAAGTATTATTTATTGTTCCGAGAGTATTATGAAAAAATATTTTATAATAATTTGTTTATAGTCTTCTTTAAAATATGTTAATGCGTTATATAACAAAGGTATCTCAAAAGGAGATTGACGGCAGCTTGAGATACCAAACAATCGATGACGACGATTAGACATTCTAATTAGATTTTAAAAGATGCGGCTTATGTATCGGTATAAGTACTTATAATCTACATATTTTTGGAATGTACTTTTCCATTTATTTATTTATCAATCATTACATAATTTATTTATTAATCACCATATATTAAGTTTTTTGGTAGCACTAAAGTTCGTGTTCATATATATACTTATTATACTCTTTGCACTTAAGGGACCGTGAAACTGTAAACTTTCATAGTTTTTGGTAATGTTGTAGATATAATGAAAAACTGGCCCGTGCGTTTTTATTTTTGAGAAATACTTCGTAGGATATAACTTATCAGCATCAAAATAAATAACTATATTTTTGACTTAAAACCTTCCCCGACCGTATTTTAAAATTAAATCGAACTGAATTACTACAAAACGTTCAGATCTAGATTAAGGTGTACTGAATCCAATGAGATGATGTTTGGTTCATGTCGTAAAGGTTTAGGGGAATAAAAGCGTTATCACCCGGAACAATATTTCAAAAAGGAAATGTCGGCAATTGCCTCTTTGCCTCTTAGACTTGTAACTCTCTATATCATTTCATTTTTAAAAATATCTACTCGCGTCACGTATCTTCAGTTCGAAATCCTCTCAAGATCCAGAATAAACCGCCATGTTATATTTTACGTCACATCATATATCCTATATCCTGCGTAAAAGCATGATGCTTCCAAAAATACCTCACTTGTCAATATACAATGAGTAGTTTAGAACATTTGAGGCAAAGGATAAACGTACATTAATACATATATACACAGCTAACATCTTAACTCTCCTTTTAGCTATGCCGCAGTCGGGTGAAAGAAGGCATTGTTAGGTCAGCCAATTTTGACGGTGGATACTTAGGAGATAAACAACGGTTGTCACACATCCCTTGTAAATAATTGGTAAACTATATTTCGGGGAGAAGAACATTGTGTTTGATAGTTCCTTTGTCCTATAACCGTAGAACTTAGTACTATCGCTATGATAGCTAACTTTTTAGGGTTCCATAGTTAAGCAACATGGAACCCTTATAGATTCGCCATGTCTACGTACGTCTGTCCGTCCGTCCGCGGTTTTACTCAGAGACCCTAGGTGCTACACACCTCTAATTTGTCATAGTTATAGATATCAATCACGCTTACATAACTGTGATATAATCTTAAAAACATTTTTATTTTAAGTACCTCCTATATAGGTATAGGGAATATGATTTTTTTTAGCCGTCCATTCTATCGTGTGTGATATCGTTGGATAGGATTTTCGAAAACATTGCGGGTATGCAACAACATTTTTACGATTCAGAGGTCCGTTTGCGAAATATTTGGCTTTAATCTGGTATTTTTCAGCAAGTCATATGTCCCCCCCCCTCTATCAACTAAATCACTGTTTTAAGAACGATAAGAACGATATAATAAAGTTAAAAGGAAAACTATCACAGCTAAGTATGATTAACAAGTTAACGAGTAACAGTCGACCAACTTATAAAATGCACTTCGATTAGTAAAAATTTCGTTACAACTCCAAAAAAAAAATGACTTAAAACTAGCTGCATGTTATTCTTAACTTTGTTACTTTAAACATATTTAAACTTTGTAATGTTATTGTAAACTGTAAGAAATAAACATTATACAAAGAAAACGACCTCTAAGCATTACTACTACAGCTTTACTTTTTCTTTTGCGAGATAGGCAAGGAGGATCTTTCCTACATACTACTATCGCTAATTTAGTTGACAGTTATTGTAGGCCTTATTAAAAGTATACATATATACATAAGCATGAGGGTAATATTATAATTTAAGCCTTGCGGCCTATAAAACTAAAACTATGAGGAGGACAGAGTCAAAAACATTAAGTCGTATTCTATAGCTATTATATTAAGAAAAAAAAAATAGCAAACCGGCTTTGGCAATAATTAGGTACACTTCGAAAAATTGACTTAAAAAAAGCTAACTACACAATACTAAAATCGACTAAAATATTAACTATAATGTCAACTGTTTAAACAGCGTCGATAAAGCAGAGCCCTTTTGACCTTTTACTATTTGATTGACTGATGAAAAGCTATCGTATCACAGAATTATCTATGCAAACAAGGCTGAAGTTTTTGAGTTATAAGAAAGTGACCATATTAACCGAATGACCACTACCCTCGCGTACTATACAATCAGTAGCCTCATATAGTTTCATTCTTGGTACTCTTTGCTTACACAAGCGACCCTCAAGATAGTATAGGGCAGTAGTGGTTTACGGGAAGGTTCGTTACGGTCATATTTATATTAGGGTTGCACTACCGGGAATATCTATCTAGATCAACTACGACCATCTTTGTACGAACTTGGCAAGTGAATGATTTGATGTAGATCGTACACTTTCAATGTGAACTTTTAATTTGAATTAGCAGCAGAAAGCGGTATTATAGAAAAAAATTAAATTAACAAAAGTGGCAAAAACTAATTTAAATTTGGGGTTTCATCGTTTTGTGTTTGTTTTAGCGCCTGGAGATATCATCGACACTGACTGTTTGCTAGGTTAAGCTGTCGTCAAAATCTTCCAAAAAATTTTATTTGAAAATGGCATAAGTCCCTACTAATCGTACGAGTCCATTACCAAAGAAACAACCGAATTTTAATACCAATGCTATGATAAATAATGACATTATTTGAATTTGGAATTGGTGTTCGAATGGAAGATAACTTCATACCAACCAGTATGAGAAAACGGCAATTTAATTGGTCCCTAAGTTTTTCTTCAGTCCGTAGAACTGCAGGACTTGAGCTTATGTCGTTGTAGCGAGGCGGGTTGATGATCGTAGTACCAGACGCTTCGTAACTTTGACGCAGCTGTCCGTCACCGGTCTGTGTATTTTACGTGTGTTGTAAACGGGAAGGTTATATTAAACTAATTCCTAAAACAAAGACTTCTGTGTATATTACATTAAATAAGTAACAGAGAAATTACCATAACTCAGTGCGCAATGTATTAGTACTAGTACCGTAGTAGTATTTCATACGTGGTAGAGCCACGCCGCAGCTACGAGTATATTATGGTTGTAGCACAAATGGGTCGGCTCGACCAGAGAAGAACCACGCTCTCACAGAATACCAGTTAGTGTAGAGATCCGGAGACTCTTTTTACTGGAAACGATGCATTCCATCTTAGTCCTAAGGGGTGACAACGCATCTGCGTTTTGATTCTTAATCGAGGATAAATGTAGATGTCTGTGGGCCACAGCATCCACTTACCATCAGGTGTGTGCTCGTGTGTCACCCTTATTCTATATAAGAAAAAGTATTGTACATAGAAGTCTAACTTAAAACACATTTACTTAGGTATATCTGCATCAAGCGTTGTTGAATTAACGCAAAAAAGTTAAAATACTTTTAGATTCACTTCTGGTCTAAATCAGTTGTCACCAAGATAGTTTTAATTTCCCTTAGGAAAAAGAGGAAAGATTTCCGTATCTTTTGCCTTTCGGAAGAGTCGTATAAGGGAAGTAAAATATAGGGCAAGCAATTTATTGAACCCGAATAAGGCGTAATGGATCGCTTGTAATTAAGTTTGGAGGCATTGGGTTACATTTTCTTTGTAATAAAGAACAGAGGACGAGGGTTAATTATATATATTTTGTGATTTATTTAGAATAAACTATAAATTGTCATGATGAGATGTTTTGATTGTTAAGTCCACACTTTGTTCAGAAGTGGACTTAAGTAACTGTAATGATGATGATGATGAAGCTTTAAGGCAAGGCATGGTATCACTAGACATTCGCTATTCGTTGCGCGATGTAGTCCGTTAGATGTTTCTTCTAAAATTATTGAAAAATTCAGGCGTTACTTTGCGGAAATCTATTTTATGGTTGTTTTGTTGGTTAATATTTATCTGATTCCAAATAAATATTCTGTCATATTGCGTGTACTAATAATAGTTCAGAAGTTGTAATGCAAAATAAAATTTAATTGTACATAATATAAAGATGTAATTCTGTTGCCACAATGTATCTATTAACAACTATTATATTATACTCGGATATATAATTGTATTAATTTATAAAAGTTAACGAATGAAACTACCGAGGAATCTAAAACCTACCGCCACTCGAGTTATCGCCAAACGGCAAACGGCATTGTTAATGCCATTGTCAAATTAACGCGTTGAGTCATGGCCACACCTACATTCAACATCGATCAACGCGATAATTAACGGCATTTCTCGTTAGTGTGGCCCCAGCACAAAATTATACAAAAAAGATAGAATAAACAAATCTAAAACCAATAAAAGAGTTATTCGATTTGTTTGATAATCAAATATGTTGAGTTTTATAAAATAATAAATTTTTCGTATTGTATTAAGTTACATAACACATACAGGTACACTATATTTAGTTTGGTTTTCTTTATTTTTCTTGTGTTTTCTCCCCCGTTTGGGGGGAAGGGGACATAAATGTGAATTTTTAGTTAAGAAGTGTCACAGATAAAATTGCCTGACTCCTTTAAAATATTGAAAATATAAAAATTATAAAAATAATGCCGTCACTGAGACCCTATACGCACCTTCGGATTGCACCATCAGAAAGGTGAGATCGTAACTGTCACCTAGGTCTTTATGAGCTCTTTAAAATGAGGTCAAATACGATTATCCTGTTTAGTGCTGTCACTGAGATCCTATACTCACGGAGTCCACTTTCATCAGGTAGGTGAGATCGTCACAGGCACCTTGGTATTTAAATGAGTCTAAAAACGATGGTTCTACGTAGTGGCGTAACTGAGATCCTTTACCCAGATATTGAGTCCGTCATCAGGAATGTGAGATTATCACAGTTACCTGGGTCTATTAGAGCGCTTTCAAATGAGTCCAAGCACAATGTTTCTATGTAGTGCCGTCACTAAGATCCTAAACTTACCTTCAGATTCCACCATAAGGAAGATGAAATCATCACAGTCATCTAGGTCTTTATGAGTACCTTTCAAATAAGTCCAAACACGAAATTTTATGAAGTCACGTCACTAACATCTTTTAAATCCATCTTCGGGGTCCACCATCAGCTAGCTGATATCATCACAGTCATCTAGGTACGTAGTATCACTAATATCCTGATCTTCTGAGTCAATCATAAGGAAGGTGGCATCATCACAGTTATCTTAGTCTTCATCCTCCGTCAAACGAAATTCTCTAAATATATAAAATAAGAAAAATGTAAATAGCATAGAAATAATGTAAGTAGCTACTAAGAAAGTAGGTACTTAACAGTAATTAAAAAGAACTGAAGACAGCGGATTACGGTGCGCCCGGAAAACTCCGTGAAGTGCCATCAGTTAAAAATTTCGACTTAAGATTTCACACTCACGATCAGTTTTTGGGTGTATGTCAGTTAAACTGATCATTTTAACTGACCGTGTGTTGGTACTATAATTATAATCTATACCGCGTCATGAGTTCGCAGAACTACACGACGCCGGCGGCGACGGTTCGCTGGAATGTAAAGTTACAATCTATAATGAATATGTACTTAAATTTATAACATGTTAATTCGAAATTCAAATTAAGGAAGTATTTAGTAAGTAAGGAAGACGGTGGTTGTTCCCGAATTTTCGGTATGTGAACCATCATCTGCTTGCCTATCCACTTTTTAGTTCTAGAATTGCCTCTTCTGTAAATAATACATCTACCGTTTTAAATGACGAGTCATTAAAATTAATTAAAATACCTGAGACATTCAAATTCGTGACCTTATCAATGAATACTTGGTCATCTAAATCAACAATTAACTTATTGTATTTCAAAAAGTCTGCCCCTAAAATGGGCTGTTTTACATCACAAACTACAGAAGTCTATATGAGAGCTCTACGTAACTTAAGATCTAAAACTAACGTTGTTTCGTCATAACTTTTAATCTGTGTTCCATTTGCTGCGTAAAGCACGTAATTAATCACATCACTATTAACACATTTACTGCGTCGCGGAATCACTGTAATATTAGCACCAGTGTCTAGAAGTAACTGCATACCTGATGTGCGATCAGTTACTGATAACCGGTGATTCCCTGGTTGCAGGCAGCCTCCCACCGATGAAGATCGCACCTCACTCAGTTTCCCGACTTATCCTTCCAGTTGCAGGGTTGGACGCACTTCGCTGCCTTGTTTTGGAACCGGAAATGATAGTAATAAATTCAGTCAGTGCTTTATGGTGTGCGGCGAGCGCCTCTCGAGACGCTCCTGCGCCGGCTGGCGCTGTATCCAGGGTTGTTGCTATGCTGCATACTCCTTCCACGTGACGTCTCCAACTCAGACAGCCTGAAGTTGAGTTTGGCTATCTCTCCAAGCGCCAATCCAACGGTTAATGGTGCTGTCGGTGACGTGGAAACTGATGGCGCAACTGGTGTCATCATTCTATTTTCACTCAAGGGATTAAATGTATACTATACTCAGATAGCTTACTGAGGCGTCCCCCTCGGTAGTTTATTTTGAGCCGCCCCCTAATTTAAAACTTTGTACACCACTATCACTGTGTTCCGTCGGGGTCGGGGTCACCTCTTTTATGGTGCGTTGTTGGTTAGTATTTATCTGACTCCAAATTAATGTCCGAGGAGAACTGACTTGCCTTGAATCAACATTTTGTCAAAACTGCAAACTCGATGTATGTATGTCAGTCGCCACCAAATTTATTATATTAAAAATAATTATCTAAGATCCGCATAGTAAAATAATTTCTTTTACCTAGTTTGAAGAGCGCAGATTTAAGCTAATCAAATTAAAAAAAAACTTTAATTGCATCTGAAATTGATGTTGTAATACATTACCTGAATATATTAGGAGAGAACGTTAGTAACACTATAAAAGTGAGCTTTATTGGTTTTGTTGTTTTTCTAATAGACGTTTACACTGCTTCCAGTATGGTGTTAGAGTATAAAAAAGAAATACTCTAAATACGGTACAGTGTTAGCAGGGATGGGAGATATGATAAGGATATAGAACGACGAATGAATGCGGGAAATAGAGTAAATGGGGCCCTGCACTCTATTGTGCAGAGTCAAAATGTGTCAAAAAAGGCACGTATGGCAATTCACAATGCTGTGTTGGTCCCTACTTTAACGTATAGTAGTGAAAGTTGGGTGTGGCAGAAGAAGCACGAGGGCAGAATCAACGCAGTAGAAATGCGGTCGTTAAGGAGTATGTTAGGGCTGAATCTGAACGACAGGGTAAGAAATTGTGTAATAAGAGAAGAGTGTGGTTTGCAAGATGATGTTGTGACCAGGATTAAGAAAGGAATGCTTCGGTGGTTTAGTCATGTGGAAATAATGAAGGAGGAAAGAGTGACAAAGAAAATTTATGTTGCAGAAGTGAATAGCAGAGTCGGAAAGGGACGTCCTAGGCGAAAATTTATCGACCAAATTGGCGATTTATTGAAAACGGGCCAAATTAGGAGTACCCTTAACCGACGAGCATGTACGCGTAGGTGTACGGATGTGAAGGAGGCGAGAGAGGTGTGTCAGGATCGTGCCAAATGGAAGTCTGTAGTCTCTGCCTATCCTTTTAGGTGACAGGCGTGAGTGTTTATCTTATTTTGTCGTCAAGGTGGACGAATAACATCAGGAAATACGCGCGATTCTGTTCAAAATATGTAATATGAAATAAATAAACCAAAAATAATATGAGATACATGTTAATTCACTGAATTAGTTGTATCATCGCATCTCTTCGACATTTCGTTCACGTGTTTACCGTTTTGTAGACAATGACACTAACTATACTGAAACAAGCTGTATCCGCCTATTGGAAAGGCAATACAATTACTAAATCACTCTCATTCGAGTTCTAGAAACCATCATCATCATCATCATTACAGCCTGACATAAGTCCACTGCTGAACAAAGGACTCTTCCATAAATTGCCTCGTAGTTGCCACGGCGGATTGGCTACCGCAGTTTTTTTATTTCTTTGAATTGCTATTCTTGTTAACGTTAAGATTCTTGTTGCCCATCTTCTCTCTGTCATCTCTTAAGACACTCATGTGAGGATAAGCGGTAGTGGATTTTCTTACGACGCTACTACACAGCGGCAAAGGTTTTTCAAATGTACTCTTCTAATCGCATAACGCAATGAGACCCTAAAATAATGTAAAACAGCCCTTACAGTGTAAAGGCAGAAACATGTTCTCATCTCTGGGCCGGGGCACCACAGTGCCAGCTCCTTCCACTTGACCGCATCCTTCCACTTGACCGAGTTCTTTCTGATCGGCTCGATTCACTGGCGCTGCGTTGGGATGTTGCATCCCTTTGCGTTTTCAATCGTATCTACCATAGGGAGTGTTCTAAGGAATTGTTAGTAGTTAGTTAGTACCAGTTCTGGCTCACTGAGTCAGAAGTGGTACAACGTTCGTCAACTCACGATCCTAAAAAAAATTTAGGCATGCTCTGATCACGAATCTGCGGTCCATTTTTGCGTAGGATGCACGGTTCCGGAGATGTGCATATCATCTCATCCACTAAAATATCGTTGTACAATGTGTTCCCTGTGAATATACTCGTAAAATTATGCATTGAACATACCTGAAACTTATATAGCAAATACATTAAGCAATTCGCCACAAACTGAAGTCCACTCATTCTGAATCCTATCAACATTCCAGTTCCATCTTTTACAATTCCTTTTTAAAAACTCTAGATGATATCGTACAGGTGCTCGTCCGTATGAATCAAAATATTGACCGACGTCATTCGTATCGATATATAAAGCTACCCAATGTGACCCTGGTTTATCATCCGTATCCAAATTGCAATTATATACGTTAGTACGTGGGTGTACAAGGGCAGTCTATTGGCAGCATAAACATTATTTTCTAGACTGGGGTGAATCTTTTTCAGATGTTGTTGAACATCTAGTGTATCCATGATATTACTGCTATTAGTAGATTATTACAGTACAATCTACTCAATGACTAACATAGGAATGATCAATTATAGTAATTTCTAAATATTAAATTGCATTCTTTTGTGTTATACAAAACGTATTTGAGTCATCAATACACTGAACAAGACGCAACACGAAGTAATGCTGAGATAAGCAACAGAATGTGAGATAAGCTTGTGGACGCATAAAGTTACTATCAATTCCACTGCAGAAATTCTTTAGATTAGAATTATTACTTACTGGTACTATATAAGACCAAGCAACTGCAGTCATGGAGTTAGTGTATGGTCGTTTAACCGCAGTGGATCTATCAATACTACATTTGTGTTACTTCAACGCATCAAAGGCCATGGATGTAAGTGTTTATTCTATTGACAAACTTACTTTTCTTTCTGTTACTTTCTTACGTGTGTATGATTTAGTATTAACAAATTATATTTAATTATTATGTGTTTATATGATTAAGCCGAGGTAGCTCAGATGGCTAGCGCAAGCTGTAAATTTTACAGTACGCGACCCGGGTTCGATCCCCGCCGGCACCAATTAAATTGTTAATTGCAATTTTATTTGCTGATTTACCACATGCTCGGCGGTGAAGGAAAACATCGTGAGGAAACCTGCATGTCTGAGAAAATTTCGAAGGCATGTGAGGTTCGCCAACACGTATTGAGGCAGCGCCGCGGACATTTCCTAGCCATAAATACAAGGAGAATAGCAGAAAGTGAAAAAGTTAAAAAATACTTTTTTAACAATGACAGTCATTAGTTGATCATTAGTGAATGTGATTCTGTTTACTTAAATTACAGGAAGACAATAGCAGAAGGAAGAAATGGGATGATGGGAAGTAATGAAGCATTGTTATGTGAAGTTTGTTGGAACAAACATATTTTTAGTCACGTGTAAATACTTTTAACATATTGGTTCAAAATAACACAAAATCTAAAAAATATTAGATACATCATCGACATGGACGGATTTTACATTACATATCCTCATAAACATTTTCAATGTAGAGAAATGGCTATTCTAGACGTAAAACTATCTAATAAAAATGATGCGTTTACCGATCATTATTTGTTTCGGCCAAGTTATCCTTTCAATTATTTGTCGCCAATAGACAAAAAAACTGTTCGTTATTGTGAAACACACGTGCACGGCATTCCATATTTTGATGTGACCGAAGAATTAAAATGTACCTTCAAACAAGAGAACATCATTCCCATATTAAATTGGTATATTAGAAATTTGTGCAAAGACGAAGTGATCGCATACAAAGGTGGTTCAACAGAAAAAACATTTTTTAAAAATGTTGACGACGAATGATAGAATTTTTAATATTGAAGAATACAAATGTCCAAAATACAATGATTCGGTAAATGTTATAAATTTAAACAAATGTTATGTGTGTAATAATCACATATTTGCAAAAAATAATCACAAAATTTTACATTGTTCTTGTGACGAAGTGTAGGTTTTTTAAAATTGGTTATTGCTTGAAAATAAAATTTTAAATTAATCATAAATTTTGTTTGATTTCCCAAAAATATTAGTTATAGTACTCACATACAAAGGTGGTTCAACAGAAAAACAATTTTTAAAAATGTTGACGACGAATGATAGAATTTTTAATATTGAAGAATACAAATGTCCAAAATACAATGATTTGGTATATGTCATAAATTTAAAAAAAGGTTTTGTGTTTAATAGTCATATATTTGCAAAAAATAATCACAAAATTTTACATTGTTCTTGTGACGAAGTGTGTGTTTTTTACAAGTGGTTATTGCTTGAAAATAAAATTTTAAATTAATCATAAATTTTGTTTGATTTCCCAAAAACATTAGTTATAGTACTCGCATAAAAAGGTGGTTCAACAGAAAAACAATTTTTAAAAATGTTGACGACGAATGATAGAATTTTTAATATGGAAGAATACAAATGTCCAAAATACAATGATTTGGTAAATGACATAAATTTAAATAAAAGGTTTTGTGTTTAATAATCATATATTTGCAAAAAAAGTATCACAAAATTTTACATTGTTCTTGTGACGAATTGTGGGTTTTTTACAAGTGGTTATTGCTTGAAAATAAAATTTTAAATTAATCATAAATTTTGTTTGATTTCCCAAAAACATTAGTTATAGTACTCGCATACAAAGGTGGTTCAACAGAAAAACAATTTTTAAAAATGTTGACGACGAATAATAGAAGTTTTAATATTGAAGAATACAAATGTCCAAAATACAATGATTTGGTAAATTTCATAAATTTAAACAAACGTTATGTGTGTAATAATCATATATTTGAAAAAAATAATCACAAAATTTTGCATTGTTCTTGTGACGAAGTGTGGGTTTTTTTACAAGTGGTTATTGCTTGAAAATAAAATTTTAAATTAATCATAAATTTTGTTTGATTTCCCAAAAACATTAGTTATAACAAGTGAAACATTACACACGTCTAAAGTTCTAAGGGGTGAAATAAAAAATGAAAGTGTTGGTGTAAACAATTAATATATATATTGTGTACTATAACTAATGTTTTTGGGAAATCAAACAAAATTTATGATTAATTTAAAATTTTATTTTCAAGCAATAACCACTTGTAAAAAATCCACAATTCGTCACAAGAACAATGTAAAATTTTGTGATACTTTTTTGCAAATATATGATTATTAAACACAAAACCTTTTATTTAAATTTATGACATTTACCAAATCATTGTATTTTGGACATTTGTATTCTTCAATATTAAAAATTCCATCATTGGTCGTCAACATTTTTAAAAATTGTTTTTCTGTTGAACCACCTTTGTATGCGATTACTATAACTAATGTTTTTGGGAAATCAAACAAAATTTATGATTAATTTAAAATTTTATTTTCAAGCAATAGCCACTTTTAAAAAACCTACACTTCTTCACAAGAACAATGTAAAATTTTGTGATTATTTTTTGCAAATATGTGATTATTACACACATAACGTTTGTTTAAATTTAAGATCTACCGTGCGTTTGTATTCACCGCCGAGCATGTGGTAAATCAGCAAATAAAATTGCAATTAACAGTTTAATTAGTGCCGGCGGGGATCGAACCCGGGTCGCGTACTGTGAAATTTACAGCTTGCGCTAACCATCTGAGCTACCACGGCTTAATCATATACACACACAATATTTAAATATAATTTGTTAACACTAAATCATACACACGTAAGAAAATAACAGAAAGAAAAGTAAGTTTGTCAATAGAATAAACACTTACTTCCATGGCCTTTGATGCGTTGAAGTAACACAAATGTAGTATTGATAGATCCACTGCGGTTAAACGATCATAAACTAACTCCATGACTGCAGTTGCTTGGTCTTATATAGTACCAGTAAGTAATAATTCTAATCTAAAGAATTTCTGCAGTGGAATTGATAGTAACTTTATGCGTCCACAAGCTTATCTCAGCATTACTTCGTGTTGCGTCTTGTTCAGTGTATTGATGACTCAAATACGTTTTGTATAACACTACTACTATAATTGATCATTCCTATGTTAGTCATTGAGTAGATTGTACTGTAATAATCTACTAATAGCAATAATATCATGGATACACTAGATGTACAACAACATCTGAAAAAGATTTACCCCAGTCTAGAAAATAATGTTTATGCTGCCAATAGACTGCCCATGTGCATCAACCTACCAACGTATATAATTGCAATTTGGATACAGATGCTAAACCAGGGTCAGATTGGTTAGCTTTATATATCGATACGAATGACGTCGGTCAATATTTTGATTCATACGGACGAGAACCTGTACGATATCATCTAGAGTTTCTAAAAAGGAATTGTAAAAGATGGAACTGGAATGTCGATAGGATTCAGAATGAGTGGACTTCAGTTTGTGGCGAATATTGCTTAATGTATTTGCTATATAAGTTTCAGGTATGTTCAACGCATAGTTTTACGAGTATATTTACAGGGAACACATTGTACAACGATATTTTCGTGGATGAGATGATCTGCACATCTCCGGAACCGTGCATCCTACGTAAAAATGGACCGCAGATTCGTGATCAGAGCATGCCTAAACCTTTTTTTTTTAGGATCGTGAGTCAACGAACGTTGTACCACTTCTGACTCAGTGAGCCAGAACTGGTACTAACTAACTTTGTTGTTTATTGTTAGATTACTTCTAGCCGCCAAATTTCACGAACGCATATCGTGTCAAAATTCCCGATACCATCCTCACCATCTGGATGCTTGGTGGTCCACTACTGTACGTTTTACTAGGAGTTTTCTTCCTCGTACAACTTCTCTGTGGAACTGTTTGCCACCGGGGACTATTCCGGACCGATACGACGTAGGAACCTTCAAGAAAAGAGCTTACTCCTTTCTAAAAGGCCGGCAACGTATCTGCAATTACCCTGGTGTTGCGGTCGTTCATGGGCGGCGGTAGTCACTTACTAGGTGAGCCCCGTGCTCGTTTGCCCCCTCTTCTAAAAAAAAAACTCTTTCTTCTCATGCATCAGTTCCCCTCGCAATGTAACGCTAACGAATAAGCCGAAGCTGTGCTGCGGAGGTGAGTATGGGTGCCCGTGATTTGCAACGCATGGGCGAAGGAGCTGCACTCCCCGCAGCGCCGAAGTCGTTGCAGAAGTAACTGTGTCATTATTTCTGTGTAAAAAAGTGAGTTGTGTTTTTCAAAACACTTAATTATCAAATTAATTCTATACCTGGTTTTGATTCTATTCTGTTTTTCAGAAGATCAAATTTTTGCATCTGCTTTGTTTTTAAGAACGACTTCATTTATATTTGGACAACCTTGTCATTGCCTATCTTGCAGAACTTAACTAGCACTTAATTATTTGCTATTAATATTTATCGTATATATCTATTATCCTCACCGCGTTGCTACCGATACGTTTTTCCAGCAACTCAAATTTCTACAGTATGTTGCTGTGAACATTTTATAGCACCTAGATTTTAAACTTGGCACCTAATTAGCACCTAAAAAGCTCCTAATTTTGGCTTTTTCTAAATGCAAATTCCTTACTTTGCGTTGCTGACGAGACACAACTTTTGTCATCTTTGGCTGCAATAGATACTATTTGCTATGTGATAGTATTATTGGGGTAGAAGTGGGACAATATTGTTGCATGAATAAGTCAACTAGCGCCATCTAGTGTCAGGAACGAGAGCGAGGGGAGCATTGAGAAAATGACATCACAAATCACTCAACTGACAGCGCCTAGTCGAAACTCGAACGCTCGGTACTTTGCCCGTGTTTACTTGAACATTCTGGATATTTCTTTGCTAATTTAAATATATAGGCGCTGCAAGATGCGATCGAGGCAGAGTGAACTCGGCGACACAAGCGAAGCTTCGGAGTGGAATTAAGTGAATTAGTGTGTTTAAATTATTAGTGTTTTAACTTTAATTGTGTAAAGTAAATTAAAGTGTTAATTTAGGTAATTTTATCGGCAATTTTTATTGTCACGAACCTCAAGCTCGTAACAATTGGTGTCAGAAGTGGGATAAAATCATGCCGATTTTACCTAAGGAGGAAACGGAGGGTGTCCGTACCCGAAGTCAACGCCAGCAGGAGACGGACCAAAGAAGATTTGGTGGTGCAACGCCGCAGACGTCGGAGGGCCAGCCACCGGCTGAAGGCCCGTCGGTAGCTCCTACATCTGCAGCACCTGACTTAGGTGCTCTGATGGTGATGCTGCAGGAGCAGGCCCGCCGATTGGAAGAGCAGCTGCGGGGCGGACAGGAGGAACAGGCCCGCCGACAGGAGGAACAGGCCCGTCGTTTAGAAGAGCAACTCCAACGCGATAAGGAAGAGCAGATGCTCCTCATGAAGGACCTTCACGCTATCTTCGGAAAAGAGATACGGGAGGTGAAGGATAAGGTTGCTCAACATGACAACCGCCTGTCGGAGGCCGAAACCCGAATCGACCAAGTAAACAATCGGGTTGACAACGTAATGGCTGACGTGAAGAAAACGCTGGACGACCTCAAACTTGGGGATGGAACAACAGCTCCCGTAGTAGCTACAACACCTTCGCTACGTGGATTCAAAGTGCCGCCGTTCGACGGGACCTCTTCCTGGTCGTCCTACAAAATCCAGTTCGAGGCCGTCATGGAGGCAAACGGCTGGAATAAAAGCCAGGCCATGACTGCACTCACCTTAGGCCTGCGCGACCAAGCCTTAACTGTGTTGGAAGCTCTCGGTAAGAAAGTGACCTACGAGCAGCTCCTTGAGGCATTGGAGGCGAGATATGGCGACGCTCACCTGGAACACGTCTTTCGTGCGCAGCTTAAAGATCGTGTGCAGCGCATCAACGAAAACCTGCAGCAGTGGGCTCTAGAAGTGGAGAAGCTGGTGCGAAAAGCATACCGGTCTGTACCTGCGCTCATTGAAGGGAACCTGGTGCAGACATTCATCGACGGCATCCGCGACCTGGAAGTCAGAGCTGCTGTGAGGCTCGGGCACCACGAGACGCTTAAGGACGCCTTGGCCCATGCACTGGAAGTGGAAGCTGTGCGGCAGGATCATCGTTCCCATCGCGTCAGGGAGGTTGCAGCAGCTACAGTTCGCGACCGCAACAAAGGATACAGCCCAAGGTGCTATGGCTGTGGGGAAAAGGGCCATCTTCGATCCAGCTGCCCTAAGCGAACCCTAGAAAGGGAAATTGAACGATCTCAGGAGGGTAGTGCGGCCAACAGCGCCGCCCAGCAGCAGCAGGGAAACGAGTAAAAGCCAGAACTGCGGGGCGGGTGCTGGCTGATGTTAAAAGAGCCCCAAGGATCTCGATCTCACAAACCCATGATGGGAACAGTCTAATCATAAAGGGCGAGATCAACGGAATGCCGTGTAAGCTGACCATAGACACTGGAGCCTCTCGTACGGTTGTTAGTTCCCAACTTATAAGTCAGTTCCTTGGGGACTCCGCATACAACCGAGAACGCATTAATTTGGTAACAGCCACCGGTCAGCGTATACCCGTCCGTGGAGAGAAGGAGATGGTGTTAAAGCTAGGCAACGTGATCTACCTGCATAATGTCATCGTGGCTGATATAATGGACGACTGCATCCTGGGCTTAGACTTTATGAGGAATAATTGTTGCGAGATCGACGTTAAGCAAGGTGTTTTGAAATGTGGACAGGAGGAACTTTTTATGGAAGGTGCGTTACCAGGGAACGTGTACAGCATCAAGAAGATTGTTCTTCCGCCGAGATCGGAAACGATTGTTTCGGTTAGTCTTCCTCGAAACGCTGGGCAAGCTCACCGTTGTGTACTTGTGGAAAGGGTAAACAATAACCTTCCATGGAAAGTAGCTCGAACCTTGGTCAGGACCACTGACATCTCAGGAGTACGTGTGCTGAACCTTTGCGACCGGGAACAGGTTATAGAAAAAGGTACACTGGTTGGTACTTGTGAGGAAGTGGATTGGTTACGTCAGTGCCAATATATATCGAGTGGGACCCCCAGCAAGGATTCAGAAACGAGAGTGACCACACTTTTGGAAGACTGTCGCAGTGTTCTGTCCCCGAACGAATTGGTGAAGGCGAAGAAGTTGTTACTCGAGTACGCCGATGTATTCTCATCAAACGATGCTGACATAGGAAAGACTGGTTTAGTTCAACACAAAATAAACACAGGTGAAGAGTTGCCTATCCGTCAGCGGCCAAGACGATTGCCGGTAGCACGTGAAAAGGAAGTGGAAACCATGATTGAGGGAATGGTGAGGGATGGTGTTATTGAACCTTCATCTAGTCCATGGTGTTCACCCGTGGTACTGGTAAAGAAGAAGGATGGTAGCTTGCGGTTTTGTGTTGACTACCGCCGTCTAAACGACGTTACTAAGAAGGATAGCTATCCCTTGCCGAGAATTGACGACACGCTGGACATGCTTACAGGAGTAAAGTGGTTTAGCACGCTGGACCTAAAAAATGGCTACTGGCAAGTTGAAATTGACCCTAAGGACAAGGAGAAAACTGCGTTCTCGACGGGAAAGGGTCTGTGGCAATTTAAAGTAATGCCGTTTGGGTTGTGCAATGCTCCAGCAACGTTTGAAAGGCTGATGGAACTTGTACTTACCGGGCTAATTGGCGATGCCTGTCTGGTCTACTTGGATGACATCATCATCGTGGGCCGTACGTTTGAGGAACACCTTCAAAACCTGGAACGCGTGCTCATGAAGATTAAGAGTGCCAACCTTAAGTTGAGTCCGAAGAAATGTTCACTATTCAAACGGCAAGTCAACTTTTTGGGGTATGTAGTGTCGGAAGAAGGTATCCGCACGGATCCAGAGAAAATCGCAGCTGTAAAGGATTGGCCGGTTCCAAAAGACTAGACGCAGGTTAGAGCATTTTTGGGTTTGTGCTCCTATTACCGACGTTTTGTGAAGAACTTTGCAGATATAGCCAAACCTCTGCATAAGCTAACCGAGGAGAAGCGACATTTCTGCTGGGATGAAAGTTGTAACATCGCATTCCAGGAGCTCAAGGACCGTCTGTGCAAAACACCTATTTTGGGATACCCTGATGCAAGCAAAGAATTTATAGTTGACACAGACGCAAGTGATATAGGACTTGGCGGTGTGTTGTCTCAACGTAATGGTGACCAAGAGGTCGTGATAGCGTACTTCAGCAAGTCGTTGTCAAAACCGGAAAGGAACTACTGTGTCACAAGACGCGAATTGCTAGCTGTGGTAAAGTCGTTGCAGCATTTTAGCAAATATCTTCTGGGGCGAAAATTTCACTTACGAACTGACCATGCTGCACTAAAATGGCTATTGCAGTTTAAAAACCCAGAAGGACAAGTTGCGAGGTGGATTGAACTACTGCAGGAATACGACTTTGAGATCGAACATCGCAGCGGGAAATCTCATGGCAACGCAGATGCATTGTCAAGAAGACCTTGTCCTGAAGATTGCAAACATTGCACTAGGCAAGAGAGTAAGGAAGTGGTATCCGTGAGGATGCTCAGGGCAGACCACCTCAGCAACGAGTGGAAGGACAGCTTACTACATGCACAGCAGGAAGATCCGGACATCAAGCCGATTCTGGAATGGATAAAGGCCAGTGCTCCCAAGCCCAAGTGGAGTGACGTCTCAGCGATGAGTTCGACCACTAAAAGCTATTGGGCCCAGTGGGACAGCTTGCTGCTTCAGGATGGAGTTCTGTGCCGTAACTGGGAAAATGTTCGGGGAGACAACTGTCATTTGCAAATGGTCGTCCCTAAAGCTAGAGTACCGGATGTTCTACAGCTGTACCATAATGATTGTTCAAGAGGCCATCTGGGAGTTAAACGAACTCTACTGAAGATCCGAGAACGATTTTACTGGGTCCACTGTCGAAACGATGTCGAGGACTGGTGTCGCAAATGTACAAGTTGTGCTGCTGTAAAGGGACCTCACACTCGTAGTAGAGGTGCATTGAAGTTGTACAATGTTGGTGCACCATGGGAGAGAATAGCCACTGACGTGGCGGGGCCGTTTCCGGAGAGTGAAAGCGGTAACAAGTATTTCATGGTGATGGATTACTTCACTAAGTGACCAGAAGTCTTCGCCATTCCAAATCAAGAAGCTTCAACAGTTGCAGATAAACTAGTTCATGAAGTCTTCTGTCGTTTTGGAGTACCTTTAGAGATTCACAGCGATCAAGGAAGGAATTTTGAGTCTCAAATATTCCAGGAAACTTGCCGAGTTATGGGTACTCATAAAACAAGAACGACTTCTTATCACCCGCAATCTGATGGAATGGTGGAACGATTTAATCAGACATTGGAGAGGTACCTAGCAAAAGTTGTAGACAATCGGCAACGAGATTGGGACAAGCACATACAACCGTTTTTGTTGTCATATCGAAGTTCTGTTCACGAAAGTACAGCAGTGACACCAGCTTTCGCAAACTTTGGAAGAGAATTACGGCTGCCTGCGGACCTGATCACCGGGATACCACCTGATGCCCCACGCAGTATAACCGATTATGCAAATGACTTGCGGAACAAAATGAATGACGTTTATGAGCACGTCAGACAATCGGGCCAGCAAATGTCTGAAAAGATGAAAACCCGGTATGACCGCAAAATGAACAACAAAGGGTTCGACGAAGGTTCACTTGTGTGGTTGCACAATCCAGTCCGCAGCAAAGGGAAATCTCCTAAGCTTCAAGCTAAATGGGACGGCCCGTACCGTATTGTAACCAGGATCAACGATGTGACCTACCGGATACAGAAAGGCGCAAGAGGGACTCCTAAGATCGTCCATGTGGATCGCTTGGCGCGTTATTATGGGACCGATAATGCTCGGGACGAGCATGTCTTAGGAGGGGGCAGTGTTGCATGAATAAGTCAACTAGCGCCATCTAGTGTCAGGAACGAGAGCGAGGGGAGCATTGAGAAAATGACATCACAAATCACTCAACTGACAGCGCCTAGTCGAAACTCGAACGCTCGGTACTTTGCCCGTGTTTACTTGAACATTCTGGATATTTCTTTGCTAATTTAAATATATAGGCGCTGCAAGATGCGATCGAGGCAGAGTGAACTCGGCGACACAAGCGAAGCTTCGGAGTGGAATTAAGTGAATTAGTGTGTTTAAATTATTAGTGTTTTAACTTTAATTGTGTAAAGTAAATTAAAGTGTTAATTTAGGTAATTTTATCGGCAATTTTTATTGTCACGAACCTCAAGCTCGTAACAATATCTAACACTGACTTATAATAGTAAAAAGTGTTGGAAATCGAATTCAGAATCAGAAGATTCAGAATCAGAATTCAATTCAGAGGTACTTGAAAACTGCAAAATCACGGTATATGGTATATACGTTAGAAATAAAAATGCCCATTTAAAGCCAAAAATACAATAAACTATGTAGAAGAAAATATGTACATCTGCTGATCAAATTCTTCTTATGTTTTGATTATTTAATGACTTTTAAGCAATTTTTGTTTTTGAACAAATATTAGCTTCGTCTAGGATATATAAGCTTTTTATGTGGTAGAGCAGTGCTGCAGCCATATTATGGTTGTAGCACGAATAGGTAACTCAACCAGGGAAGGACCACGCTCTCATAGAATACACGCGTAAAATAGCAGTTCAATGCTGCTGTTTCATATAGTGAGTGTAAAGAACCGGAGACACTTTAAACTGCAAATGAGGTATTCAACCTTATTCCTCGGGGAAGACGACGCATCTGAATTTTGACTCTTATTCGAGGATGGACGTTAATGTCTATCGGCCGCAGCATCCGTTTATCTACCTTCAGATGGACTGTGTGCTCGATTGTCGCCCGTATTCCATAAAAAATATAAGTAACCGTGTATACTCGTATCCTAGACGTAGTAATATATGGATTTGACCCAAGTCTCGCTTGTGAATCTAGTGAACCTAGTTCTCATTTTTGGTCCACTGTTCATAAATATGTGCTACAAGTAAATTCTCAATCAACAAATAATAATCTCAACAAATAATATCGTCTGAAAATGAAAATTAAATCAAAATATGTATTTCAGGCCGAAAACCGGTAACAACAATTTCAAGCTACGATGTAAAACTGTATTTAAGTAAAAGTTAGTTTATATACCCATTGATAAGTTACATTATGGTTTATTGTTTGAGAATAAAATTAAAATAGTTTATATGTATTTAATTAATCAAACAGCAAAACAACTTGTTTGATAAAACAAACAAGTAACAACTTCAGCAATTACATTACAAAGTACGTTTATCAAGCTAACTTAAAATAATACATTTGTAACACAGCGAAATCAAATATACTCATTACAACAATCTGGTATTGTAATTCTTTGTATAGTATTTTTTCTGCATTCTCTCCTAAACTTCTTTCTGAATTCTACATTAACGGTAACATTTTTTTTATAAAAGAAAACGTTAGGTACGTAACGTAACACTAAGGTTTTATCCTGTTTTGTGAAGGTAGCTTATAAACATAAATTGTACAAGGACAAACATCCAAGTCGAAATAATTGTTTGTAGTCCATACAGATACTTGTTTCGTGTGGGATTCGACCTGCGGTCCCCAGCGTTGCATCTTTTTGCTAAGTCACTACGCCACTGAGCCGACTAACTGAAGTGAACAACTAACAATAGGCGAGTTTTATTAAAAATAAAACAAAATATTTGGAATATTTAGGAAATCCTTTCCCTGTGAGAGAAACAATTACAAAGTCTGTTTAGTTTTTCTGTCAGCGCTGATGCGGGACGAGCTTTGCAGTCGAGTGATAAATGTATTCTACATATTAGATTATCGACACCAGTCGACGCAAATTGTTTTTTTTTCTGGATAGTATTCCGAGATTGAAATTATGGGGAACTTTTGTACTTAGGAATTATGTATAATATAAATAATTTTAGTTCACTACATTCATTCATATCAGCCCAGCAACAATCCACTGCTGAACATAGGCCTCCTGCATAGAATGCCTCATATATTTAGGGGATATATGCCGTAGTTGCCACGCTTGGCAGGAGTTGGCAAATTCTTTGTTATTTGTGCTCTCAACAGGAAGATGCTACTGCCATCTTCTGTTTCGGTTTTCCTCTGTCGCCTCTTAGGACACCTTATAGATTGATAAGGGGTAGTGTTTACTCTCACACCGCCATTACACGGTAAAACGTGCTACGGTAACCGTACGGTTAATGTACGGTAATTATCATTGTATTAGTTCGCCACGGGACGACATGGCGTAGTTGATATTCTTTCGTCGATACTACACGATGATTCCGTTGACTTTGTTTGAAAGAGAAAGTAGTGTAGATATATTTAAAACATACAACACATACTTACAAAAATTGCACAAGGAATAACATCCGGACCCGGAACCGGAACGATTATTAGGTCTCATCAAGACTTGTTACGAGCGGGATAGAAATAATTTATGTATGGGTAAAAGTTTAGTGTAAATTAACAGAATATAGTAAGTTATATCGTCTCAATATTATAAATAAAACGGGCCAAGAGCGTGTCGGGCCACGCTCAGTGTAGGGTTCCGTAGATTCCCGTCCGTCACAATAAGTGTTCCCACTTATGAGTTAAAGGTGGGTATGCATTATGTTCGCGCTCCTGCAACTGCTCCCGGTAGTGGGCACTGTTGTTTCCATCCAAGTTCAAAATGATTTTCCTAGAAAGTCCTTATAAAGTTCTACTTTTCAGATTATTTTCATATTTTCTAAACTTATGGTTCAAAAGTTAGAGGGGGGGGGACACATTGTTTTTTACTTTTGGAGCGATTATTTCCGAAATTATTGACATTATCAAAAAATGATTTTAGTAAACCCCTATTCATTTTTAAATACCTTTCCAACAATATATCACACGTTAGGGTTGAAATTAAAAAAAATCACTTCCCACTTTACATATACCCTAATAAAACATTTTTTTCCAATTTTTATTTTACCACTTTGTCGGCGTGATTGATACACATATTGATACCAAATTTCAGTTTTCTAGTGCTAACGGTCACAGAGATTAAGCGAGGATGGACAGACGGACAGACAGACATGGCGAAACTATAAGGGTTCGTAGTTGACTACGGAACCCTAAAATTGTTTGAAACAATTTTGGATTAGCAGATCCGAATCGTCTATTTGAAAGTGGCCATAATATCACGACATGATTATTCTTTTACACGATATATAGTATAATGTTACTAATTAAATTATTTTATAATGTAAGTATGACTTCACTGATTTATTATATTTATCAGTCAAAGCCAGATGTCACACTTTTAAGAAACAAACTTGTTTTGATCACCTTATAAAAGCCGTTGCGTTAAGAATAGTGTTCATTATATTCCTCGTCATATTAATTAGACATGTGTCATTCATTCATTCGTAGTGATCAGGTAGTTCAAATATTGATTCGTCTTACGAGCCGAGTTACTCTGCTCAGTCATTCAAATGGATCGTTTTGACTTTCAATATACTGTGATCTGTGAGACCCCGTCGATAATGTCGGACGTCGGACATTACTTCACTCTGTGATCGTCGGGCCTGTCAATCGTTTGATTCGGAACGTTCAAAAAATATAATTACAATTTTCAGTACTTTGATGTGATCCGGGTCAAATGAACGAACCATTCACGATTGACACATGGCTAGGAGTAATGTTATCGCCTAGTTAAGGAAGTCAGCATTGTACTGAATTAGTACTGAGCCGTTGTTGATGCAGGTGGCTCAGGACCGTGCTTTGTGACATTCCTTGCGGGAGGGCTATGTTCAGCAGTGGACTTGTGAAGGGCTGTAATAATGATGATTATGATATAAGTGACTGTGATAAACGAGCACGTGTTTTGTAAAATTAAGTTTAGTTGAATGCTAAAGACCCCAAAAGATATTTAACTACCGTTCTGATGTTTCTTCGAATATTTTTTAAATACCACAGATACACGATAGTGTAAATTTCTCTCGGGATGCTGAGGTCATCGTATATTAACAAAGGATTAGAAATATGGGGCAAGGCTATTTGGCATCAAATAATATGTGTAAAGAAATGGTTTGTGAATAACTTTTTTGTAAAGTTACATGTTCGCTTTTCTGAAATAGGACTGAATTTTCTATATAAATAATAAAAAATGTAATTTATGTGTTTATCGTTTTTCATAGATTTTGATTAAAATGGTATATACTTCATTTATTAATTGTGAACTGTTATAATGATACTTTTTACACAGATTACCCCCTAACTGTGCTTTTTTACAGCTAATGAAGTCGTTGCTTTGATTCATCTGTATAGTGTTACAGTACAGTTTTAGCAGCGATAAGCGTTCTGAAAATTTGTGAACGTGTAGTAGCCAACCGGCCTGCTAAAATAAATGAATGTGTGGAGGCGGCCTAAGTTAATCCTTCGCACTATATCGTCCCGTGGATGTCTATAGAGACGACTATGGTCTTAAAGTACGCAGCGTCAATATGTGAGCCATCTAGTGCTGCGAACTTTCACGCGCCTACTAAATGTGACGACTATGGTCTTAAAGTAAGCAGTGTCAATATGTGAGCCATCTAGTGCTGCGAACCTTCACCCGCCTGCTAAATGTGACGACTATGGTCTTAAAGTAAGCAGTGTCAATATGTGAGCCATCTAGTGCTGCGAACCTTCACCCGCCTGCTAAATGTGACGACTATGGTCTTAAAGTAAGCAGTGTCAATATGTGAGCCATCTAGTGCTGCGAACCTTCATCCGCCTGCTAAATGTGACGACTATGGTCTTAAAGTAAGCAGTGTCAATATGTGAGCCATCTAGTGCTGCGAACCTTTACCCGCCTGCTAAATGTGACGACTATGGTCTTAAAGTAAGCAGTGTCAATATGTGAGCCATCTAGTGCTGCGAACCTTCACCCGCCTGCTAAATGTGACGACTATGGTCTTAAAGTAAGCAGTGTCAATATGTGAGCCATCTAGTGCTGCGAACCTTCACCCGCCTGCTAAATGTGACGACTATGGTCTTAAAGTAAGCAGTGTCAAAATGTGAGCCATCTAGTGCTGCGAACCTTCACCCGCCTGCTAAATGTGACGACTATGGTCTTAAAGTAAGCAGTGTTAATATGTGAGCCATCTAGTGCTGCGAACCTTCACCCGCCTGCTAAATGTGACGACTATGGTCTTAAAGTAAGCAGTGTCAATATGTGAGCCATCTAGTGCTGCGAACCTTCACCCGCCTGCTAAATGTGACGACTATGGTCTTAAAGTAAGCAGTGTCAATATGTGAGCCATCTAGTGCTGCGAACCTTCATCCGCCTGCTAAATGTGACGACTATGGTCTTAAAGTAAGCAGTGTCAATATGTGAGCCATCTAGTGCTGCGAACCTTCACCCGCCTGCTAAATGTGACGACTATGGTCTTAAAGTAAGCAGTGTCAATATGTGAGCCATCTAGTGCTGCGAACCTTCATCCGCCTGCTAAATGTGACGACTATGGTCTTAAAGTAAGCAGTGTCAATATGTGAGCCATCTAGTGCTGCGAACCTTCACCCGCCTGCTAAATGTGACGACTATGGTCTTAAAGTAAGCAGTGTCAATATGTGAGCCATCTAGTGCTGCGAACCTTCACCCGCCTGCTAAATGTGACGACTATGGTCTTAAAGTAAGCAGTGTCAATATGTGAGCCATCTAGTGCTGCGAACCTTCATCCGCCTGCTAAATGTGACGACTATGGTCTTAAAGTAAGCAGTGTCAATATGTGAGCCATCTAGTGCTGCGAACCTTTACCCGCCTGCTAAATGTGACGACTATGGTCTTAAAGTAAGCAGTGTCAATATGTGAGCCATCTAGTGCTGCGAACCTTCACCCGCCTGCTAAATGTGACGACTATGGTCTTAAAGTAAGCAGTGTCAATATGTGAGCCATCTAGTGCTGCGAACCTTCACCCGCCTGCTAAATGTGACGACTATGGTCTTAAAGTAAGCAGTGTCAATATGTGAGCCATCTAGTGCTGCGAACCTTCACCCGCCTGCTAAATGTGACGACTATGGTCTTAAAGTAAGCAGTGTCAATATGTGAGCCATCTAGTGCTGCGAACCTTCACCCGCCTGCTAAATGTGACGACTATGGTCTTAAAGTAAGCAGTGTCAATATGTGAGCCATCTAGTGCTGCGAACCTTCACCCGCCTGCTAAATGTGACGACTATGGTCTTAAAGTAAGCAGTGTCAATATGTGAGCCATCTAGTGCTGCGAACCTTCATCCGCCTGCTAAATGTGACGACTATGGTCTTAAAGTAAGCAGTGTCAATATGTGAGCCATCTAGTGCTGCGAACCTTCACCCGCCTGCTAAATGTGACGACTATGGTCTTAAAGTAAGCAGTGTCAATATGTGAGCCATCTAGTGCTGCGAACCTTCATCCGCCTGCTAAATGTGACGACTATGGTCTTAAAGTAAGCAGTGTCAATATGTGAGCCATCTAGTGCTGCGAACCTTTACCCGCCTGCTAAATGTGACGACTATGGTCTTAAAGTAAGCAGTGTCAATATGTGAGCCATCTAGTGCTGCGAACCTTCACCCGCCTGCTAAATGTGACGACTATGGTCTTAAAGTAAGCAGTGTCAATATGTGAGCCATCTAGTGCTGCGAACCTTCACCCGCCTGCTAAATGTGACGACTATGGTCTTAAAGTAAGCAGTGTCAAAATGTGAGCCATCTAGTGCTGCGAACCTTCACCCGCCTGCTAAATGTGACGACTATGGTCTTAAAGTAAGCAGTGTCAATATGTGAGCCATCTAGTGCTGCGAACCTTCACCCGCCTGCTAAATGTGACGACTATGGTCTTAAAGTAAGCAGTGTCAATATGTGAGCCATCTAGTGCTGCGAACCTTCACCCGCCTGCTAAATGTGACGACTATGGTCTTAAAGTAAGCAGTGTCAATATGTGAGCCATCTAGTGCTGCGAACCTTCACCCGCCTGCTAAATGTGACGACTATGGTCTTAAAGTAAGCAGTGTCAATATGTGAGCCATCTAGTGCTGCGAACCTTCACCCGCCTGCTAAATGTGACGACTATGGTCTTAAAGTAAGCAGTGTCAATATGTGAGCCATCTAGTGCTGCGAACCTTCACCCGCCTGCTAAATGTGACGACTATGGTCTTAAAGTAAGCAGTGTCAATATGTGAGCCATCTAGTGCTGCGAACCTTCACCCGCCTGCTAAATGTGACGACTATGGTCTTAAAGTAAGCAGTGTCAATATGTGAGCCATCTAGTGCTGCGAACCTTCACCCGCCTGCTAAATGTGACGACTATGGTCTTAAAGTAAGCAGTGTCAATATGTGAGCCATCTAGTGCTGCGAACCTTCATCCGCCTGCTAAATGTGACGACTATGGTCTTAAAGTAAGCAGTGTCAATATGTGAGCCATCTAGTGCTGCGAACCTTCACCCGCCTGCTAAATGTGACGACTATGGTCTTAAAGTAAGCAGTGTCAATATGTGAGCCATCTAGTGCTGCGAACCTTCACCCGCCTGCTAAATGTGACGACTATGGTCTTAAAGTAAGCAGTGTCAATATGTGAGCCATCTAGTGCTGCGAACCTTCACCCGCCTGCTAAATGTGACGACTATGGTCTTAAAGTAAGCAGTGTCAATATGTGAGCCATCTAGTGCTGCGAACCTTCACCCGCCTGCTAAATGTGACGACTATGGTCTTAAAGTAAGCAGTGTCAATATGTGAGCCATCTAGTGCTGCGAACCTTCACCCGCCTGCTAAATGTGACGACTATGGTCTTAAAGTAAGCAGTGTCAATATGTGAGCCATCTAGTGCTGCGAACCTTCACCCGCCTGCTAAATGTGACGACTATGGTCTTAAAGTAAGCAGTGTCAATATGTGAGCCATCTAGTGCTGCGAACCTTCACCCGCCTGCTAAATGTGACGACTATGGTCTTAAAGTAAGCAGTGTCAATATGTGAGCCATCTAGTGCTGCGAACCTTCACCCGCCTGCTAAATGTGACGACTATGGTCTTAAAGTAAGCAGTGTCAATATGTGAGCCATCTAGTGCTGCGAACCTTCACCCGCCTGCTAAATGTGACGACTATGGTCTTAAAGTAAGCAGTGTCAATATGTGAGCCATCTAGTGCTGCGAACCTTCATCCGCCTGCTAAATGTGACGACTATGGTCTTAAAGTAAGCAGTGTCAATATGTGAGCCATCTAGTGCTGCGAACCTTCACCCGCCTGCTAAATGTGACGACTATGGTCTTAAAGTAAGCAGTGTCAATATGTGAGCCATCTAGTGCTGCGAACCTTCATCCGCCTGCTAAATGTGACGACTATGGTCTTAAAGTAAGCAGTGTCAATATGTGAGCCATCTAGTGCTGCGAACCTTCACCCGCCTGCTAAATGTGACGACTATGGTCTTAAAGTAAGCAGTGTCAATATGTGAGCCATCTAGTGCTGCGAACCTTCATCCGCCTGCTAAATGTGGCGACTATGGTCTTAAAGTAAGCAGTGTCAATATGTGAGCCATCTAGTGCTGCGAACCTTCACCCGCCTGCTAAATGTGACGACTATGGTCTTAAAGTAAGCAGTGTCAATATGTGAGCCATCTAGTGCTGCGAACCTTCACCCGCCTGCTAAATGTGACGACTATGGTCTTAAAGTAAGCAGTGTCAATATGTGAGCCATCTAGTGCTGCGAACCTTCACCCGCCTGCTAAATGTGACGACTATGGTCTTAAAGTAAGCAGTGTCAATATGTGAGCCATCTAGTGCTGCGAACCTTTACCCGCCTGCTAAATGTGACGACTATGGTCTTAAAGTAAGCAGTGTCAATATGTGAGCCATCTAGTGCTGCGAACCTTCACCCGCCTGCTAAATGTGACGACTATGGTCTTAAAGTAAGCAGCGTCAATATGTGAGCCATCTAGTGCTGCGAACCTTCACGCGCCTGCTAAATGTGACGATTAAAGCAAATACTACAACGAGCAAGACTGTGGCCCTTTCTTGTTGAAGCCCAGCAGAGGATTTCTATGGGTCAATTAAATACTGATTCATTCATAACAGCTTATAAAACTCCACTGCTAACCATAGTCATCTCCAAATATATACGTCATAGTTACCATGCTTCACGGGCGCACCGTGAAGCATGGTAACTGCAGTTTTGATTATTTTGGGTGCTGCTGTGGATCTCCTGTACCAGTATCCCTCGATTGCCTCTTACGAAACACACGGGACGAATTGGGGTAGAGGATATTCTTACACCGCTATTACCCGGTAATTCGGCATAATGACAATTCACAAGTACATACCGCTTGTCTTACCAGGTCGTTAGTCCATATAGTGGGTCGCTCTGTACTTCGATTACTAGTACTAGAGGAGAACCAGATCGGCTGGCCGACCCATTGGCACTTTATAATGTTATAAGTTTAATATAAAAGTAAAAAAATTAATAACCCTCGAAACGAAAAGAGCATGATATTGAAGATTAAATGAAGCAGTGCTTCTAGCATTTCCTTTATTTTATGTAGTTTGTAAATTTGGTCACTATGATGAATGAATTTTATATCAAATATCAAAGATAATTTGATGTATTTTCGCATTTTATGGCGTTTATTTTAGACTGATTACATTGAGACACGTACAAAATTTACGTCTCCCTGTCGTCTTATAACGTATATCCTCGACGTAGTTATCTATGGATTTGACCCAGGTCTCACTTGTGATCTCATAACTTAGGTTCGTTATTCACAAAGATGTGTTACAGGTAAATACCAATCGAAAATATATATGTTCGTTTGAAAAAATATATTGAGAAACCGCATTTTAGGCCGAAAACCGCTACCAAAAATATTAAGCTACGACGTAAAACTGCTTTTAAGTAAAAGTTAGTTTATATACCTATTAATAAGTTACATTATTGTTTATGGTTTGAGAATTTTTGATCCAAAAATAACAATTTAGACGAATAACATTAAAAGGTACGTTCATCAAACTAACTTAAATTAATACATTTTGTAACACACTGAAATCAAATATACCTATTTAAGTAATTAAATTAAACTAAATTAAAAATTTTGATTAAAAATTTAATAGTTCAATTTAAAAAATCTGATATTATAATTCGTTATATAGTATGTTCTATATTCTCTCCTAAACTTCTTTCTGAATTTTTATTGTATTTTTTTAACTAAAAAAAAAGTTACCCTCCACACTAAGGTTTTCTCCTGTATCGTTGAGGCAGCTTTCAAACATAAATTGCACAAGAACAAACATCCAGAGTCGCAATAATTATTTGTACTCCATACAAATACTTGTTTCGTGTGGGATTCGAACCCGCGGTCTTCACCGTTGCATCTTTTTGCTAAGCCACTACGCCACGGAGCCGACTAACTGAAGTGAACTATAGTAACAATAGACAAGTGCGTATTTTCTTTAAATGATAAATCAACACTTAAAAATTGCAATTAACAATTTCAGGTGAGGATTGACCCCAGGTTGCTAAAGTACTGTGAAATCTAAGCTCATAACCTACCACGGCTCTAAATCAAGGCATCTAGTTACACCATACACCGACAAAAGAACAAGAACGACTTGTTTAAAATAAAACAAAATATTTGGAATATTTAAGAAATGCGTTCTCGGCGAGAGACACAATTACGTAGTCTGTTTAGTTTTACTGTCTGCGCTGATGAGTCGCAGCGGGACGAGCTTTGCATTCGCGTGGTAAATGTATTTACTCAATTAGATTATCGACGCAAATCGACGCAAATTGCTTTTTCTGGATAGTATTCCGAGATTGAAATTGTGGAAAACTTTTACACTTAGGAATTATGTATAATATAAATAATTTTCGTTCAGTACATTCATTCAGTTCAGCCCAGCAGCAGTCCACTGCTGAACACAGGCCTCACCCATAGAATGCCTCATATATTTAGAGGATATTTGCCATGGTTACCACACTTGATAGGGTCGGCAAGCACAGTTCTTAATTATATGACCTCTTAACAGGAACATGCTGCCGACCATCTTCTGTTTTAGTTTTCCTCTATAACCTCTTAAGACACCTAACGTGCTACGGACACCGTACGGTTACTGTACGGTAATTTATCATTGTATTTGCTCCACACGGGACGACATCGCGTAGTTGATATTCTTTCATCGATACTACACGATGATTCCGTTGACTTTGTATGAAAGATAACGTAGTGTAGATATATTTAAAACGTTGGAATTAAAATTATAATTTCTCCTGTATCGTGGGGGCGTTGCACATGTCGACAATACTTGCACAAGGGCTATTTACTAATGAAAGCCAGAAATCATACCTTCAAGAAACAGACTAGTTACCACCTTATAAAAGCTGTTGCATTAAGACTTGTGTCCATTGTAGTACTCGTGGTAGTAATCACCTAGAAGTCAGCATTGCACTGAATTAGTACTGAGCTATTGTAGTTTCACTTCTTACCACATATTATTTTCAATAACTTTGTCTTTATTCAATCAATTGTTCGCTTTTGCTGATGAAGATTACCACTAAATGAAGATTTCCTTTCATTTCAACTAACAAGTTAATAGTGGAAAGACTCAATATCTTTCAAAGCTCACAAAGCGAAGTAACTGTAGTAATTATTCGGTAGCTTTCCGACAACAATGATTACTTCCCGCCAATATGATGTTTCAAAATGAAAATGGCTTCAGAGAGCTTCGCCTTTTGATGTCTTAAGCTCTTCATTGTCCTTACGAAAATATTGTAAAGTTATTGGTCAATGTTAATATTTATAAAAAAATATATAATATAATGTATTTTTTGTATTTATTTTATTGTATTGATATTTATGTTTATTTATCTTTTCATTTTAATTTATAATTATATATTTATAGAACCCTACCAGATGGGAAAACTATATATATACCCAAAAAAAAAAATGATACAGGTGGCCCAGGACCGTGCTTTGTTGCATTCTTTGGGGGAGGACTATGTTCAGCAGTGGACTTGTGAAGGGCTGTATTGATGATGATATAAGTGATTGCGATGAACGAGCACATATTTTGTATCACTAACTTTAGTTGAATGCTAAAAACCCCAAGAGCTTTTAAATACTGTTCTGGTGTTTATTTATTCGAATATTTTTTAAATACCACATAGTGTAAATTTACCTCGGGGTACTGAGGTCATTGTATATAATAACAAAGGATAAGAAATATGAGGCAAGGCTGTTTATTTTGGCATCAATTAGTGATCAAATATATGTAAAGAAATGGTTTGTGAATAACTTTTTAGTGAAGTTATATGTTTACGCTTCTGAAATAGGACTGAATTATTATCCTCTTCCATATTCTATATTAAACAAGAAGCTATAAATATTATTTAACATTTTAAGTTAGCATTTCAAGTAATCACTATCACATTATCACTACATCCAATCACAAGTTCACAGCTGAACGTAAGCCTGCATCTTATATTGCCACAAACTACGGTCCTGAGCCACCTGCATCCATCGACTACCAGCGTCTTTCATCAGGTCATCACTACATCTAGTGGGCGGTCACCCCATACTGCGCTTGCCAGTACGCGCCTGTCACTTGAGAACTTTCTTCCCCATAGGTTGTTTGTTCCTCGAGCTGTATGGCGTTTATTATTTTAGCGTTCGTTAGCTACTTTATCCCACATAAAAATCCCGAGCAGCGTCGTTTCTTTAGCACACTGAGTGACTTTAAACCTCCTCATACAGTCAACAGTGAAATACCAAATTTCAGCTTTGTAAGTTATCACTGGCGTGTATTTCAAATAAAGTTTCTACAAAAACAACATAAAAAAGACATGCAACTTTATTTTTGTGAAAGTAATCCATTATGGAACCTTTTAAAAGTATAACATAATATCTATCAGTAATGCGATACTGAAAATACATTTCAAGCGAGCAACTGTGCTCGTAAGTAAACAAGTAACACAATTACTCTCGAGTTGAATTTCGTAGATACGACCATCGAGATTTCATTTACCATTGTTAAGTTTTATTGTCTCGTCTTCCTTATTCCCTTTTTCCGGCTTCAAAAAGGATGAGGCTCGTAATTCGACTGTACGTTATTTAAGTTTTGGATATTTATTATGTGATATATCTTTGTCAATTATGAACTGATATCATGATACTTCTTTACAGCTTCTGAAGTCAATGCTTTGATTCATCTGTACAGTGTTCAGTACAGTCTTAGTAGCGACTTTTATATTCGTTCTAAAATTATTATATATTTTTTTAATGTCGGCTTTTAGTTTTATTATTTAAATAGTTTAATTTTAAGGAAATCGATTATATCGGAAGTTTGGGGTAAGGTCTCATTCTTATGCAGTTCATACGAGCTCGTATAAGCAGTTCAGTCATATCGCGTTCTGCATACATGTTGAGTCGCTGTCGGTCAAGGTACTGTCCTTTGAAACAAGAGCTCATGTTTTTTTATCAACTATCACACAACGCCATCTAGTCCCAAGCTAAGCAGAGCTTGTGTTATGGGTACTAGACAACTGATAAACATACTTATATATTTCTAAATACATAAATATTATAGATAAATTACACCCAGACACAGAACAAATGATCGTGCTCATCACATAAACATTTGTCCTGGGTGGGAATCGAACCCACGACCTCCGGCATAGCAGTCAGGGTCACTAACCACTAGACCAACAGGCCTGTCTTTGTCTATGCATCCCAAACGCCCGGTTTCGCATAAAGTTCTTTACTGAGACGTAGAGTGATGCTAAACGTCCGGCAGGCCGTGCGGCGTAGCGGCGCGTAGGCCGTACAGTTCGAGTAGCTAGTACTCAGGACACTATAATTTATGAACGAACGGTGGCCACCCGGCCTGCAAAATTAAATGAATGTGTGGTGGCGACCGAAGTAAATCCATCTTCCCATATCGTCCCGTGGATATCTTTAGAGACGACTATTGTCTTTAAGTGAGCAGCGTCAATATGTGTGACATCTAGTGCGGCATCCTTAACCCGCCTGCTAAATGTGACGATTAAAGCAAATAATACAAAGATAAATATGACTCTTTCTTGTTGTAGTCTAGAAGAAAATTTCTAAGGGTTGGTTAAATAATTCATTCATAAAAGCCTATAAAAGTACACTGCTAACCCTGAGCCTCCTGAAACACATACGTGGAAACCGCAGCTTTTATTATTTTAAGTTAATATCAGGAAGATGCTGCTTCTATTTATCTGTGCCTCTTACGACACACTCGGGATGATTTGGGGTAGAGGTATTCTTACACCCTCACTACACGCTTAACTTGAAGCGGTAGCTACGGGTTAATGAAGAAGAAGAATTGCTTGTCATTATGTCGAAATACCGGGTAATGACGGTGTCAGAATATTCCGATTTCATCGCGTGGGTGTCGTAAGAGGCGATAGAGGGAAATAAAAAGCAGGAGATAGGCAGCAGCGACTTCTATAACCACTAAAAATAAAATAAAAAAACGCTTGCCAAGCGCAGTAACAATGGCAAATAGAGAGGCCTACGTTCCGCAGTGGGATTTTTATAGGCTGTAAGGGTATCGCTGAATGCTCGCTCGATGTGATGTCACTGTTCACAAAGATGTGTTATAGGTAAAATACAATCAAAAATATATATTTTTGATTGAAAAAGAAAATAAAATTCGAGAAACCGCATTTTAGTCCGAAAACCGCTACCAAAAATTTCAAGTTGCGACGTAAAACTGTTTCAGTAGAAGTTAGTTTATATACGTACTGAAAAGTTATATAATTTTATATTCTTTGAGAATAAAGTTAAAATATTTTGTATGTATTTGGTTTCATTATTTAATTAGTCAACCAGAAAACAACCAGTGGCGTAGCTTTGTAAGCAAGGGCCCCGGGGCAAAAATTAAATTAGGGCCCTATTTGAACTAAACTAAATACATAAGGTGCAAAACTACTTCATCATTAGCTCTTTATCACCCATTGTAGGGCATAATAAAGCAAAGCTACTTACCATTAAGTAGTATGTTTAATGATAATATTTATTCGTACTTCTTTATCTGCGAGTATAATATATGTACATAAAAGAGGATACCCTGAGTAACTGAGTCATCTACCAAAGCACAGCCCAAACGCTATACGTAGAAATCTGAAAATTGGACAGTAGCTGCCTAGGATTCAGAAAAATTCAAACTGTAAGTGGGTGAAATAGTGTGTTACAGTTTGTCTGAAACTTTTTATTTCACGGAGCGATTGGTTTACTAAAACTTACTAAATGTATTCTGTATAAATATGAATTAAATAAATTCGGATTTAGCATTTTTTGAAAACGACCGAGTGCCGGTCGGGACTAGAAAAAAATTAATAAATGTTTTTTTTTAACTTGATAATTATTGCATACAGAGTGTATGTAATGTTTTCAAATTTAATTGAATTCAATTAAAAATAATAAAATTGTCATTTTTTGTTTCTTCAAAAATCTACTCTTAGGGTCTTACAAAGGGAGTGCAAAGTTTTTATCTAAAATATTATATTAAAAAGTTTTTTCGTATTTTTTACACAAAATTGAAGAAAAATCTCTTTGTTTGTACTATTTGTATCTGGCTCGTTTTAATATCAATACTTATAGGACATTAAGAAAAATAAAAAGTAAAAAACATTTTGTATGGTGGGATCGGAAGGGCATCATTTATTATGAGCATTTACCGCCAGGCAAAACTACCGAATTGGATCTCTACTGCCAATAACTAATGAAACTTAAGCAAGAAATTGAGAAAAAACCGGCTGGAATTGATCAACAGTAAAAGCGTGGTATTTCATCATGATACCTCCAGCCCACACATATCTTTGGTATCCACCATTATAGTTCTGACCTTGCAACTTCAGATTTTCACCTGTTTTGGTCTCTTGAGAATTCTTTGGGTAGTGCTGGGTTAACATCAAGAAAGGACTGTCAAAACTACTTGTCGCATTTTTTTGATCAAAAATCCCAAGATGCAGACAGCAACGGGATTATGGCAACAAGTTATCGAGCTTAACATGACTTTGTTTTACAGTCTGGAAAATAATATGTTGTTTTGTGTGACTGGAATGGAAGCTATCCTCGAAAACTTTGTAAATTATAACTGATAGGTAAAATTTCCGAATATTCCAAGAATACATAAAACAATTCATTCTACTGCATTTGCATAAAACTAAAAATAATTTTACTGTATTTGCCTAAAAAAAAGTTTATTTCAAATTAGTAAAATTTATTGATTGATACATTTTATGATATGTTAATTAAAAAAAACATTGTAAAATATCAGTGCCATAGGCTTCTACTCCGTTCACCTGTTACACCCTATTTTTTCCAGACGATAAAAAATCAACCTGTATGTTATAATTAAATGTATTTAAATTTTGAAAAAAAAATTCTTGAAAAATTAAGTTTGTTTCTTTGTTACGGTTTCTACTATGTACTACTGATGTATGGATGTGTATGAAATTTTGTATACTCATTCACTATTGCTAATAGTTCTTCTGTGCAGGATTCGCATCCGCAGCCCCTAGCGCTCTAACTCATTCACTATTCATTGAAATAATACTAGTTTTTACGGAATTTATCGCGTATATTTTAACTTTTTAAATACCCGACGTTTCGAACGCTTTACAGCACTCATGGTCACGGGCAGGACTGAGATGTTCAACGTCTATATGTCATAGTTAACCGAGGTTACCATAGATTAAAATTTTAACTTTTGTTCCGATCTATGCAGTATGAACTTATGGTATCTTGAAGTCTTGCAGTTGTATGCTTGGGTTGGGATTTAATTTTATTTATTATAGGATCCCAAGTAGATGGTAGCACCCAGCCATCTTCTCTATTGAAATTAGGATGTTTTTTGATTTCAATAGCCTCGCGAATCATCCTTGGAAGGAATCGGTGTTCTTTAGCGAGGATCTGCGGTCTATCAAATCTGATGTAGTGACGGGGGCGATCCTGTACGTGTTCACAGACTGCAGACTTCCCGGAGCGTCGATTCTTCACATCAGCTATATGTTCTTTAACGCGGGTTTTTATTGATCTTTTAGTTTGTCCTATGTAGGAGAGACCACATTCACAATCAAGCTTGTACACTCCTGCATCTTGCAGAGGGACATTACACTTGACCGATGGTAAAAACTGACCAATCTTCTTCAGCGGCTTGAAGTATGTTTTGATGGAAGCGCGCTTCAAGATGTAGCCAATCTTGTCAGTGACTCCTCTAACATATGGCAGTACAGCAGGTACACGCTCGACTGTGGCCGGCTTCACTCGTTCACTGTGACGTAGGCGCGGGACTCGAAGCTTGTTGTCATGCAAAACTTGCTTGACATGGTGGAGCTCTGCAGCCAGGTGTTTACTGTCACAGATCCCTCGTGCTCTCTGAAACAAAGATTTACCCACGGTAGCTAACTGTGAAGGATGGTGGTGAGAATCACCGTTTAAATATCTATCTGTATGGGTCTTTTTTTCTATACACAGTATGGCTCAAGGTGTTATCAGAATTCCGAATTACTAACACATCTAGAAAAGCTAAGGAATTGTTTGCCTCTAACTCCATTGTGAACTGAATTTTAGAATTTATAGAGTTAAGATGGTCTAAAAATGCAGTTACTTTATCTAAAGGTAGAATTGTGAAAGTGTCGTCTACGTACCGCTTGTAGAAACTTGGATTTATGGGAGAACTAAGCAGGGCTTTCTCCTCAAAGTCTTCCATGAATATATCGGCGACAATGGGAGATACACGTGAGCCCATCGCCACACCATCTACTTGCTTGTAGAACTCCTCCTTCCACAATAGGTAGCCAGATGTAAGGCAGTGTCTGAGTAATACTGCATATTCTACGGGCATGTTGTTTTCTTCCAGCCTTCTAGTTACAATTGAGATGCAGTCTTCAACAGGTAAGCATGTAAACAATGACTGCACATCAAAACTGACCATAGTTTCATTGTCTGCCAGATGTAGGTCTTTAATCTCGCTGACATAATGATAGGAATCCTTTATGTGTGCTCTTGTATGTCCCCTGAGTGGTGAGAGTATTTTCGCTAAGTGTTGAGTCAATCTGTAAGTTGTTGAATCGATTTGGCTCACTATGGGACGTAATGGAGCATTGGGCTTGTGTATTTTTGGTAACCCATACAATTTTGGTGATTTGGCGCACGTAGGTATTATCCATTTTACGTCCAGATTTAATTTTTCGGAGTGTTTCTTTATGAGGTCACTATTTGTTTTTAGTGTGCTATTTGTTGGGTCGTTTTTAATCTTTTTATAAGTACTTACATCCGACAAAAGTTCTTGTATTTTAGAATTATAATCTGACGTATCCATGACTACCGTGGCGTTTCCCTTATCTGCGCGGAGAATCGTAAGTTCGTGTTTATTGCGTAGGTTCTTTAACGCTATAAATTCGTCTTTGGGAAGATTCGGTTTAGGCACTGAACATCGACGTAACATGGACGAGATGTCTTGACGTATCGCCTCCAAATCTTCTTTCCGCATATTGTTTTTAAGTAAACAGTCCTCGACACTACAGATAATTTCTTCGTACGGTAATTTGCGGGGTGTAATTGCAAAGTTGAGGCCTTTGGATAAAACCCTAATTGTTGCATCATCCAGTGTTTGTTTTGACAGATTATAGAGCGCGATTAATCTATGATCTGTGTTTGTCAATGGTTGCTTTCGGTTCTGGCATTGATTCAGATGTTTGACATTTGACTTGTTCGTTAATTTTTGATATTTTTCTATATGTTTGTTTTTGCATTCATTATATTTACTAATTTCGCATTTATTTAATGTTTCCATGCAAAAATTATAGTCAAACGTCGTTAAAACTTTCTTCAATTCACTGGTTGATGTGTCTATGGATTTGTTTATGTCATATAGATCGGAGCGTTTTTGTTGGATTACTGTCCGTAACAACTTCTTTCACTATTGCTAATACTTCTTCTGTGCAGGATTCGCACCCGCAGCCTCTAGCGCTCCAACTCATTCACTATCGCTAATACTTCTTCTGTGCAGGGTTCGAACCCGCAGCCCCTAGCGCTCCAACTCATTCACTGTTGCTAATACTTCTTCTGTGCAGGGTTCGAACCCGCAGCCCCTAGCGCTCCAACTCATTCACTATTTTTAATACTTCTTCTGTGCAGGATTCGCACCCGCAGCTCCTAGCGCTCCAACGCATTCACTATTGCTAATACTTCTTCTGTGCAGGATTCGAACCCGCGGCCCCTAGCGCTCCAACTCATTCACTATAGCTATAACTTCTTCTGTGCAGGATTCGAACCCGCAGCCCCTAGCGCTCCAACTCATTCACTATTGCTAATATTTCTTCTGTGCAGGATTCGAACCCGCGGCCCCTAGCGCTCCAACTCATTCACTGTTGCTAATACTTCTTCTGTGCAGGGTTCGAACCCGCAGCCCCTAGCGCTCCAACTCATTCACTATTGCTAATACTTCTTCTGTGCAGGATTCGCACCCGCAGCTCCTAGCGCTCCAACGCATTCACTATTGCTAATACTTCTTCTGTGCAGGATTCGCACCCGCAGCTCCTAGCGCTCCAACGCATTCACTATTGCTAATACTTCTTCTGTGCAGGATTCGCACCCGCAGCCTCTAGCGCTCCAACTCATTCACTATCGCTAATACTTCTTCTGTGCAGGGTTCGAACCCGCAGCCCCTAGTGCTCCAACTCATTCACTGTTGCTAATACTTCTTCTGTGCAGGGTTCGAACCCGCAGCCCCTAGCGCTCCAACTCATTCACTATTGCTAATACTTCTTCTGTGCAGGATTCGCACCCGCAGCTCCTAGCGCTCCAACGCATTCACTATTGCTAATACTTCTTCTGTGCAGGATTCGAACCCGCGGCCCCTAGCGCTCCAACTCATTCACTATAGCTATAACTTCTTCTGTGCAGGATTCGAACCCGCAGCCCCTAGCGCTCCAACTCATTCACTATTGCTAATATTTCTTCTGTGCAGGATCGCGGCCCCTAGCGCTCCAACTCATTCACTGTTGCTAATACTTCTTCTGTGCAGGGTTCGAACCCGCAGCCCCTAGCGCTCCAACTCATTCACTATTGCTAATACTTCTGCTGTTCAGGATTCGAACCCGCAGCTCCTAGCGCTCCAACTCATTCACTATCGCTAATACTTCTTCTGTGCAGGATTCGAACTCGCGGCCCCTAGCGCTCCAACTCATTCACTATTGCTAATATTTCTTCTGTGCAGGATTCGAACCCGCGGCCCCTAGCGCTCCAACTTATTCACTATTTTTAATACTTCTTCTGTGCAGGATTCGAACCCGCAGCCCCTAGCGCTCCAACTCATTCACTATTGCTAATACTTCTTCTGTGCAGGATTCGAACCCGCAGCCCCTAGCGCTCCAACTCATTCACTATTGCTAATACTTCTTCTGTACAGGATTCTAACCCGCAGATCCTAGCGCTCCAACTCATTCACTATTGCTAATACTTCTTCTGTGCAGGATTCGAACCCGCAGCCCCTAGCGCTCCAACTCATTCACTATCGCTAATACTTCTTCTGTGCAGGGTTCGAACCCACAGCCCCTAGCGCTCCAACTCATTCACTATTGCTAATACTTCTTCTGTGCAGGATTCGAACCCGCAGCCCCTAGCGCTCCAACTCATTCACTATTGCTAATACTTCTTCTGTGCAGGATTCGAACCCGCAGCCCCTAGCGCTCCAACTCATTCACTATTGCTAATACTTCTTCTGTGCAGGATTCGCACCCGCAGCCCCTAGCGCTCCAACTCATTCACTATTGCTAATACTTCTTCTGTGCAGGATTCGAACTCGCGGCCCCTAGCGCTCCAAATCATTCACTATTGCTAATACTTCTTCTGTGCAGGATTCGAACCCGCAGCCCCTAGCGCTCCAACTCATTCACTATTGCTAATACTTCTTCTATGCAGGATTGGAACCCGCAGCCCCTAGCGCTCCAACTCATTCACTATCGCTAATACTTCTTCTGTGCAGGATTCGAACCCGCAGCCCCTAGCGCTCCAACTCATTCACTATTGCTAATACTTCTTCTGTGCAGGATTCGAACCCGCAGCCCCTAGCGCTCCAACTCATTCACTATTGCTAATACTTCTTCTGTGCAGGATTCGAACTCGCAGCCCCTAGCGCTCCAACTCATTCACTATTGCTAATACTTCTTCTGTGCAGGATTCGAACCCGCAGCCCCTAGCGCTCCAAATCATTCACTATTGCTAATACTTCTTCTGTGCAGGATTCGAACTCGCAGCCCCTAGCGCTCCAACTCATTCACTATTGCTAATACTTCTTCTGTGCAGGATTCGAACCCGCAGCCCCTAGCGCTCCAACTCATTCACTATTGCTAATACTTCTTCTATGCAGGATTGGAACCCGCAGCCCCTAGCGCTCCAACTCATTCACTATCGCTAATACTTCTTCTGTGCAGGATTCGAACCCGCCCCTCCCCATTCACTATTGCTAATACTTCTTCTGTGCAGGATTCGATCACGCAGCCCCTAGCGCTCCAACTCATTTACTACTGCTAATACTTCTTCTGTGCAGGATTCGATCTCGCAGCCCCTAGCGCTCCAACTCATTTACTATTGCTAATACTTCTTCTGTGCAGGATTCGAACCCGCAGCATCTAGCGCTCCAACTCATTCACTATTGCTAATCCACTACGACACGGAGCCGACTAACTAAAGTGAACGATAATAACAATGGACGAGTGCGTATTTTCGTTAAAAGATTAATGGTAAAACAAGAATTTCAGGTGGGGATTGACCCTAGGTTGCCAACGTACTGTGATATTTACGCCCCTGAGCTGCCATGGCTCTAAATCGCGGTACAAACTTACAGCAAAGGCAGACAAAGTAAAAGTTAAAAAAAGTTAAAGTTACAGCCTATATACGTACCACTGCTGGGCACAGGCCTCCACTCACGTCTGAGAGGGTTTTAAGGCAAGGAAGTGTCCGCGGCGCTGCCTCAATGCGTGTTGGCGGACTTCAGATGTCTTTGAAATATTTTATTTTCTTATTTTTCAGACATGCAGGTTTCCTCACGATGTTTTCCTTCACCGTCGAACACGAGGTAAATCAGCACTTAAAATTGCAATTAGACAAAGTAAAGGAACAACTTATTTTAAATAAAACAAAATATTTAGAATATTTAGGAAATCCGACACACCTCACAATTTCTCTCTGCGACAGAAACAATTACGAAGTGTGTTTAGTTTTTCTGTCTCGCTGATGAGCCGCAGCGAGACGAGCTTCGCAGTCGAGTGATATATACTCAATTAGATTATCGACGCCAATCGACGCAAATTGCTTTATTCTAGATAGTATTCCGAGAGTGAAATTGTGGAAAAATGTTATACTAAGGAACACTATATAATATAAATAATAATAGTTGACTAATTATTTGTTATTAGTGTTCTTAACAGGATCATGCTGCTGCCCGTCTCCTGTTTCAGGTTTCCTCTGTCGCCTTTTAGGACACCTTATATGTTGATAAATGGTAGTGTTTACTCTCACACCGCCATTACACGGTAAAACGTGCTACGGTAACCGTACGATTACTGTACGATAATTATCATTGTATTAGTTCGCCACGGGACGACATGGCGTAGTTGATATTCTTTCATCGATACTACACGGTGATTCCGTTGACTTTGTTTAAGAGATAAAGTTAATAGTGTAGTTAATGTACTTAAAACGTTAGAATTAAGATGATGATTTCTCTTGTACGATGGGGTCGTTGTACATACCTACTAAAATTGCACTGGGACTAACAGTGAGACCCAGAACAATTATAACTAGACCACACCAACACTTGTAACGAGCAGGTTAGAAAAAAATTATGTACGTGTAAAAGTTTCTTACTTAAAATCTCATGCTAAAATTAACAGAATATAATAAGTTATACAGTCTCAATGTTACAACAAGTTGTTGATGCCAAATTGTTTTAACGAATTGTCTAGTTGCAAGTAGCTATAATAATGTGCCTACACTTTGCTTACACTCGTAGTTACTAGTCAAAGTCAGATACTTTTCAAGCCGGTGGATTAATATGTGTTCAATGTAGTCGTCATCGTAGTAATGAGACGTGTTATTCATTCATTTCAAGTGACCCAATAATTCAAATATTGATTCGTTTAACGAACCGGGTTACTCGGCTCAATAATTCAAGTGGATTATTTCGATTTTCTATACTCTGTGATCCGTGAGACCCGCTTGAAAATGTCGGTCATCGGACATTATATTATATTATATTTTATACTCTGTTCACGATTAACACATGTCTTGTAGTGATCTAATCTTAAGAAAGTCAGCATTGCACTGAATTAGTATTAGGCCGTTGTGGTTATACAAATAACTTCCTACCACATATTATATATAATAACTTTGTCTTCATTCAATCAACTGTTCGCTTTTGCTAAGGAAAATTTCCACTAAATGAAAATTAGATTTCGGTTCAACTAACAACTGAATAGTGGAAAGACGCAATATCCTTCAAATCTCACAAAGTGAAGTAACTTTAATAATTATTCGGTAGCTTTCCGGCAACAATGATTACTTCCCGCCAATATGATGTTTTAAAATGAAAATGACTTCGGAAAGCTTCGTCTTTTGATTTCTTAAGCTCTTCATTGTCTTTACAAAAAATATTGTAAAAGTTATTGATTAATGTTGAAAATAATTGTGAGAAATCTTACCTTTGATTAAACGAACTGGTTTATTTTTCTATTTAAGCGATTAATAATAATAACAATAATGATGCAGGTGGCTCAGGCACGTGCCTTGTGGCATTCCTTGGGGGAGGCCTATGTTCAGCAGTGGACTTGTGAAGGACTATGTTTGCAACATTAACTTTAGTTGAATTCTAAAGACCCCAAAAGTTTTTTAACTACTGTCCTGATGTTTATTCGAATATTTTTTAAATACCACATAGTGTAAATTTCCCTCGGGATGCTGAGGTCATCGTATATAATAATAACAAAGGATAAGAAATACGGTGCAAAGTTATTTATTTTGGCACCAATTAGTGATCAAATAAGATGTGTAAAGAAATGGTTTGTATATAAGGTTTTAACGAAGTTACACGTTCACGCTTCAGAAATAGGACTGAATTTTCTATATAAATAATAAAAAAGATAATTTATATGTTTATATCTCGGCTTCGACAGACTTTAATTAAAACGAATGAGGATGGCTTGTGAATGCCGTGGCCCGTAGATATTTAAAGAATGCAGATACTCTGTCATTTCTGAGGGTTAAGATAGAATTACTCGTTAGTAGGTAAAGGGGGTACCCTTTTCTTTGACCCTACGAAATATAGTAACATAAAGTTGCTATTATACGCTGGTATTTTGTGCGAATGAAATTGTTTATTGCAATTTTAAGTGTTGATTTACTCCTTGCTCGCTGGTGAAGGAAAACACCGTGAGAAAACCTGCATTTCCGAGAAATAAAAAAAATATTTTGAAGGCATGTGAAGCTCGCCAATACGCATTGGGACAGCATGGCGCACACCTCCTTGCCCTAAAACCCTCTCAGAGGTGAGAGAAGGCCTGTGTCCAGCAGTGGGACGTATGTAGTCTGTAACTTTAACTTTTATTTTTTTATTTTTGCGAACATTGTTTTCCTCGGGGGAGCTGACCAATTTTATGTTGCAACATTGAATCTACCACGTTTAAAATAATTTAGTAGAATAATACTTGGTATATCCCCACTCTTGGGAGACGGATTTTTGTTTGCATCACAAGAATTCGCACCATTGACTCCAATTTTTTTTAATTTTTTTTAACATCACACACGTTGTTCACAACCTGTTCACACATGTTCTCAACCACTGAGCATGCATCAATAACTTAAATTGCGATGAACAATTTTATTGGCATGGGCACTTGTAGGTAAACTATAAATAATATTTCACTTTCGTTTTATAAAACATCACTATTACACTATGACTATAGCTCGTCATAAGCGAGGTAGAGCAACGCTACAGCTATATTATGGTTGTAGCGCGAATGGGTCGGCTCGACCAGGGTAGACCACGTAGGTATGTGCTGATTTTCTTATGGTAAATGTGGAGAACTGGATTTCAATTCCATCTTAGTCCCCGGAGACAACGCGTTTGCATTTCGATTCTTAAAGCGGGCAACATACGACATGATGTCGGTGGCGATCTAGGGTGGAGTAGTGGGGATGCCTCCTAGATTGCCTGTAAATCGTGTCGTATGTAGGGCCATCCTAAGTCGTGCCGATATCGCCACCTTAATCGGCTGGCAGGAGAAAAAATGCAGCCGATGCCTCCTAGATTGGGGCCCCGCCCCCTCCGTACTGCGTGTGTGTAGGCGCATCGGCCCGATTTCTTTTGGCAGTCGCTGCCTGCAGCCCTCGCGGAAGGATGTTAACGAAACAGTGATACTGAATGACCTTTACATAACAAAATTTTTACATTTTAATCATGTGAACGGAGTAGAAGTCTATGGCACTGATATTTTAAAAAACCAAAAAAAAATTGAATAAAATAAATAATTAAAATCTATCGAAATTCAAATCTTATCCACCCTAGCCTGTGACCCTGCGAAGTGACATGGTCAAGAATGCCTACTAATGAAATGTGTATGAAGTAAGTAAAGAGAAAAGCCTCTGCTCAACAACTAACTCCATTCGCACGCTATCAACACAAGATCGCACTCATATCTATTACGTGCCTTCATTCTCTCATCAACAACTAACTCTTATTCCTACACCATCTCCACAAGAACACACTTCGATCTCTTACGTGCCTTCGTCCTCTCATCAACAACTAACTCTTATTCCTACACCATCTCCACAAGACCACACTTCGATCTCTTACGTGCCTTCGTTCTGTCATCAACAACTAACTCTTATTCCTGCAGCAACTCCACAAGACCACACTTCTATCTCTTACGTGCCTTCATCCTCTCATCATCAACTGTCTCTTATTCCTACAACATCTCCACTTTAACAAACATACTATATAGAAGGGAGTATGTCCGAAATAAAAGGTTTCTTTATGTAAAAAAAAAGATATAAGCTATTTTATTTTTTGATAGTTTTAGTCCATAAATAAAGATTACATTAAAAAAAGTATACAAATTATTATACAAAAGTATTTTATTTCATTGTTTGTTGTGTGTAGTACATAACCCGATTTTGACCAAAGCAGAAATGAACAAAGAGAAGAAATAACTAAATAGATTAGGTAGGAGAAATTGATGTTTTTATATAAGTGGCGAAATAATTTCTAGAAGGTTGTAAAAACTGTCTTCATTCATCCGGAGAAAATTAATCATATCTTTGGATTACAGACCATTTAGTACGTTTATGTGGCTTAATTTTTCTCTCTTTTGGAGCCATTTTTTCACCTAGCAATTACTCTTTTTCAGTTTTCGAATAAATTAACCGAGGTGGCTAATAACAAACCAACACGTTGGTATTTTAAGAGAGTCGGAGGCATTTTGAAGAACTCTACCGCATATGCGTTCCGCTCCAAGTCCGAACGCGTACTGCTAGGCAGGCTCGTGTGTAGGGTCTGCCCCGATAAAAGCCCCGATTTCTTTCCACCCTAGATCGACACCGATATCGTCTCGTATGTAGCCCGCTTTATCGAGGATAAATGTAGATGTCTACGGGCCACAGCATCCTCTTACCATCACGTGGACTGTCTCGTTGTCACCCTCATTCTCTGGTAAACAAAACAGCCAATCTCAAGTTCACAGCTGAACGTAAGCCTCCTTATATTGCCACGAACTGCGGTCCTGAGCCACCTGCATCCGTCAACTACCAGCGAGCCACATCTGGTCATCATTGCATCTAGTGGGGGGTCACCTAATGCTGCGCTGCCCATACGAGGACGCCACTTGAGAACTTTCTTCCCCATAGGTTGTTTGTTCTTTGATATGGCCAGTCCATCACTTTTGCGTTCCTTTGATAGATAGAGAGATAGAAAATTTATTTACTTAAAACATGGTACATATTAAGATGGTCAATGATGTGGAACTGACATGTTTTGCCATAATTGGCATGCAAAAATTATGTGAAATACAGCTTATTACACTAATCCAATCTTATATTTTAAAATTATTTCATTGCTAAAAAATGATGTACAAATAAATATTTATACAGATCCACTCTATTTGAATTTTCATACAAAAAATTGTTCATAAATTATGAATTAAATTATTACATTATTGTTACATAATTAATATTAAATATTATATAAGATTAGTTAAGCCATTAAATTTTAATAATTACACTACAGTATAGTATAAATTAATTCACAATTTAAATTACAATAAAATTATAATTTACTAATCTCAGGCAATTATGCAAATATTACCGTTTAACTTAATACATTATTTTACATTTTAATAAATAAATAATCAATATGAGTTACTAATTGTTTTTAGAAATAAAATGTCAATATTCATTAATTCCTTATACTAAATTTTATATTAATATAATAAATTTGACGAATTTATAATTAATTATGTACACAAGTATTATGTTATCTCAAAATATTCTGTTACAATATATAAACATTTTTCAATCTGTCATGATTTTTACGCCTTTATAAAGAGGGGGGAAGATAACTCCTTGATATCAGAGGGTATTTTGTTATAAATTTTAATAGTCATCGTGTAGCAATTTTTTTTCAAAAATTGAACTTTTACATGATGGAGCCAAAAGGCGGTTAGTGTCTCTAGGGCGTAGCCGTGGATTGATCATTTCGTATTCTTAAACAATTGTGGATGATTTCTAACAAAAAAGTAAAAAACAAAAAGTTTGGGATTCTATCCCGCAAAAAAATTCCGAGCAGCGTCTTTTCTATTACACGCTGAGTGATTTTCAGTTTCCTCATGCAGCCAACAGTGAAAGACCAAGTTTCAGCTTCGTAAGGTAACATTGGCAGGTATTCCAAATAAAGTTACTACAAAAACAACATAAGAAAGACATTCAACTATATTTTTGTGGAAGTAATCCATTACGGAACCTTTTAAAAGTATAACATAATACCTATCAGTAATGCGATACTGAAAATACATTTCGAGCGAGCAACTGTGCTCGTAAGTAAACAAGTGACACAATTACTCTCGAGTTGAATTTCATAGATACGGCAACCGAGATTTTATTTACCATTGTTAAGTTTTATTGTCTCGTTTTCCTTATTCCCTTTTTCTCGGCTTCAAAAAGACGAGGTTTGTAATTCGAATTTACGTTACTTTATGTTTTGGATATATGTGATATCTTTGTCAATTGTGAATTGATATAATGATACTTTTATACAGCTTCTGAAGTCATCAGTCATCAGTTTGGTTCAGCTGTATAGTGTACAGTACAGTCTTTACAGCGATTTCTGAATCTGAAAATTTATGAACGTGCGATGGCCACCCGGCATGCAAAACTAAATGAATTAGTGGTGGGGGCTAAGTAAATCCATCTTCCCTTATCTGCCTTAGTCCGCCTGCTAAATATGACGATTAGAGCACGTATTGCAACGAGAGCGGAAGGCGGAGCGGCGGTGTAAGAATACCCACTCCCTGATATCATCCCGTGGCTGTCCTGAGTGGTGACTGAGGGAATCGAAGCAAGAGATGGGCAGCAGCGTGTTCCTTATAACTACTAAAAGTTAAAACCTGCAGTTGCCAACCCGTTTGCCAAGCGTGGCAACTAGGGCAAATATCCCCCTATTAGGCAGTCTATGGCGAAGGCCTATTCACGGCAGTGGGATTTTTATAAGCTGTAACGATAACGTCGAATTCATCGTCCCGCTGCTCGCTCGATGTGCTGCTCACTTATTGCTACTGCTATTGGATCATCATTATTACAGCTCTTCACAAGTCCATCCCGCTTGTCTTACCGGGTCGTCAGTCCATCTGGAGCGGTTCGTCTTAAACTTCGTTTACTAGAGCTAGGCGAGACACCAATCGGTTGGCCGGCCCATTGGCACTTTATAATATTATAAGTTTAATATTATATATAATAACATTATAAGAAAAAAGCAATCAAAATCAGGTCATCCTTTCAGGAGCTCTGATGACACAGACCGACGACGACCGAATTGGTTTGACATTTATTCGAAAACGCGGAGCCCAAATCCAGAAACCGAGCACTGGGGGAGCAGTAACGAGAAAAATTCTTATGATCGTAATCTGTCAAGCACCTCTGGTATACATCAATCTGCCCCCGATGTATTATGTTGGGTGTATTTAAAATAAAGTTTTTACAAAAACAACATAACAAAGACATTCAAAACAATTTTCGTGAAAGTAATCCATTATGGAACCTTTTAAAAGTATAACATAATATCTATCAGTAATGCGATACTGAAAACAGATTTATATTATGCACAACAAACGGCCGGCCTCGATTAAAGTTCTTTACTAAGTGTAGGCCATACAGTTCGCGCAGCTGCAACTCAGGACACTATAATTTAAGAACGTGCAGTGGCCACCCGGCCTGCAAAAATAAATGAATGTGTGGTGGCGGCCTAGTAAGTAAGTAAATCCATCTTCCCAAATTGTCCCGTGAATGTCTTTAGAGGCGACTTTTGTCTTTCGTAGAGCAGCGTCAAAATGTGAGACATCTAGTGCTGCAATCGTTAACCCGCCTATCACATGTGACGATCAAAGCAAATATTAAAAAGAGAAAGAGTATGACTCTTTCTTGTTGTAGTCTAGAAGAGGGTTTCTATGGGTTAATTAAATAATTCATTCATAGCAGCCTTTAAAACGGTTGCTAACCCGCTCTATGGCAAATATCCCCTACGAGGAAGACTATAACGGCGGCCTTTTTATGGGGAAATGCCTACGCATACCTGTCTCGTAGGGGCAAAGACAGGTTTTGTTGGACTCGCACTGCCAAAAGCCCTATGGCGTTTTACCTCTGCCACATACTGCAGGTACACGGGAACGCTTTCGCACACATCCGTGGCCCCATCCGCGCCAACAGCACTATGGCAGGAGAAGTCATGGAATGGGGAGGAGAAATCCTCGGGGTCCTTTCCCTTCTCTTCTTCTTCCCACTAAAGCAAGGTGCATTATTCACGGCCTCTAACTCCATCTGCGTAACGGATCCCCCCTTCCCCACCGACCCCATCGGCGGATCTAGACTCTGGCTCCACTGCCAACCGAGTTTCGGCCGTGGAGGGCAGAGAGAGCGGCGCCTCGCTATACCGTCACTCCTTTCCCCTCGTGGCCTAACCACCACTACACCAATGGTGCGGTCCCGTCGGAGCTGCGGAGGATAGGGCGAGTGGCGCATGCTATACCAACACTACTCTACTACTTTATGACGTATGTTTTAGTAATCTATGGATTTGACCCAAGTCTCGCTTGTAAATCTAGTAGACCTGGGTCTCACAAGTTAGGTTCACTATTGTGTGTAGGTAAAGGTCAATCGAAAATAAATATTTACGTCTGAAAAAGAAACTGAAATTCGAGAAACCGTATTTTAGGCCGAAAACCGCTACAAAAATTTCAAGCTACGACGTAAAACTGTGCTTAAGTAAAAGTTAGTTGATATACCTACTGATAAGTTACATTAGTGTTTATGGTTTGAGAGTAAAATTAAAATAGTTTGTATGTATTTGGTTACATTATTTAATTAGTCGAGGTGGACCGCAAACCGAAATGTGGGGTGGTCTGCCTACCGAAATTATTCCTGTAGACGTCCCTGCGAATGGGCTAATCCCGGTCAGCCTTTCGGGTCATCTGAGACGACTGGAACGGTGCTTCTCGATACCGCCCGCATCGTCCGCCGGTTATTTTCCCTTTCCCCCTAACGCTCGGCCCTCTGATCTCCCCTGGGTATATGGTCGGTAGACACGTAGTCACAGAATTATTATTATTATTATTTAATTAGCGCAACCAGATGAGAAGAGTACTTAATAAATACCCATAAATAATAATGATGCAGGTGGCTCAGGACCGTGCTTTGTGGTATTTCTTGGGGGAGGCCTATGTTCAGCTATGGACTTGTGAAGAGCTGTAATGATTAAGATTATGAGGATGATGCTGATGATATAAGTGATTTTGTGAACGATCATATGTTTTATAAAATTTAAATTAGTTAAATGCTAAAGAGCCCAAAAGCTTTCGACTACAGGTCTGATGCTTATTCAAATATTTTTTTAAATAAAACATTCATGATAGTGTTAATTTCCCTCGGGATACTGAGATCATCGAATAAAGTAACAAAAGATAAGAAATATGAGGCAAGGCTATTTATTTTGGCACCAGTTTTTGATCAAATAAGATTTGTAAAGAAATGATTTGTGAATAAGTTGTTAGCGAAGTTACATGTTCACTCTTCTGAAATAGTACTGAATTTTCTATATAAATAAAAAAATTATATGTTTATCGACTTTGATA